>OZ010613.1:51599831-51602331 GCA_963932145.1 Acanthosepion lycidas | reverse complement strand
TTCAATGATAAGGTTATTAAACTTATCAGACAATATGAAAGGAACTTAAAATAAATAGACAAAACTTATCTATATTATTTAATGAAACATGCATCTATCTATCTATCTATCTATATATATATATATATATATATATATATATATATAATAAACTGTTACATTGGGACATGCAAGTTACTATGACAAAAATGCATATTTGTTGTGGTAACTTGTATGTTCCAATGTAACAGTTTATAAAAATAATTAATAATTGGTGTTCTATTTTGGATAAGTTGTATTTTTTTTATCTGGTGTCCTTATCCAAAATAGAACACCAAGCCATCTATACTCTTAAAAACAACCGAGACATAATTAACGTACCAGCCGACAAGGGTGGAGCTATAACCATCTTAGACACTAACAACTACATTAAAGAAGCAGAATCACAACTTCAAAATAACAGATTCTATGTACCCTTACCTCTAGATCCAACTAGCACATCAAAACAGAATTATCACTTCTCACTCAGAACCTGAACCACAACATAAAAAATACCATAAAATCTCTTATTCCTGAGAACCCTAAAACAGCAACATTCTACACTATCCCAAAACTACATAAACTTCCCAAAATCCTTTCAGAAAAACACCCTAACATCTTTTCATCCAACCCACATCAAATTATACAATCAAATAATGAAGAGAACATCTATGAAATTTCAAAAACCCTTAAAATCATGCCACCTGGTAGACCCATAATATCAGGCATTGGTACCCTCACAGAACTTATATCTGGGTACATAGACAATATCCTAAAAATGCCCGAAATACCTAGTTATATTAGAGACACTACTGACTTTCTCAACAAATTACAAAACATTAACTTAGTCCACCATGATACAATCCTATTAACGATGGATGTTTTGTCCCTTTACACGAACATTCCACATGCTGAAGGAGTATCAGCTTGTTATGAGTTCCTTAGTAACAAAAAATTATCTAACTACCAACTTACAGATATATGCCAATTAATAAATTTCATTTTAACACATAATAATTTTAAATTCAACAACAAACACTATTTACAGATTAATGGCACAGCAATGGGTATGAAAATGGCACCTAGTTATGCTAATATCTTTATGCACATTCTAGAAAGGAAGATACTAGACAATTCAGAATATAAACCATCACATTACTTCAGATATATTGATGACATTTTCTTATGATGGACTCATGGATCAGAAAAATTAAAAAACTTTTTCACTTTCTGCAACAACTTCCATAATACAATTAAATTTACCATGGAGCACTCATAGACATCCATCCCTTTCTTAGACGTTATAATAAAATTAAACAAACATACACTTTCTAGTTATAATAAAATTAAACAAACATACACTTTCTACCAGTCTATACAACAAACCCACAAGCCAACATAAATTCCTGCACTTTAACAGCTGTCATCCCCTTAAATTAAAAAAATCTATTGTATACAGCTCATTTCTAAGAATCAAACGCATATGCTCAGACCATCTAGATTTTCTATACATCAATAACTTAACAAAACAATTCCTAAAATACCCAATAAAAATAATAAAAGAAACACTAAATAAAACTATCCACATAAATCGTAACACACTTTCCACATACAAGAAAAGTAAAAACAACAATTGAATTCCCATGGTTTTTAACCACAATCAGTATTCCCACACACTTATTCACAATTTAAAAAAGGATTATAAGAACCTCCAGTTAGACAAAAAGACCAAAGACATTTTCGATAAACCACCCATAAATGCAAAGAAACAATCACCTAACCTATCAGCTATCCTCACCTCTACCAAATATCTAAACAATACAAACCAATCAGGAAATTACAAATGTAACAAACCTCATTGCTTAGTTTGCAAACACTTAATAATAGATAATGTATTTTCTGTACACAATACCAATATCAAGATACACCCACCTCACCTCACCTCACCTGTGATAGCCATAACATAATCTACTATTTATTCTGCACCTTATGTCTTAATAGTGGATATATTGGTGAATCTGGAAATAATTTTAGATTTGCTTCAACAATCATAAACAAACCATATGTCAAAACAATCCTTATTCCCCGATAGCTGAACACTTTAATCAATCAGGACACTCATTAGAAAACTGTAAATGTTTATTGATAGATTCTGATTTCAGTCTCACATACACACGCAGAAAAAATAAAAAATACTGGATTTTAAAATTAAATACATATAAACTAGGGTTAAATAAAGACTTGGGTATTTTAAATCTTTATAAATATTTCAATAGTTAAACATTTTTTTAGATATAGTTAAAATTTTTTTTATTTTTTCAAACAACATCTAAAATATTATTACAGTTAGATTTACATTAGGAATATTTGAAAACAGTGACATTCCATATCACGTGACGTCTGTGTCTTGCAACAGACGCTACTTGTAAACAAACAGTAATTTTAATTTATTTGTATCAAACAGTTATTTCTGAAGAAAGAT
>OZ010613.1:51454831-51594831 GCA_963932145.1 Acanthosepion lycidas | reverse complement strand
AAAAGCATAGAGCAGCGGTTTCCAAACTAATTTCTCTGGGTCACATTTTCAGAATTAAAATTTGCTCCCACCTTACCAAATTTTATGCGATAAAAAGTACATTTAAAAAAAAATTATCATTGATAACTCTCTCCTCCAATTTGCAGACCATAGTTACTATATTCTTAATATTTGATATAATGATAAAATCACAATGATAAAATTGGTCAATAATTATTTATAACTATTTGTACTTGAACTTGTGCATGCAATTACAAGTAATCCATAATAATATTTTAAATTTTGAAATCATATTTATTTTTGGCATATGAATTTTTGAAACTGCTTCTAAATCTTTGATTGTCTTTCAATCATTCTACCACATCTGCTATCCTCTTCTACTGAACTAGGCATGATATATATTCAAGATTACCCCACTGTGTCTGCCAATGAACTTCACTTTTTGCTAGGCTTAGCAAATATTTCTAACTGATATGTGATCATCCAGCGAATCATTACTACTGTACAGAGAGTGTGATTCTGGTAAGTCACCTTAAAAACTTTAGCCTTGAGTCAGTCTATACATTATACCTTTTACTGATTGATACCTTGTGATAGAATAATAGTTCAGTCAGCTGCTCACTGCTACTTGTAGTGAGTTTGATCCTCACTGAGTACCCAGTACTTATGACTTAGTGCTAGACTAAATTACTAAATATTTATATAAATACCAATCTATTGTGACAAACAAACCATCATAACTGACTGACCAATAACATGTGAGATTTCCCCACACACCTTTTCCCCTGACCCTACCAAAAATGGTTAAAAAATATCTTCTTGGTATTTCTTTTAATCATTTAACCATATGTAAAGCAATAAAGCCACTAAGATGCAAGGTGTTGCTGAGTGTGAAACAATATGAGTGTAGTAAAAACAGAACCAGTGAATAGACTTATACCAAAGCTTTATTGCACTTTACTCTGACTACTCGTCTACTGATGGATATAACAGGCTGCTTTTTATACCTCCTAGATCTTAAGGGGAGGTAACTGATGATTTATCAGGACAATGAGAAAAAGAAAAACATTATTAAGGAGGGAGAACATTGAAAGAAGAGGAATTAAGAACGTAGAAGAAAATTATTAAGATTGCATTTAAATTTTTGAAGATCTTAAGTTGACTAGAAAGCAAGCATCTAGAAGAGTTCCACAAACAAGAAATGCAAGAGAAGAAACTGTTGCCATAGAACTTAAGGTTACTTCTAGTCATTTCAACTGTAGAAGGCTGAGACCTAGCCACCAATCTAGTACTGCACTTAAATTAAATATGTTAGATAATGTTTTGTTATGATTAATAAAAAATGTTTTGACTGTTTTTTCTTAACTATTTTTTTGTTTTTTCAATCATTTCACCTCAAGCAAGGCAATAAAGCCACTAAGATGCAGGAGGTTACCAAGTGGGAAAGAAAAGCAAAAAGCAAAACATTATTAAGGAGTGAGAACAATAAAAGAAGAGGAATTAAGAAGATAGATGATGATCGACATTGTATTTAAATTTTTAGAGATCAAAGTTGACTGGAAAGCAAGAGGATAGAAGATAGTTCCACAAGGAAGAAATGCTAGGAAACATTGTATTCAGGACAAGATAAGAGAGGAACACAAATCTTCTCTCTCTTTTCACTCTCTAACCCAGTAGGATGCAGTAGATTCCAGATGTTATTCAGTGTTTCTCTAGGGAGATACTCCCAAGTAGCCAACTACTTAATTTCAACCCAACCACAGGTCACACTCAAACACAGATATTACACTAATTCCGTGAATGTTTTTCTTCTTTTTTTGAGCTTTCTGTATAGTCATAAATATAATTTTCTCTTTCTTTTCTTTAGTGAGTTATATTGTTCTTTATATAAGAATATATATAAAATTCTCCATGTGTTGACTTCATTTACTAAGAAAGTGTCAACTGCATCCAGTCTTAACAACATCCACTACATATATATAATAGGTCCATTCTGTATAACAGGGGGGCTTGTATTAATTCCTGATCACTCACAAGTCCTGTTTTTCAATACATTCCTATAGTAAAATCATTTACTATACGTTTTTATAATAATATTATGAATAATTCATTTATATTATCCATTTTACTAGTTTACACTAGTCTTGGTTTTGTCACCCTTCTGGAACCATCTGCCACTGTTTTAAAAAAATACTGCCACCTGGTGGTGCCAGGAAAAGGGAGATAACTTGATTACAGCAAGAATTTAAAGTCATTGCAAGCAAAAACATAAAAGCATAAATGGAGTATATATATATATATATATATATATAGATATATATATATACCAGCATGCAGCACCTTTGGAAAGTGCCAGAAAACCATTCCACGAGTTAACCCAAGCCTTGTGAGTGAAATTGGTAGACAAAACTATTGTGGGCCATCAATAGTTGTGCTAGCACCAAGCCATAAGTCATTGTGGCCGAGAGCTTGAGCGTGCTGGCCTTGTTCAAATTGTTGATCACACTAGAAAACAAGCTGTCTCCCAGAAACTGTAACTAAGGTCTGTTCAGCATAGTTGCAGTATAAACCACAGGTGGGTTCTGAGAGTGTTGAGCAAACACAAATGTGCCTGACCGAGTGTCTGCAATAGGGATTGTCTAGCTGACCTAGTAGATAAGTATCCATGAATCCGAGTTGTCAGCTATTTTATATATATATATATATATATATATATATATATATATATATATATATATAGTAGTTTACCAAATATTAAATTTTGTTGATATTTTGTTCACAATCAAGTATTAACAAGATCGTTCCTTAACTTTTGTCCAGTAGCTTATTTTCTTTGTTCCATTTAATCTTTATTTAAAAAAAAAACTATTATATAAATTTTTGTAACTTTGTATAGTATTTATGCATTACACCCTAATCTTTATTTGGTAAAAATTTCATTGCTAATCATGCATTACTTTTTAAGTAATACACATATTTATGACTTAGTTGTTTCCATTCCTTATATTATGGCCACTACTGTATATATATATATATATATATATATATATATATATAGTGAGACAGACAGACAGACAGTGTGGACAAAGGAATGCATTGAGGCGTAAAACCGACAGTGACGATGCAGTGAGTGTTGATTCCTATGTTTATACTATCTATATCTAGGAACGCTGTATCACTTCCACTATGAATATACTAAATTTTAAACAGTATCTATTACAAAATGGGATAAACCTCTTAGCGACGTGTTTCATTCCAAGATAGGACTTCTTCAGACAAATAACACTTTTCGTAATCGAATCGGTCTTACTCTTATATATAAAAAAGAGACTTTGGTGACATGAGAAATACAGCAAACATTGGTTAGAGTTTTTGCCGAAACGTTAAAGATGCAGAAACGCTTAGTATTTAAATTTAAATATTGACCTCCAACGTTTTTTAGATGTACTCATTGTACTCTTATAAGTAACCGGTACTTTAACCCGGTAATTGTGCACATTGTCAGTGAAATACTTTTTACATCGGAAATCTTTTTCTTTTTTATATTATTGTCATTGGAACTGTTTCTATGTTTATGGTTCATGGTTGGTGTACCAACAGTTGTAAGTACTGTATTCTATGTCGTATAGCGGACACCCTATCTTTTGTTTAGATAAAATATATGAAATATATAAAAAGCAAAATACTTCAAACTTTTAATAGAAAAACAAAAAGACTGACATTTTAAATCACAAATAAAAAATATAAAATAACGTGTAGGAAACTTCAACCTCTTAATCGAATGTTTAAATTCTAAAGATTGTGACTGCTGTTCTTCAGTTTCAGACAATTCTGGAAATTCTCAGAACATTCTGAAAATTACTATCGTTTTCACTCTCAGATAATTTTTAAACTTCTCGAAACATTCTAAAAACTGTGACTGTCATTTTCTGTCTCGAAATATTAATTTCCTCTTCAACATCATCCAGAACAACAGACGTCCTTAATTTCTTAAAATTGTGACTCATTTTCTGTCTTGAAATATTAATTTCCTCTTCAATGTCATCCAGAACAATAGACGTCCTTAATTTCTTGAACTTCTTGACAATAGTTCCTTCTTTAGTGACAATCCACAATATATTCAAGTCATGATATATCTACATGAATGTCCAGTCAGTACCACATGCTTCCAGACTATTTCAAGTGGTTTCATTAAGATGGCGACGTAGTGAATTCTTGCTTTAAGAACTGTTGCAGTATTGTTCCTTGCTGGACTAAAAGCAGCAACAAACAAAATTTACAAATGTAAATGTCGGGTTGTGATTACTTATAGAAATGAAAGAAACGGAATAAATTTCAACAAGATGATATTTTCATGTGTTTTTATCAGGTATAGGCCAATCTGGTTAACCTACAGGGAATTCGGAACTAAACCCCTTTTTAAAGCTACAATCTACGGGGTAGATTGTTCTAGGACAATAGCCAAGTTAAATAAAGAGTTGGTTTATGAATTTAGTGACAGTAATTGAGTTCAATTCCTGAACCAGACTTGAGCTAAATGTGTACTTAGACTTAGTGAATACAGTACGAGCAATAAGTAAGCAGTAATAAATCTACTATTTGGTGACATAGTAATTGTGAGTTCAGTCCTTGGGCCGGGTAGTGAATACTTGGACTCAGTAGAAACAGGGAGAGCAATAACTGAGCAGTACTAAAAATAAGAACTAGACAAGATATCCCAAGACATGGGCAATGGAACAATTGAGCCTCATTCAGAACAATACATGTCCTTAATTTCTTGAACTTCTTGGTAATACTCCCTTCTTTAATGACATCCCACAATGTATTCAAGTCATGATATAACTACGTGAATGTCCAGTCAGTACCACATGCCTCCAGACCAATTCAAGCAGTTTCATTAGAATAGTGATGCAATGGATTCTTGCTTTGAGAACTTGTTGGACTAAAAACAGGGGCCAACAAAATTTACACATGTAAACGATGGGTCGTCAATACTTGCAAAGATGAAAGGAAACAGAATAAATTTCAAAAAGGTAATATTTTCATTTGTTTTTATCAGGTGCATTCCAATTCGGGTAACCTATAGGGAATTCTGAGCCCTTTATTTAATCTACATTCTACAGGGTAGATTGCTTTAGGACAATAGCCAAGTGGATTAAAGCGTTGGTTAACGAATTTGGTGATATAGTAATTGTGAGTTCAATCCCTGAGCCAAGCAGTGTGTACTTGGATTTAGTGGAAACTGGACGAGTATTAACTGGAATAAGAACAATCTTTTCCTCCACCCGCTGTAGATTAAAGAAACGGTTCATTTCAGAATTCCCTGTAGGTTACTTAGATTGTTATACACCTGAGGAAGGCCAGAGGGAATGTCTGAAACATTGTGATAACAACAACAAAAATGAGGACAATAGACTGTATATAAAGTTTGTACAACATTTTTCATTTCCAGACGCACACACGCATGAACACGTACACACACTACACACACACACACAAGTATAACGATAAACTACATCCAGCAGCAAAGCCTCTAATTGGAAGAGTGGAGATTTTGAGGAGCATGAATTATTGAGAAAAGACAGAGAGTGGGAATGGACAACCGAATACCAGGAAGCATTTGAGAAAATAAAGGATGTCCTTACATCAGATCTGTTCCTGACTCACTACGATCCAAACCTTGACATCATTGTAGCCAGCGATGCTAGCTCTTACGGTATCGGGGCGTACATTTTGCATAAGTTAAAGGATGGATCGGTAAAGCCAATTGCCCATGCATCTAGGACGCTATTAACAGCTGAAAGTGATTACTCGCAAATAGAAAAGGAAGCATTGGGAATCATTTTTGCTGTAACTAAATTCCATAGATTTATTCATGGAAGGCATTTTGTGTTGCAGACAGACCATCGTCCACTTACAGATCCTACTTTTAAGTATGGTCTGTCAAATATCTACTTGGCACAGGGCTCGTCCCTGGGCTGGTGGTATTACGGCTAGGACTAGCTTGGACCGGCTCCGGCCTGGACAAGCCTAGACCAGCTATGACTAGCTTAGACCAGCTCTGACCAGGTTGGACAAGCTAAGACCAGGTTGAACCAGCGGCCCGAGTGAAAACATTCGGGTCCCCACGTTAAAAACTGACCTTGTGTCACAACCTGTTACCGCCGATCGCGGAAGTAACAGTTTATCCAGACCATCGCCCACTTCTTACTATCTTTGGTTATAAAAGGGTTTGCTAATACATACAGCTAATAGACTGCAAAGATGAGGAATCATTCTCCTTAATTATAATTACAAAATGGAGTTTCTCCCATCTACTAAAATCTGTCATGCAGACACGTTATTGAGATTGATACCTAACTATACTGAACCCCTGGAAGACACAGTCATTGCTGCCATAAGAAGAGAGGTCGACGAGAAAAGCACGTTGTGCAATACTGTTAGAGAGCTTCCAATTACAATCAACGAAATAATAGACAAAGCGTCCGAGGATGACTTTATGGAGGACAAATTAAAAAGCAAAGATCAGAGTAGTGATTTTCAAAGCGTAGCTTAGATGTGGCACAAGGCCGAAAGTATGGGGCACCCAGTGAGGATTGAACTCACTTTTCAGGAGTAACTGATCTAGAAAGACAAGCTTGCTAACCATTACACCACGCCGAGGTGTCCAAGCAAAGATAAGAGTGATTCAGAACTCTACTCACTCTGTAATGACATACGGAGGCAGAGTAATCCATCTACACTTCAGAGTAAAACACTAAAGGAATTCCATGTTGGCCATTCGGGAACTTCAAGGATGAAGAGTCTGATGAGGTGTTATATCTACTCGACCAACATGAACGGGGATATTGAGAATACGGTAAGATCGTGCAATGGATGTACTTTAGCTGCTAAAGCCCCCACCCCCCGATAAAATTCAATCCCTGGCCTAAAACCGATCATCTGTGGTCGCGGATACATATTGATTTTGTTGGACTGCTTGATGGTTTTCACTACTTCATAGACAGTCATTCCAAGTGGCCAGAAGTATTGAAATGCAAGAAGCCGATCGCGGAAGTAACAGTTAAGTTCTTACAAGAGCCTTTTGCTAGTTTCGGAGTCGTTGACTACATTGTAACAGACAATGGCACACAATTTACATCGTGTGAATTTAAGGAGTTTTGTCAGTCATTCCTGATAGAATATGTTACCACAGTGCCATATCACCCAAGAAGTAATGGACAGGCAGAGCATTTTGTAGATATAAAAGTATCTACAAAATGCTCTGCCTGTCAGAGAGCAATGAGGAAGGCGGGAGTTACTCCCACCGATACGGCTATACAACAGTTTCTGCAGGTCTATCGGGTAACTCCTAATGGCAGTGTTCCATCTGCCAAGACGCCAGCGGAGGTCATGTTTGCCAGGAAATTAAAGTCAGTATTTGACAAATTCCTTCCGAATGAAACAAAAGAGGGTAAAGTCCTTAAAAAGCGCTTTAGGATCGCCGAAAAGGTTTTTGTGAAAAACAAAGCTCACTGGGAGATAAGAATAATTGACAAACAAATTTGGAACATGATGTACATGGTTCAAGGACCAAAGTTTGTACATAAACGTCATGCTAACCAAATCAGATGGTATGAAAGTATAATCGAAATGGATCCCATAGAAAATGACATCAGGGACGTCATTTTTGACACATTTAAGGTTCCATTACCACAATCGGTGCCAGAGCTCGGAAGGCCTAAAAGGAAAATGAAGTTTACGGAACCGTTACAAGACAACCCGAAAAGAAAAAGATATTAAAAATTTTTCGTTTCATACCACGACTACAGGAAAGGAATTAGAAAAAAAAAAAAACCTTCTCCTCACTCACTGTTAAATATTAATAGTGATAGACTGTTCTTCCGAGGCTGTGACTGTTCGCAGCCCCTGTCGAACTCTCTGCCATGGGCAGAGAGGAAGCCTGACGACGCAGTGCCGAAGAGCAATTTCGTAAGGGAAGGTAGACAGACCCGAAGGTAGACAGACCCGAACCCGTTTATGTGGGTTCGACGGGGAACTTTTGGCCGACTCTACGGGCTCGGGTGACCAACATAAAACTCGGTCTTGTGCCACATATAACCCTCATGGGGTGCTGTTAAATACAATAGTGATAGTGATAGTCATGTAACACATTTCTGTTGTATTTACTGTTCAATACACTATTTATCTGCAACCTCTTGTTTTGTTATTTCTTAACCAGTTATTTGGTCACAACAGTATTGCACCTCATACGGCCCACCTTATGATATATTGCACCTCATACGGCCCACCTTATGATATATTGCATCTTATGCGGACCACCTTATGATATATTGCATCTTATGCGGACCACTATCCGAAAAAGATTGCCCATGCCTGGTCTACATCGTAGATTAAATAAAGGATTCAGTTCGAAATTTTCTAGGTAAACAGATACCCGAGGGCCGAGTCGCTGTGACAGTAACAAAATTAAATTTGACTTTTATTTTATTAAGCTATATTAATAAATTCAAATATTATTTTCTTAAAGATATAATTTTCGATTGTCATATCTCTTCATATATACAGATTCTGTGTCTTTATTAAATGCAAATTGCCTTGAATTGTTAGGAAAGATAGCGGAATAGTTTCCCGTTGTTTTTTTATTTATTTATTTATTTTTTTTCAGATCTGAATTCAGAATAATCATTTTCTTTGACTCACTGCCCTCCCCTCCAAAGATAGAGGGCTCAATCTATCCTGTTATTTAACTCATAGTTGATGGGGAGAAGAAATGACGTTATCATTTCCCGACTGTAATAGTAAATGCAACAGATTTGGCGGGAATTTGAACTCAGCGCCAATTCCACATTCATAACGGTTGTACCACCCGAACATCCGTTATAGTTATTTATTATTATTATTTTTTTTCAATGAATATGTTAGTTTTATTCTGTGATTTTTTTCTTCTTCTTCTCTCTATCCACAAACTGAACTTTTTCCTACCAAAACAAAACTTAATTTGTGACTTCCTCTTTTTTTTAACAATCGTGTAAATATTTAGTTAAACTTTGTACGGCACAAGACTCAGTGGCGGATTGGGTTTAAAAATATTGGTTACCAAGAGAAAAAGGAGGGCTCACCCAAAAGTACGATGCTATAATTTAATTTTCATAACGAACAAATAAAATTTAAAAAAAATACATATAGAAAAAACAGTACAATTAATTTTTTTGCAGAAAAAATCTCTATTTCTTCGTAATTACATTGTACCTGTACTGTACATATTATTGGCAGTAGATACCAAATGTAAATACAGAATGTTATAATTTAATTTGTTATTTATTTTTTAATTTTAACGTTGGCTGATATTTTAAATAGTTTACTGCACAATTTACACAGTAACAGATAGTTCAAAAGCACAATAGAGCATTGCATGCAGTCCCTTATATTAAGAGCAATTGTTGGTGTTCACTAGTTGATTGTGTGAAACTATCAATAATTGCTTCTGCATCCAATTCATCTAACAATTCCTTTTTTTAAAGAACTGCAACATGCATGATTCCAAATTCTCTTCGGAACGAATTACTTTGAAAATTGTCTTTATGATCTTTTTCCTTTGAAAATGCCCACTCACATTGAAAGGTGTGCAGATGTGTAGGCATATTATTATTATTATTATAAGTAAATAAAAGTAAAATATAAAATTAAAAAAAAAACTAAATAAAATAAAATAAAACAATAACATAAAAACGTTGTATAAAATAAATTAAATAAAAATTAAAAATAATAAAAACACTTCCAGCATGCAACAAAAACTGTTCCTGCCGGAAATACAGATATCCTGCCAAAAGACGTTAAATTCAATCTCTTTACCACGATCCTTGGAACGGGCAATACGTGTCCAACTTCCCTTTGTTATATGGTTTGTAATACTAGAGTAAATTTCTCCCTTTTTTTCACATGTACCATAAAACAATTGTAACCTAAAAAATGACGTGAGTGAACTCCGACAGATGACTTTATAAAGCTCTTATTCCTTTTCATTATTAAAAGTAAAACAGTTGTCGGTGTTTGTTTTTTATTGTATTTTTATTTGATGTAAGGGAGCTACTCCATCAGCGTTCGACTTGCCATCGAGCAAGCTGACAACCAGTCACCATTTAAGAATTCAACTGACTGTAGCAGTAATGGTGTGCTAATCTGGCTTACTAACCACAACAGCGAAGGACATAACTTTTTTTAGTCTCATATAAAAATACAGACGTGGGGCACCCAATTAGGATTAACAATTGGATTCAGAAATTAGCTTGTTACCCGGCGAGACAATTATTAGTTCAGTCATGATCGTCTAAGCGTGATACACGTTTAGGCGATCATGTTTCTTTCGATACATGACTGGCGAGGTAGATTTTTTTCCCACAGTAGGTTGACATTTCTTTCTGCAGTAGACCAGTTGCTATCCAAGTTTGTCCTGCTATTTATCCATAGCTGGGGCGGGGAGAAGAGGATTTTCCAACGGTATTAGCACGTAAGTGAATGTAATGGATTCGACTGGAATTCGAACACGGTTCTCCAATTCATCAATCCGTGTCTCCTCTATCTAATTATTAGTTACTTAACCAAAAAACCTCATCTTGAAATTTGGTGTCGATGTACCCATTTTTTTTTTTTTTTTTTTTGTATTTAAGAGCGAGTTGAAATTAGAGCTTCAACAAATGTATGGTTACTTTTTCCTCATTGTTACATTGAGAGAGGAGGCGATAATTGCAGTAATGTACATAACGGTTGCTTAGATATCATCTACTGGAAGAAATACCAACCCTAAACAATAAACATCCTTGTCAAATAAAAGTGCGCAGGTTTTTTTTTTTTCTTGCTTTTTAACTTACGTTGCACACTACAAATTACACCACCAATATGGCCGACAAAAGCGCGCTTCCAAAAGAATGCGTTCTAATTAGAACAACGATTAAACAGTGAAAAGAACTGAGACACCAAGAAAATTAAGATTATAAGAATGCCCACTTTAAACTAAACTTTATTTTATACTTATTTTTCAATAATTTTTAACAAGTCCAGCAAATTTCAGAAAACGTTGAACATAGCATCATCGGCGCGACATGGGGGTGAGGACTCCAGTCCCCCTTCCACTTTTTTGGCTGAGCTGAGGAACAAAAAAAATCTCAATTCGTCCTTTTGCCCTTAGTCTAATGTGATCGAGCAGAGCTGATAGTTCCGTCCAATCGTATTTTCACTGTTTTCTGATTTATTTTGAAAATTAATGTCCGTACAAAAATATCCGTACAATTACGACTGGCTGGGTGCTCCACACTTTCGGCCTTGTGCCACATCTAAGCTACGATTAGAAAATCATTTAGCTTTTCGGACATTTAGGTCCGGAAAATTGAAAATAAAATTATTAATGTCAGTACCGATTTGAGACAAACGTATTATCCAGTGTCGTTTGTCTTAAATCAGTACTGACATTTAATTTTGAAAATAAATCAGAAAGCTTCATTTTTTTTTTTTTTTTTAATTAGCTTCTACAACTCTAAGTTCTTACATAGGAAAAAGTCTACAGGTTTGATTCTCGGAAATAAATCCAAGCGAAAAGTCAAAAATAGAAATAAAATTGTGTATTTATTTAAAACTCAAAACAAAAAATGTCAACAGTAAGATAAGTATAAAAAAAAAAAAATTCCTTTAAAAGCACCTCCAAAGAAAAGCGATACCTAATGTTTTTTAAAATGAATTTTTAAAAAATTAAAAATCTTTCTTGAAGCTTTTACTTTTTTTTAGTTTTAATTTCAGGTAAAATTTAATATTTTCAATATGCAAAATACTTTGCTGTATTTGAAAACGAATTTAAATTGATCAGAATATTTTTTTTTTTTTTTTTTTTTTTTTTTTTTTTTTTTTTTAGGAGAAATCGGTAATTTTAGTCATATTCACCAATCTTTCTCTTTATTAAAAAAATCTTTCAAAAATAAAATTTATTTTTCTGAAACTTTGTTTGAGGAAGATTAGCGGCTTTAAAGTTTAATTAATCTGATTTTAGACAAATATTACTTACATTTAGTTTAAAATATCGCAGGAAATCATTTTTTTAACACGGAGGTGGGTGTTTTTATGAGCTGTTGACAACTATCGGAATAGAGAGTTATGTTTGGAAACTTTTTCTACGGGGGACATATCTGTATAAATTGGCGAATATAACATGAGCGCCTTTTTCTTATATGATTTTTTAACTATAGAGTAATCTTAAAACTTTAGGAAAATATTCTCTAAATAATCTAACGTTTTATTGCATTTTAGGTACTTTGGCTTTAAATTTACTATAGTTATCGTTCATATAGTTATTTTCCAGGCGTAGCTTAGATGTGGCACAAGGCCGAAAGTATGGGGACACCCAGTGAAGATCGAACTCACTAATAAGTCGTAATTTTTCTCAGTAGTGAGTGCGATCCTCACTAGGGGCCCTCTACTTTCGGCCTTGTGCCACATCTAAGCTACGCTTGGGAAATCGCTACTATAGTCACCGCTCTTATTTTCTCAATGTCGTGCATTTACAAAAATCAGCACGTTTATATACAGACAAAAAAAAATCAAAATTCCCTTTAAAATACTGGGCGTCGCTGAATTGTAAGCTTTTCCGTTATGATTAGTAACTATTGCTTTTACTTAATAACAATAGCACCTAACCGCTACAAATTAATATAGAATTTTAAAGGATTTAAAACACTATAAATATTATAATTAAAATTTAAAATATTAAAACAATTTTTTTAAAATTTCATTATTCGTCGAAAATATTTTTCTTAAGACAATGGTGTCTATAATATATCTTAAAAGCAATTAAAAGCTTTCCTTAATAAATTATGTCTTAGTTTTATTGCATTTTTCTTTTTCGATTCAGATCAGATTATCGAATACTAGAGTACCTGTTTTACAAAATAAAATGAACGTGTGCTTATAACCGATATAAAATTTAAGCCCCACAAAAATGAATCTTTCGAAATTTCATAAAATGAAATAAATGGGGGTAACAGATGTAAAAAAAATGCTATCAAGATTTTCTCAAAAAGAAATGTTTCTAAAATAATTTAAATCATTTGTGAATAAGTCCGGAAAGTTTAATTAAAACCCAACAATTATTTGATTTTCCAAACCAATGTGTTTTTCACTGCAAAAAGACGCTAAAATTTCCTATAATAATTTATGGTCACCCACTAGCACCAGAAAAAAAATTAACCGGAATTTTGAAGGTTCTAAAAAGGATTAAAATATAATTTAATAATCAAAAAATCATTTGGTCTTTCCTACATAAAGATTTTGACGATAACACTTTGTTTTATTAAGTTTTGGGCATTTTGTTCATCATGGTAGGCTCATTTTTTAGAGAATCTTTTGAAGTACCTACTTTATGAGAGAATCAGATAAGAAAAATAATTAACATCAGGAATCATTAAAACTTTATATCTAATTTAGCACACTCCACTTTTAACATCTGTTTTAGACCACTGCCCCACTTTTTCATTTTTGTGCACTTTGCTTGCATAGACAAAACCATTGTAAAATTTAAAGAGGTAGGCGCTATATTCATCACAGATAAAGAGGAAACTGATGGCAAAGAAATATGGTTCAACAGAAGGATGATAAGAATACCGAAGCGTGTAATCAAAGAAGTCTTAAGGAAAATGGAAACAAAAGGGACAATTATACTCAGAACCAGAAAAGAAACAGTTGACATTTCTTGGATGCAAGGAAGGAAAGAAGGCATGGAGAATTTGATACTTAAAAGATATAACGAAAAAAGGACTGAAGGAATGGATGTCACTTAAATTACTATTATCTCTTCACTGAAGAGTCTCCAGTCATGACAATGCTTGATCGTTGAGTGTAAGGTATACAAAACACTGAATAGCTATTATTAATAAAAGAGAAGAATGCATTGTTTAACTTTTACTTAAAACAGAATTACTTAAAAAAATTAATAAAACTTTTACTTAAGGTAGCCCATGAGGTCAAAGGACAAAATAAGAACACTGTAATTCTACCCCTGTTCGAAAAAGCGCGTGTAAAAATAAAACCAAAAGAAATATAGAAAACCAGTAGTGCAATAATAAAAACGTGTTATTTATGTTTAAAAATAAATTTTCTTTAACCAATAGTTATAAGAACATAGTTTTTTATTCTATAAGTTTTTATTAAATTTAGTTAATGAATAAATTTGAAGGCATTAAAGGCGTTACCAAAAGAAAAATATAGCGTAAATGTAATCTGCGTTAATGTGAAAAGAAAGAATAAATTTTAGCAAAATTACATTAACGTATTCTTTTATGCTAATGAAATAGTTTCGTCGTAATTCTGAATTTTTTTCTTGGTGGCGAGAGGAACAAATTACGTAGGAAAAAATAAGACAAACATTTGTTTTTAAAAAATAATAAAAATTTGAAATAATAACTTATGTTTAATAATTAATGAAGTAAATATTGGTTAGTCTATACAAGAATCTGTAAAAAAAATGCATGAAAACAGAGAGACGCGAAAAAAACAAACACCTGTACCGATGAATCGGAAAACAGTGCGTTCAAGAACACAAAAACTGACTGAACGGAAATACGAAATTAGATTAACTTATAGAATTCTCTTCCGATATGGAATACTAGCAGTAGAGCCCGGCGTTGCCCGGGGATGTAACAGTAAGAGATAGATCAAGTATCGACCATCATAAAGACTGAAAAATAAAAATTGACAAAGATCATTGTTTAAGGTTGACGGACACGCATGTCTTAATTAGTTTTTGTTTTTTTTTTGTTTTTTTTAAGAAATTGGTCAAACCCAAACTCAAACAAAAACATTGTTTTCAATCGTTATGAGTCTATCGATTGAATAGAATTTTATTATAAACAATTGTCTTGTAAATGGAATTTTTAAGGCATTCTGAATGTAAAAATAAAGAAAAAAGTGTGCAAGACAATAAGAAACACTACCTGCCAAAGAAAGTGAAGTTTTGTTGAAATCGGTTGAGAAATGTAGGAAATCTGATCCCATATATAAACGAACACACACACACACACACACAAATAACCTGGGTTTTTATCAGTATAACTCGATATGAGTTGTCCCCCTTTCATTCTGGCGACAGAATCGTGTTTTCAAATTGATTTCGTGCAAAAACAATTGTGTTTTTCCAATTTTGGGCGCTGTCAGAACCACCGCAAGGTGATTTTACGTAGTCCTGTGAAGTCTTGTTGAAATCGGTTGAAAAATGTAGCAAATCCGATCCAATATATAAACGTACAGACACACACACACACACACACACACACACACAATCTGCGTTTTATAATAAGTAAGATTAGTCAAAGTACAATATCAGAATTATGTCCTTTTTGAACATTCATACCAAAAATAATCTAAGTTACTAAAAAGAAAAAAGAAAATATAAAATTCTCCTGAAAAAGATTCAGTCGAAAATGGCTTTAAAATTTGCATTTTTTTGATTCTTCAAACTTGTCTTTATTTTATTTAATGAAAGAAACTCTTGTGAGAAACTGCAAAGGGATGAGTTTCAAAATTGCACTTTTTTAAAAAAAAATATTGTAGCTCTTTTCTGTTTCTGAAAGATAATAAGTCACAAATGTTTTAAATTTAAACAGGAATTCTCAAAATTAAATAATTTTTTAGTTTTATTGAATTATTTTGATAAGAGTTTTCCGAATGTTCACACTTGCTTCTTGATATTGCATCATTTTCTTTTTTACTGAAATTATCTTCAGGAATATTTTTTATAAAGCTGGAAAAATTTAGATGAATACACACCAAATTAAAAACTACACACGAGATATCGAAAAAATGGGGGAAATAAGTTGTTTTTTTTAAATTGATTTAGTAAAATATTCATGAATGAATGAATAAGTGCAGAAAATTAGATCGGATAATTCCCTGATTTTTGGCAAATATTTTAAAAGCGATTTTTTGCTTTCATTTCGGAAAAAAAAGCATTCGTTTTGGTGGCACTATATTTAACACTGAAACTTTTAATATCTTAAAAAAAAAGATTTTTTTATCTAATCTAAGTGGGAGACACGTTCTTATTTCGTCTTTACCGTAAAAACTCAAAATCAACCTTGAAATAGGAAAACAGAATATCAAAAAGTAATAATTCTTGGAGTAGAGGGTTAAACCACATATTAAAATGGGCGTGGCTAAATGAGATATTAAGTTTTAAAAATTGCTTTTTTTTTTTATCTGATCTTCTCATAAAAAGGAATTTCTTTTTCTTAGATACATTGTCGTACTTTTTTGATCGGGATAAAAAGGTAGTATCTGTTCTCTCCTTATTTGAGATAAGAGAAAGCGCCGGGTGCAGGGTTTGCCAACCCTGTGGCAGCACATTCCACATTCCACTATGAAAAATGGGATCGGGATAATATCGACGCCAACGCAACAGTGGTCACGAAAACTGGGCAATTTTTATTTTTGACCCCTATGCAGGGAATTCCAAACCTACGGCAGCACTTTCCTCAGTATACTAAAAGGGGGAGGGGTCAGTGTAATAGCGGTTCCAGTGTGACAGCAGTTTTTGTCCTTGGCCCATATGCATATGTATGGGCATCCATGTAAAAAAAAAAGAAAACCTTGTATCACACCCTACCTTAGTGGGGACGTCAGGTAAATAATTTATCGCACTATTAACAACTTTTTTTTTCTTTACTTTTAAATACATTTTTTCGCGTGTACTTAATGAGACCTATAGACTTTTATTCCCGCATATATAACTTTAAGTTTAATAATACAAAATGTAAAACATTTTGTATTATTAAACTTAAAGTTATATATATAAACTTAATTTTCCGATTTTTTCCGAAAAATTAGCTTCTAAGAAGCTAATTTTTCGGAAAAAATCGGAAAATTAAGTTTTCTGATTCATTTTGAAAATTAATGACAATAATAACGTTAGACAAAGAATACAGTTCACTACGATAGCATTGTCATAGGGGACAAATTTATTCTTAGAATTATTTCTCATTTCAAGGCAAAAAGTGGGGAATGGTCTGAGGAGGAGTTTCAGTTCCCACCATAGTGCCGTGGATGGTAAGAATAGATTTTTAGAAAAAATTTTAAATCCCTGAATTTTTTAAACAATACCATAATATTGATTTTGAAAAAAAAATGTGCTTAACAATGCGAGGATCTTTCTTTTAGTTTTGAATTTGATACAAGTCAAACAGTATGATGTTCAACATATACATGCACAAAGCGAAAAAGACAAATGAACCTAAACTTTTAAGATTTACCCAAAATCAGTTAATTACCGGTTTTCAATAAAATTTTCAATACTTATTCGTTAATGGAGTTGTTTATTTATATACAAATATTATTTAAAAAAATGGAGAAGAAATTGTGGAAAGGAAATTGTATCCAAGAATCTAACTGGAGTAAAAAAGCGCGATGTTTTTTTCTCCCAAGTTATATTTAATTTAATCAATATAGTCACTAGTCAGTCAGTTGTTCTTCAATTAGTTTAGTTTGGGCACAAGGCCACATTAAAAGAGCACACAGTAAGGACTGTAATATCCCACAACAAAAACAGCAGGTAACAAACTTCGTCAAGCTTCGATTAATTGAAGTATGTGAACACTTTTTTAGAATACTGTAAAAAAAACTGTGTCGGAAATGCTTCTTTTTTTTAAAAGAAAAAAAGAAGTACAATTAAAAGAGTTTCTTTCGAGTACGGCTTTTTAAAAATTAATTGGGAATATGCATCCTTTTTTAATAATAATAATAAATTATTATCATCATCATCAGTATCAGCACCATCATCAGCATCATCAGAGTAGCAATTTGGTGTTCTGTTAGGTGCAGAGAAAGAAAGAATCGGCCGATGAAAATTGAGAAGAGAAAGATGAGGTCAATCCAGTGCCCGGATGCAGGGTATAAAACCCGGGTTCCCCAGCCTGACTCACTCAAACGACATCTCACCAGGATAGACTCACGTCGGATCCCTTAAATTCTAGTGAGCAGTTCCCAAATCTATTTTGCTTCTTACCAAGTCCTACATCTTTCTCTGTTTTAACCCCCTGATTTTTTGACTTCTTTTAAGAAAATTCCAAGTTCATCATGGTAAGTAATGCCTTAAATTTTCTTGATATTCTTCTTTAAAAGAAACGCTGTAATACAATTTTTTTTTTCAAAAAAGCCGTTTCTCTGGAAATTTAATTTTTCCGTTCTTTCGTTTTCGATTTCTTTGGCGCCTTTTCCTTTTTTTTTTTTATCGATATCATTACATTAGATTTATTTATTAAACGTTTGCACTTTTGTACAGGAATTTAATGATTACATTTCTAGGTAGCAGACATTAATTAATACATGTTCGATTTAAAAGTTCACAGTAAAATGAGACCGCATCGGAAATAACGCTAAGAAAAAAAAAAAAAAAAAAAAGAATTAACGTGCACCTAGACCGGTTATGAAATTGCTTGGTTAAAAATAATGAAAAAAAAAAAAAAAAAAAAAAAAAGAAAAAGTTGTTGATTATGCAAATCAATCATCCCAACCAGCTCGGCATTTTAATTGCGCGTTTGTGCATTAGATTTAAAGAAGATAAAAATAAAAAAACACGTAAAAAAAAAATAAATAAAAAATTGACACTGTGAAAATATACCTAACCGTTTTTGTTTTTTTTTATCTGATTCTGATATTCTATAAAAAAAATTTAAAAAGCGTTGTTATTTGCTTCTATTAATTTTCAAAAAAAATGTTTAATTACTTAAGAATTTTTTAGGGATGTCGTAATTTATTTGCGCTATCAACCAATAAAAACTCTTAAATAAATCGCAAAACTTTATTTTCTTAAAGTTTCTTATCTAAATATCGCAAATTTTATGAATAGAAACTTGAGATAAATTGAAAAAAAAGTGTACATTTACATTAAAATTACTTTTTCAACCGAAATCATGTATGGTATAGGTATTTTGAAGTCCCTCCTGAATTTTTTTTTTTTTTTTTTTGTTAAAACTGAGAACTAAACGAAAGAGTAAATTTGTTCCTTTGGTCTCTAGAGTCTATCTATGCCAGTGCTATCGGGTTTGAGCTGCATCGTTTGTCAAAAATCATTTACTGCGATTCATTTTCAGAATAAATCAGATCTTCATTTTCCGTTTTTTTTTTTTTTTTTTTTTCGCCGAAAAATTAGCTTCTAAAAATTTTATGCAGCCGTAAAAAAAGTCTACACTACAGGTCTCATTTCTAAAAATAAGTAAAAAAAGAAAAAAGGTGTATTTAAAATTAAAAACTAAAAATATTTGCAGCAAGATAATAGATTGAAGTTGATCAGCTGAAAAAATATATTAGGTTGGTGCAAAAATAATATCGTTTTCTCACATAGTAACATATGTGAGAAAACGACATTATTTTTGCACTTAATAGAATCGTGAATCTTTAAAACTTCATATCGAATTTATGTCACCTCCGCTTCTGTTAACGTTTGATTTATTAACCACCCCATACTTTATTTGCTGGCGCCCTGCTTAAAAAAAAAAACAACCTCAAAACCTGATCCTGACAAAGAAAGAACATCAAATGTGAATATTTAAAGTTTCGCTCAAATCGAATGATAAAAAAAAAATCATGCTAAGTGAAGTGTAACACGTTATGAACGAATATGCAAAAAAAGAAAAAAAAGAAGAATTCTACATCTCTTGCAACTTTGAGGCAATCTGGAATCTGAAATTTAAAAAATTCAATGCCAAACTTTACATCATCGTTGCAAGGGAAGTTAAGCTATTGGGAAATACTTAGAAATTAAATTTTAAGAAATTAATTTATCAAATTAACTTTCTTCATTTTAAATGTGGATGTGCGAAAAAGTTTTAAAATGCACACATAAAAAAAGGTATTTCAAATTATTCTGTAAATTTCTCCAGGCCTGAACCAAAGACGTCGTCATTAAAAGTTAGAACAGATAACATTTTAGCGAATAAGATTCAGCCTCCCCTATCCAAATAGTTTTTTTTTTTTTATACATACGGACCATTTCCGTTTCACAGCCCAAAAAGGCGCACGGTGCCCGCTATTTTTATTTTGTGTCTGCATCTGTGGAGATGGGTGCGGAGGATTTTCATTTACCTGTCTTTTTTTTTTTTTTAATCATTATGAATCGTTAAACACAGAAATTTATGGAAACGAAAATTCAAGAAGTATAAGTGAAATTCCTATGACATTGACCCATGAAAATCAGTGTTTCTGCTGGTTTATAAAATTTCAAAGTACTTTCATAAGAATTTTATAAACTAGTAATTAAATATAAGAAAAAGCTGAAAAAAAGAAATAGAAAAAAAAAAAAAAAAACACGTAAAAAGTAGGGTACATTTAGGGCACATTTCTTTGCGTAAACCTACATTGTACTTAAAAGTAAATTAGTTTAAGCGCATTTAGTCTAACTAAATCTATAATGCATCTCTTGTATTTTTCTTTCTTACTTATTTTCTTTGTTTTTCATTAACCTCAATAGTTTTTGACAAGTCGAAACAAAATAAAAATTGATTTTTGATGGAAATCCTTTAAGACAAGTGTAATATAGAAACAACTCTAAGTAGGAGTTTATAAAGCTTTATTTGACTAAAAATGATAATACAAAAAAATACAAATATTGTGCAAGGCCAAAATTGGGGATAGAGAAGGCTGGTCTTCCTCTGTCTTATGATTAAACTTAGCTCGATTTATTTTAATTCAGCTTTAGAACACTGAAAAACGTTTATTTTATTGTGATGGATGGTTACAAGCGAGAGGGGAGATGGGATGAGCGTATCTTCTTACCACACAGTTTCATGTTTTACCTTTTTTTGCTCAGTTTTATTCCTTGTGAAATCTGATTATATTTAAATAAGATTTTTTTTTATTTTCTTGTCTTCGATATTCGATTCGGCTTAACTGTTTTAAAATTTAAAGAAAATGAAAATAATAATTGAAATCCTTAAAATAAACTTTACTAATAAAATTAATAGATTTTATTTAGATAAAAAAAAAAAAATAAATAAAATAAAAAATTCTTAATACTGAAAACAAATTTCGTTAACTATCACTGAATAAAAACATTGTTAACCAGTCTCCAACGAAATATATTGACAATTCAAGTCGTGGAAAAATTCCCGCCGTGTGATTTTTCTTTTAAACAAAAAAAAAAACAAAAAAAAACGGGGGCTAGATTTTTCAAATACATATTTATTTTCATAGCAAGCAACCCTCCCAACTTGAATAATTGGCGAAACACAAGAAGATTATGTTGCGTCAATTTTCCACCTTTTCTCCTTTCAGTCGTAACGAACTAAGCTTAAGTATATCAACTAAGGGAAACAGTAAAAGACAACAAATTATATATCTATACCTAGAATTTCCTCTAGCATAAATACATTAGTAGAGGGTAAAGAAAGTCTACCCCAAATCGACCAATTCCTGTAGATATTAGAAAGTGATAAATACCCACTTCATAGAGCAATATTCATAAATATTATCTTTAGTACAGCAGAAATATCTCCCACATATACATCTGCCATAATGATAAGACAATAGTAGCATGGTGTGTTCATCGAGTTAATGTCTTACCATTATGTGGGATGTATTTCTGCCACACCCTGTATAACAACTTTACCGCGGTTTTAACCCTCGGTCCAAAGAATATTATATATAATTAACAAATCGGAGACTTCAGAAAGGTTTAACTTTATCATATTATATATATATATATATATATATATGTATGTATGTATGTATGTATTCAAGCAGTTTTGGTTAAATAATTTAGACGTATTATGTCTAGATATTTTAGTTTTTAATCCTTTCAAGTCCACGAATTAATTTCTTGGTGGCTGTAAAAAAAATTGATCAAGAAATATTTTATCATTTTTCTATCGCCAACAAGAAATAATTTCGTAGGCTTGAAAGGATTAGAACTAAAACAGACATAAAACGTCTAAATTATTTAACCAAACCAGCATGGATGAAAATATACTGCCTGTATAATATATATAAGTTTAAAAAATTAAATCAGTCAATCACGCTACCTTGGTTTCAACCTTTCGTTATCTCGCGCCTGAAGATACCAAAAGGTTGAAACCAAGGTAGCGTGATTAGCTGATTTAATTTTTTAAACTTAATAGCTCTGCATGTTAAATTTTTATTTTCTTTATACGTGTATTAAGCACCTTTAAATACTACTATTTGCTGGTTTAATTCAACTCCGACCAAAAACTGTTTTATAATTATATACATATATTTATATATATCCCTCCATACACTCTAAATTTTGAATTTAAACCTCAATAATATATTGGGTTTATATTAACTTTGAGCTTTGAATTTGCATATAATTTAGAGTCCCTCCCATGAGACTCCGTATTTAAAAAAAATAAAAAATAAAAAATCAACTGTAATAAGTGGCTCATTCGCCATATGTGCCTGACGATTTGAGAAATTATGAAACTTTAAGTTCACTACAAACGCAGGCTTATGTGTATTTATTAATATCTACTTCAAAGATTTATCGAACTACATTGAACACTAATATATATATATATATATATATATATATATATATATATATCGCACACTGAGTGCTGGTGTAATATAACAGTTATTAAGTATATATTAGGATATATTTATTTATTAATATACTCACCCCCCACATATATATAACAGATCAACCAATCAAAAAACTCCGGTTGATTTGTTTTTATAGTCTGATTTTTTTTTTTTTTTAATGAAAAAATATATTTTGGATTATAAGAATAATTAGCTTTTTTGCTAGTGAATATTGCATTAATAATTTGTTGGGAATAAGAGTGATTATTTTCAACTATAAGTCCTATTATTTAACCCATAAGTGGGGCGGAGATGAATTCATACCCTTCTCAAGGGTATCTGTGCATAAGTGAATGTAACGAAACTGAAAGAAATACGAACTTGGCTCTCCGATTTCACAACCGAAGTCGCTATCCATTACACCACTAGCGCATCCAAGAAATAATCAAAAGAAAAAAATTGTCCGAAATCCATTATTTTGACAATTATTCCTATTAATTACTTTTCAAAATATGCTTTGCCCGATACGGTACTGAGAAGATATTAAGATTGGCGGAACACAATCTTCCCAGACTGCAACTTATCTCCCAGTATATATCTATCTCTCTACACAAACACACACACACACACACACATATATATATGTAGAGAGAGAGAGAGAGAGAGTTGACTTGAACAGGGCCATTCGAATCGTCTGAAGATCGCGTGAATTACAACTAGAGCCATCCTTTCATAGGATCTAACGTTGGTAAGCATTTTGGCTCGGTCTAGGCAATCTACGCTTCGAGCACTTTACTGAGTAACGGTGTTTGCTTTTAGGCTTTTTTTTTCTTTTTTTTTCAGTATTGTCGTTTTTTTATTCGAGACTATTTTTGGATAAGAGTTTTGGCAAGTTGTCCGTTGGTTCCACCTACGGTTTTTGTTTTTCTTTATATATATGTAAGCAAATATATGGATATAGATCCGACAGTATGAAGAAAAATATACGGAAAAAACAAACAAAAATCCTTATATGCAATTATGCTGTTTTAATGTTAATATAATGTCAACGTCAGACGTTTCGGTCTAATAAACCATCTTCAGGACATATTCATAAAATATAATTAACATTATCAATTCAACATGACAAAGACAATGGACATAAGAACAGCATAATTGCATATAAGGATTTTTGTTTGTTTTTTTTCCGTATATTTTTCTATATATATATATATATATATATATATATATATATATATATATATATATAATATTAATAATCCATATACAAGCCTGTTTCGCTGTATCACAGCTCATCAGTGTGGCTAGACGTCCAATTGCTTCAAGTCGGGATCGAAACTCGACCGATTAGGCATCAATCAGCGACTCTACCCTTAACCAGCGCAAGGCAGAGAAAGGGAATTTTTAACGAATTATATACGTGATGTATATAAACGCCAAATCAGTAGCCAAGATCGCTCAATTCATAACTGAAAAGCGATGTGTTCATAACAGGAGCAGCCACTGTTAAAAATCTTCTTTCTACACAGTGCTCAATTGGTGAACGAGCCTGAAATATTTTCAATATATTTCTCCTCTTCGTGTAAATATTGAGGACTGCTAATTCTGGGTGCTCTTAACTAGGATCCGATGTTTTTTCCTAATTTTATTTTGTTGTTATGATGGGAACAGAAATTTATTAGTTCATTTTTATTCCTATCATAACAACAAAATACAATCCGGAATAATCATTAGAACACTTAGAATTTGCAGCCCTCACCCCCTCAATATTTACACGAAGAGGTGAAATATATTAAAAATGGGCGCGTGGCCGAGTAGTTAGAACGTTCACTTTCTGACAATGAGATCTGGTAAATTTTCCAGAAGGAGACTTCCTAATGTTATCGGTCTGGAGGGTGGACGATACCAGCGTGCGACACCTTTGGAAAGTAACTGAAAACCATACCAAACCTTGTGAGTGAAAGACGAAACATTGGGGCCGTTGGCTCTGTGGTGTTGAACAAACACAAATATGCCTGAGCGAGAGTCTGCAATAGTCGCCCTAGTAGACGGGCATCCTCGAATACGAGTGGCCAGCTATTATTATTATTATATTGAAAAATATTTTCAAGACCTGTCCAATACTCTTTCATATTCAATGCGAAACAAAAGGCTCATATATATATATATATATATATATTAGTGCAGCGAGAGCTGGTGGTAATAAAACAGTACTATATGTAAAATAACAGAACTAAAATTTATGCTAATAATAAATATACATTGTGTTCCTCACCATTTGGCAAAACTCGGATGGATTGATCGTTTCAATCTTTGCCTGATGGCTGTCACGTACACGAAACTCAGAGTTGTACCAACAGTAAGGAATAAAAGATATATTGATTATTAGTAAAAATAGCAAAATATTTTAAATTAATAGGAAAATATATATTATATATATATATAATCCTTTAAAGATCGCGAGAGCGTGAAACATGATTAACAACTCGAGCTGTTCTTCGTTAAGTGTTGACGTGGTGAAGGGTTTTTTGCTCTGTCTAGATAGTCTAGGCGTTGAGCACTTTAATTTGCTGCGTGTATGTATGTATGTGTGTGTGTGCGTGTATATATATATATATATATATATATATATATATATATATATATATATAACAAACATTTTTATGAGAAAAAGTATGACAAAATCCCAAAGGATCTAACTCAAAATTTTCGGCTTTGTCATACTTTTTACCCGTGTTTGTATATATATATATATATATATATATATAAAGTTAAAGTAGTACAGAGCAAAAAGAAAACAAAGAAAAAAGGATTGGCGTAACACAATCTTCCTATTCTCATTTCCTCTCATTTTTTTTAAGTTTTTAAATACCGTTTCGGAGAAACCTACCTATCCCATTAGCAAAAATATAGAGCCAAACAAACTTTGACAGCATGAGTAAATTCGGAATAATATAATATTCTGCGGGGAATAAGAATGGAGGGGGTCCGATAGTTTTTAGGTATTAAATTGATCCACAAAAATAACTACTTAATTCCATAATTGGCAACAAATATATTTCAAGACACGCATGTGCTGATCTAATAAAACCTAAACAAAATATCAGTTTCACACACGGATGCCGTCAATTTTTTACAGCATATGTAAACTAGTAAGTAATGTTATATTCTGTTAGACATACGTAGGGCATTGGTTTACTATATAGTTAGCAAATAAGTTGAACCACCAAAAAAAATTATAACTTAATTTCATAATTGAGAAAGATATATTTAAGAGACGCATATGAAATTTTAATAAGGATTTAGCAATTTCATTTAAGATTTCTGACGATATGTGTAAACTAGTAACAATTTTACTGGGCATAAATTGGAGGATCGGCTTTCTACAATTAGATATTAATAAACAAATGCACCAAATTACTACTTATCTCATATTTAGAAAAAAATATATTAAAAGACACGGGTGCGAAAATCTAATAAGGACATGAAATATCAATTTCATGTCTGTCATCATTTTTGACTGAACGAGTTATCTCGTAATAATATAAGATGCTGCTGAACATAAAGTGTGGTATCGGTTTTCTACAGTTATGAAGTAATAAACAAATCCCCCAATTTACTACTGTTGTGGCCTTGTTAGGACCAGAAATAAAGACACAAAGAGAGGAATTGAGTTAAACAATTCACAGAAACAGTAATACAAACATATACAAACGAGTGTTACAGCAAGAATGTTCGGTCCGACTATCGGAGCTGACTTCTGGAAAGTTCCCTCTCCAAAAGGCAATACCTGCTCCTATTTATAGCTGGGCGAGTTCATGCGTGCGTAAGTAAATTACCATAACAACTACTTATCTCGTATTTGGAAAAAAATATTGAAAGACTCGGATGCGAAAATCTAATGACTTAAAATATCAATTCCATGCCTGTCATCATTTTTGACAGGCGTAAACAAGTAATAACATTTTATGGGGCGTAAAATGGGGGATCGTCTTTTGTAGTTGTTAAGTGATAAACTGATTCCCCAGAATTACAACATTTTAATATCATAATACGAAAAATAGGTAAGCCGAGTTCGAATTCCAGCCGATTTCATTACATTCACTTATGCACAAATACCCTTGGTAAAGGTATGAATCCACTTCTTCTCCCTCCAGCTATGGATTGAATAGCAGGACAGACGGGTTCTTTAGCCTTGGTTGGCAACCATTCTACTGCAGAAAGAAATGGCAACCTACTGCGGGAAAAATTTTCTGCCATGAATCGAAAGAGACATGGTCGTCCAAGCATGTATCACGTATGGTACTTTAATCTGAAAACATTATTCTAAGTAATCAGTATTTAAGAAAACATCAATTTCATATTTGCTATATTTTTTTGACAGTATTGATAAACTTGTAAGTAGATTCTGCTGGTTTGGTTTGTTTGTTTTACGGCATATCTACCTCAATGAGTTATTTAATCCCGACAAGATTTTTATTGCTGGTAATATATTTTCCTTAAAAAATTTATTGCTGGTAATTTTTTCCTTCAAAAATGTATTGCTGGCAATTTTTTTCAAAATGTATTGCTGGTAATAATTTTTCCTTCAAAAAATCATTGCTAGTAATAATATTTTACAAAAAAGTATTGCAGGTATTAAAAACCTATTTTTATACTTTCATAGTATTTTGACCTCAGTTTAGGAGGGGTCAACTATTTGCCCATATCTGGGACCCTAACAGGTGCTACCACTCCGGGTCAGGGTAGACCTGGGAACACCAGCAATTAAGAGGTGGTTTCACGCTCCTTAAAACCTCCTGATCAGATGTCTTTCTGTTGGATGTAGTTTATTGTCTTACCGAGTACGCTGGATGTAGTTTATCGTCTAACCCAGGACGCGATTCTGCTGGACGGCCGTTATTTATTTATTTTTTAATGAGTTCAGTATTAAACATAACTGCTCAAAAGTTTTAAAACTTAGCTTAATACGGCACAAGATTTCCTGACATAATATCTGTTTCAATCAATTTCCCACCGCCGTAACGTAGCTTCCTCGTGACTTTTCTATAAGTATTTTCATAGCAATTGTTCTGACGAGCTTTCCTTTTTGGTAGCTTGATTTCATGAATTCAAGCGTAGTACTAGCTTGGTAGTTAGGTCTCATCATTTAATTGTTGAAATTCCTAAATATAACCGTTAGTTCAATTCTAATAGTTTTTTCACTCGCACTTCTTGCTTGTGAAAGTCCCTCCCAGCTTGCATTCCTGTCAACTAAAATCTTCAAAAATTTAAATGCAACGCAAATCGTTATCTTCTGTCCCCTTGGTTCCTGTTCATTTCTCTCCGTAACGTTTACTCGGATTTTTTCAGTTTTAGTAACCCTTTGCGCATTAGTGGCTTTATCGCCTTGCTTGGAGTGAAATAATTAAAAGAATGTATGGATTTTTTTTTAAAAAGTCATGTGTTTTTCTGAAGCAGTCGATCATGACTTTTCACAGATTATTTTTCCTTATTTTCTGTGAATTGACATACCTTCTTGGGAAAGATAGTGGAGAGGCTTCAGTTTATACTACTATTTAACCCATAGTTGGGGACATGAGGAGAAACGGATTCACACCTCTCCCAAGAGCATCTATGCGAAAGTGGATACAACAAATTGGTCTGGAATTGTGAATTCCACTTTTCGCACTAATAACCACCACAATACTCGTACATCCCGTATATGGAATGGTAAAGCTATGATTAGCCAATTTGCCATTTGGTGAGATTTTGAAAATCAATCAGTATTGAGATCCTGGTTTTTCACTAGGCTCGGGTAATGGATTTACTGACCATCATTTATTTCTTTATCCTTTTCTTTCGAACCTCGTGGATTGGCGCTACAGAATCACAAACAAAGAATAAACAGCAATGTCATTGATCCTGGCCTGGCATCTCGGCTTCAGTCCTTTTTCCACCGCCGTAGCATAGCTTCACTGTATCTTTTCTATAAATACTTTCATGGTCGGAATGCTCTCATCAATTTTACAGTTGAAATGGCTAGATGTAACCGTAAGTTCTATGCTAACAGTTTCTTCTGTTGCACCTCTCGCTTGTAGACTCTTCCGGACTCTTGCTTTCCAGTCAATTTTGATTTTCAAACATTTAAATGCAATCGTTATCTTAATTCTTATTCTTTTATTGTCCTCTCTCCTTAACAGTAGTTTTTCTCGTATTCTCTAACACTCAATTAGCTCTTGCGTTCTAGTGGCTTTATTGCCTTGCTTGGGGTGAAAAAACTATAGCAAATAACAGAAATCTCACTTGAGGACTTTCAATAGTAGCAACAACTAAAATGGAGAGCACATTGTAAATTGAAGAGAAAATAATAACAATCAAAATATTCAACAACACTTCAAACAAAACGTTACGAAGAAACCCCCCCATAAATACTGGAATGAGCAATAACAGTGGAATGGTATAGATGGGTGTGCATTTATTTATTTTTTTTTTTTTTTGTTTTTTTTATGTATGGCGCAAATTTGGTAAAGTAGGAAGAGGGTTGTAAGATAATGATTGTTTGACCTTTGAACATGTGATAGCATACCCGCCTGACAAGTTTTTGTTATATTTTTGGGAAAAAGTAATATTTTTTAATAAAATCTAATTAATCAATCCATTATTATTTTTCTACGAAAAAAAATATCTGGGATATATTAACTTTTTAAGTGATTTTTTTTAACGTGTTTTCATGTCTCTTTTAGTTTTGTTGGCATTCATCAAATTCGTTAATCGAACGAAGTCGAATTGTTTTTTTTGTTTTTTTGCATTTTCTTTTTAAAATGTCAAAAATTTTTACATAAGGACTTTATTTTTTTTTCCTTTTTTAAAGATTAACTTTAGGCGATTATTTTTCAATAAAATAATAATTTAACTTCAAAATGCGTTTTTTTTTTAGCTTTTTTTTAAAAATTTTTTTAGAAAATACGCGGAAATAATTACTTTTATCGATTATTAGCGTTTTTTTTTTTTAGTGACCGTTATTCAGTATTTAAATTACAGTTGTTGCAGCCTTGTTAATGTTTGATTAGTGTTTTTTCTTTCATCTTAATTTCAGTTTTATCGCTACTTCCCAGATCCATAGGTCAGAAATCTATAAATACAGGGTGCGATGGATAAATTGTCATCTAAATTACGCAAAAATGAAAATAATACTGACATCTTATTTTAACAGATATATTAAAATTACACAAAAATATCTACAAAGACTAAAAGAATAAATTTATTCAATAAAATCGCCATTGGCTTTAACCATGGCCTCCAGACGACTTCAGAATCTCCTGCAACTCTTCTGGATGGTCTCCTTGTTTAAGTTTGTGAATGCTGACATAATCCTTGCCTTCAGTTCATCTTTGGTGTTAAAGGAGTTTTGTTGATCTCTCTCGCAACTGCGCCCCATAAGTCAAGGGGGTTGCAGTCTAGGGAGTTATGTGGCCAGATGTAAGAAGGGTGAGATGTGATCGCAGAAATTGTCTGACAGTCCGGAGTCATGACTAGGTTCTGCTGCTTGTGTGGCATGGTGAAAAATCCTGTTGCCAAACGTAAGGTCTTTCAGCAAACACCCTCTTCACCCAGGGCTTCATTATCTCCTCAAGGCACTTCTTGATGTAGACCTCTGTGTTTATTCTGAGGCCCTGTAGTAAGATGAATGGAGGCATAACGTCGCCTTCACTAGTGATCACTCCAAACACCATGATGTTGACTGGATTTATCATCCAACTCTTTCCGAATCCTCAAGATGAAAACGGAATAGTCCATTATTTACGTACGTTCTAAGCAAGTAAGTAAGGGAGGGACAAACAGAATGATAAGAAGATAAGAAAAATAAAGCTGCTAGACTTTCCCGGGTGGAATTTACTGCAACCGCTCAAGAGTTGGGGAGGGGGCAAGAATTTGCTGCTTCGCATTTTTCGGAGTCATAGTGCCTTAGAGTAAAGTACATTAAGTTAGCAATATCTCATTCTAGGCCCCTTTTATGAATACGCACTTTCACAGTATTCTTTCTTTTTTCTTTTTTCTTTTTCTTTGTAATAACATCTCTCTAAATTTTGAGTGATGGAAAAATAATACGCAAAAGTACATGTCACAAAGGAATACGAAAATTTAAAAAAGCAAAAAAAACGGTCGCGATTATCAGGATTGTCTTGCATGAAAAAGCAAGCACTAATTCAAATAAAGGAATTACTTCAGAAGTTTTTCTTTAAAACCGATTCATTGTAATCTGTCCAGAAATTATATTAATTAGGAAAATGAAAGAAACAATTTTTATCCATTAGCCGACATTTTAAAAAAGAATATTTTTTCATAAATCAGAAAAATTAAAAACTTCACCATAAATGTTTATTTTTTCCCCTTCTCAATTTTTGTAACGTTTTTTGTCATTTAATACGTTGATTGATTCGTCCATTTTCTACGGCTTATCAACCCGTTGAAGGTTATTTAAAGCCAGAAAAAAATTATTGCAATATTTTTTGAGATAGTAATGGTTTAGTGATTTGTTTCCTTGGTCGTTTTAGTATGCGGTGAGACAGTAGCTTTTATCAAAATTCTAGCAATTATATCTGGCGTTGCGCGCACTGATTTCATTTTCTTTGTTCCACTATATTACGCAAGTTAATTTCTTTGTTTATTTCAATTCTGTAAAATGCTGTTAGCGAAACTGTCATAATTAAAGCAGGCCAATAGATTTAAAAATCTTGTTAGTCGTTTATTTCATACACAGTTTAAAAGTTTATATACATTTATAATGTCTACTAGATTTTTAAAATATATTATTAAAAAATATCAACATTGCTTAGTGCTTTTTTTTTATATATTACTTACTTTCATTTACTCTGAAATTGTGATCTAAACGCTGTGGTTATTACTTTCAGGGTAAAAAATGGATTTATTTAAATATCTTGAAGTAATTTAGTTATAAAAGACAAAAATCATTTATTCATAAATCAAAAACGATCAGATCGAAAATAAATAACAAATCAGTTGTATTTTTCATTTTTTAAGATCACGTAAATTACCTTCATTCAGTAAGAAGTTGGGAAAGATATAAAACACATGCTGATAGACCAAGTAAAACACATTTGTTTGATGTGATAGTTTTAGGAAATATTTGTGCACACATACATGGGCAGATAATCAACTTTACATATATTTAATACTCGCGCATGCGCATACTAACATTGAGCTTTATATATGACAGGGGTTCTTAAACCAGTGTGGAATTCCCCCATATGGAGGAATTTCAGGGTTTCAGGGAGATTGGTAGACTCAAACAAAATGTTAACTTTCGTACTCCCCAAGGCGGCACAACCAACGATGTGCTTCGGCTCGCGAAACTGAGAGGTCACGTTGAGTTTTCTTTCTGCTAGCTCTTCTTGTGTTTTTTTTTTACCACTACAAAAATAATCCATGTAAATGTAGACGTACTAATAGGGAGGGGGGCGAAGATTGTTCAATATATGCATATTATTTGAAATGTACCTTTTGAGGCGGACAATCTTGGAAAGGGTGTGGGGAATGACATTTTGACTTATGGTGAAAAGGGTGCATTGAGGCAAAATAGGCCGAGAACGCCTGATATATAATGGGATTATTATTACAAACGGGACATGATATCCCGAAATTCAAAAGCAAAATCAATTTTAAATAACGCAAGCAGTTAGTCTCGAAACAATTCTCAATTACCCACGCATCAATACTGTTGCTTAAAATTATTAAATTTTACAGTACTTTTAATCTCTGTTAGTACCGTCTGTTGTTTTTTACAGTGAGGTTCACCCTGTACAAGGCCTGGGGGCCACTCGAAGTAGAGTACAGAGTAAGAAGCATATTTTATGCGAGTAGGTGAAGAAGTTAACCCTAGACTTAAACAGGTTAAGATTGTAGTGATCGGGGAAGCATCATCTTGGGAGTCGGTTCCACAGTGCAGTGGTTCACGAGAAACTGCTCGAGTGGAACTTACTTCTCACCAATGGAATACCGAGGGAGTGTAGGTGGTTCACTACAACTTGTAGCATCGAGCTTGGTCAGTACATAAGATAAGGAATCGCTCGGAGGAAAAACCGGGTACTGTAATCAACCCCTTACAACCCGAAATATGTTTCGGCTTTAAATAACCGACAAAGGGTTGAGAAGTCGTCAAAAAATAAGAACTAAAGAGGATTCCGTTGGATCATAATCGTTTTAAAACAATTATGATCCAACGGAATCCTCTTCAGTTCTTATATTTACAAATGTAAAAGAACAAAGAGTAAGATTTCAGCGTTAGGGGTTTTTTGTTTTAAAGAAACACGTTTTTTTTACACTTTTATCTTCTCTAAAAATCAGAAAGAAAACCCAAGACAATATATAACAAGAAAATTAAAAACTAAATTTAAATTATATATCTGTAAATGGGGTAATAATGCAAGAATTTCTAAATCAATGTTTTTTTCACTGTAAAAAAGGCGTTAAAACCCTAATAGTAAAAAAAAAAAAAAAAAAAAAAATTAAGCCGACCGCTGACGCAAAATAAAAAATAAACAAAAAAATCTTTTAGGTTGGTGCAAAAATAATGACGTAATAATGTCGTTTATTGACGTTAAAAAAATGTCAAAAAACGACATTATTACGTCATTATTTTTGCACCAACCTTATAGATTTTTTTTAAAGTAGCATTTCGAACGTGCTAAAGAGGATTAAAAAATTTAATAAAATAATTAAAAAGTCCTTTTGGTCTTTCCTCTTTTAATAATAAATAGCATAAATATTTTGACGATAAAATTTTGTTTAAGTTCTGGTTCATCATGCTATGAGTGTTAACGAATTAGTAGAGAAGTAATTTATGAATCATTTTTATATTTAAAAAAAAGCTTTTTATTTTTAAAAAGCTAGATACATCAAGCAAATGGCTTCCATGTCTAGTTAAGACTTTGTCATTTGATATTTTAAACTGGATGCTAAATTCCTTAATGTTTAAGGAGCGAAGAATCTGCTATTTATTTTTTTTTTTTAGAGAGACCGATAATGACTTGAGGATTTGTGCGATCATGACTCGTCACAATATATTTACTATCCTATCTTAGTAAGGTTTGTCTTTTCGCCATTTTCCCACCCAATCTCTGTACTACTATCTATTTGCAGAAGTTCGTTAGGCCGCTTAGCTTTTTACTTTCCTCTATCCATCTTGTCTTCATTATGCCCTGTGTGTGTTAAATTCTACAGGTCCTCTTTCCTTATTATGACCCCCTAGAAATGTCAACTGTTTCTTTCTGATTCTAACTATATGTATCCTTTTTGTTTCCATTTTTCTTGAAACTGCCTCGTTACTCACATGTCCAGCCCATGGTATTCTCAGCATCCTTCTGTAGAACGACATTTCAGTTGCCTCGAGTCTCTTCTTCACATGTAGGAGGACTGATATTACATAACAGTTCAGTACTGTTTGCTTTATTTCTAACGAATTTTTTTTCTGTTTCTCAATACTTTGCTTAGCTTTTGGAAGGCATCTTTCGTGATTCCAGTGCGCCTTCGGAGTTCGGTGTCACATTTTCTGTCTTATGTTAGGACACTTCCTAGATAATTAAATTTTTGTACTTACTTGATTTCGACATATCCATTTCGTAGTTTACATCTTTCTCAAGCTGACAGCCATATAGTTTGTCTTACAATTGATAGTTATTCCTTTCCTCTCTCTTTTACTGTCTTGTGTCGGAGTGCCCGCTGTTTCCTTATGTTTTATTTAATCTTAAAGAAATACCGTACGTCGGGCGAGGTAGCTGGTAACGGAAATAAAGCACAAACGCCAAACATCATCATAGTCTCCGTTCAGTATGTGGCCGATCAATGTTCTCCGCAACTTCCTTTCTCTTATGGCTCTAAGCAACGATTGACTTTTTACCATCCCTCATTGTTACTGCTCTGTCATCTATTAACACAAACTCCTTAGTTAAGTTGCTCTCTGTTTCCCTCTTCTCATTCCCTCAATACGTACTGAGTATTAAACTTTCCAAGCCGTCCTTCCTCATAATGCTCGAATTTTGATTGAGATTCCTTGTCAACCGTTATTAATTCTTTAAAAAAAAAAAAAGTAAGGACTAGAACTATATATTTTATTGGTGAAACTCGAGAGTAGCCATTACGGTTAGATACGTGTCCATTCTTGAAGCAAAAGGTATGCAAGTTCGAAAACTTATTATTTATTTGTTTTCCCGAACGATTTCCTCTTGATATGGATGTTCGGAGTCGTCACACACTCGACTGATACCGAATAAGACAAGAAAAAGTAGTTTTTATTTAATATACTATAATTAACAAATAATATGATAAAAAAAACTAAAGGAAATTATTATTTTAATTAATAATATGACTGTCTGTAAAGAACTTGAACATAAATATTTGGATTGATTTAGATTTTCCAGCAAATGAAGTCTAGATGACATTGTAATGTTTGGACAGGTATACCTCTATTTTTTTTTTTCTTTAAGGTCGATCACATATTTAAGAAGAATCATGCACGTAGATCACATAAGTATCAACTTATAACACTTTAGAAACTGTAGCAGTGTAGCCATTTTCAAGTAGAGGTGGGTAATTTTCTATGGTAACGATGATTAATAATATAGAGTATTTTGGGTGCTACTTAAGTATGTGATCCGACTTCCAGATACGATCTACCAGAACAACACATCGCTAAAGTATGTGATGTACGAGTTAAGAAAATTCTCTACATTAAAATATGCATTAAAAATAGATATATACGGAACAGTGACGTACAGAGGTTTGGTGTTGTTTGGTGATACCCGGGGCCAACTCCTTGACTGTATGCCCCTAAGACTCGAGTAGTGGGGCCTATAGGGACTTGTACTGAGAAATGTGAGAAAGGAAGATATTTTAAATATGTAAAAACAGATGAAACATGAAAAACACTTTATTCAATTAAATATAAATTTTTATTTCACACTGATTGGATTTCCTCCTGATATGGATGCTCGGGGTCGTCATACACTCGACTCGCGATTGATACCGAATAAGACAAAGAAAAAGAAAAAGTAGTTTTTATTTAATATACTATAATAATATAATAAACAAATAATGATATGATAAAAAACTAAAGGAAATTATTATTTTAACTAATACTATGACTGTCTGTAAAGAGTTTGAACATCATTCAGAAATGCAATAAATAAATATTTGGATTGCATTGGATTTTCCAGCAAATGAAGTCTAGATGCCATAGTAATGTTTGGACAAGTACACCTCTCAATTTTTGTTTTCTTTAAGGTAGATCACATATTTAAGGGGAATCACGCACGTAGATCACATATACAAGTATCATCTTTATTTTGTTTTCTATTGTGTATTGTATGAAAAGCATTTTTGTAGCAGTAATGAGCAATGTTTTTATATTTGTGTGTGTGCGCGTGTATATACACACATATATATATATATATATATATATATATATATATATATATATATATATCACGTGAGCGTGAAACTCTGGTTACAACTGGGGCCATCCTTTCATACAGTTTTTTTTTACTCTCTCTATGCAATCTAGGCTCCGACCACTTACTAAGTCGGTAGGTTTGCCTGTAGGCCTTTTTTTTCGGTATTATCGTTTTTGTTCGAGGCTTTATCTGGATAAGAGTTTTAGGTGTTGTCAAGTTCTCCGTTGGTCCCATCAACGCTTTTTTGTTTTTCTTTAATATATATATATATATATAGAGAGAGAGAGAGAGAGATTCATCGTTTGAGAGAAGGCTTGAAATAATTCTTTAAGATCAAATTGCCATTAAAGTCGCGCAACAAATCATGCAGCACTTATTTCGATTAACCGTTACTTAGGACGATTACTTCGGTACTTATGTAAATATAAAAAGTTTTAGTTATAATATAGCTTAAGTGACAAATGTCTATAAAAAATGCATCGTCGGTTATTTACGGCTAATTGATTTAAACAGTGACTATTTTGTATCACGTGACAATAGTAAAATGATCCACTAAAATAAGTAACGAAGTAATCGTTTTAAGTTCTTTGAAAATCGGTGCCTTAAAGTTTGACTAACACCACAAATTGAGTTTCTAGGCAAAGAGAAAAATCTTTTTCCTTTCTCTTCCTTCTGTACTCTTAAACAAATTATGGAAGTTGACTTTTGGTAAAAAAGCTAGAGGAAAAGTCCCATATTTTTAAAAGTTTGCTGGAAATATCTTTACAGACTGCTCCCCATCTACAGTCGGGACAAAAAAAAAAGTTAGCCTTGCCTTGCGTTTTTTTCTTCTTTCTCTTTCTTTCTTTTTTATGATTCACTTGATTCCAACTTTATTTGGAAGTAGGGGTGATTATAAAAATAAGGTCAGAGCTGACACCAAAATGGGTACCTAAGCAGGGGAAAGGCAAGCACATGATTAGGATACCCCAATATATTACTCATCACAAGTAAGCCTCCCAGTAACCGTTCCTTTCTCCTCAGATAGTCCCACCTCTCTTTTTTCACAAAAAGCGACACGAAGGTCAGTAACATTACAGAAGAATGTAGAAGCTCAACAAAATGAAAAGACGACGATTATTGTTGTTATTTTTGCAAGCAGTTTGTAGCCTTGCTGTTGTATGAGAATCATCACTTTTAAGTTAATTTAAGTGGTATACAGTCAGCGTAAATTTTTAGAAGGTTGCAAATTACTACTTAGGTTTCTTTCTACCGCGTCTAGACCGACACATTATTTTGTTAATGATGATTTTTCTTCCGTAACGATGTGTTTCATTAAGTAATTACCTTTTGTCAGTGATAGATAGATAGATAGTTAGGGTAAAGCTTCTTTTTATTCCCGAGTTAAAGTCGAATTTAGTTTTTTTTCTTTTTCTTCTCTCTGTTCTGTTCATTTTCTCCCCCACCATTTAAAATTATCTACTTCATCGTTGCCTTACAGTACATCGCAAGACGCATACTGTTCGTATCCCCTTTCTCTTTTCACCCCACACTTCATTCTTGCTCAAGAATTCTTTGTGTGTCCCTCTGCATTTTTTTAAAACCATTCTCTTTCCGTTCCTTTTACCGTTAAGTTTGGAGAACTGGCACCTCTTCATGGTATAAGCGTCAGCGAACCTATCTTGGATCATTACCATCAGGTCGGGTAACCTTGATAAAAATAAAAACTCAGAAAGTTTCTAAAAACAACAAAACAAAAAAACCCATTCATACTGCCTAGCAAGAGAAAAAAAAACACTTTTTTTTTTTTTCGAAAATATGTTTTTTTTTTATTTAAAAAATGTTTTTCGGACTTTCCGAATTTTTTACTGAATGCTGGCTTTAGGCATGTTTCACAAAAAATGTTCTGCTTGAGTAGACGACCTTTTCATTTGCGAAAAGTTCTAGTGTTGATATAAAAAAAAGATAGCTTAAAAAATTTTGTTAGTAGTTTCTTCTTATGTATTTGTTGAGTTGCCTTTTGATTTGAAAATTGCGTGCATTGCGACGATAGATGTCGCTAATTTTTATTTTATATTTCGAATAATTAAAGCGCTGCTGTCGTCAGAAAAAAAAAAGAGAGCATTGAAAAATATTTTTTTAAACCAATAAAGAACAAATGAAAATACGACGGGTCTTTTCAAAGAGATTTATGTGCATTTGTAAAAATCTGTGGTATCTCCCATACAAGTAAAGATGACGTCGATGCGCACCTACGTCGCTACCGACGAATGTGACACAGGGCCAAGGTTTAGAGAGTGGGTTTTAAAAAAAAAGCAATACAGTGCGAAAATTTCCCAAGCCCCTCGGCACTTCCCCTTTTGGTGAGGTTTCAGATCCAGACCCCTCCCGAAGGAGAGGTACTGTCCGGGGTGGGGGGTGTAATATTTTTAAAACTTCCCTGGCTTGTGCCAGATGGTTAATATACATTTTGAAATGTTATCAAAAGTTAAAAATATTGAATTTATATTTAAATCATATATTGCATTTATTTATATAAATCAATGTTAACACATTGAATATATGTAAAATTGTAAATCAGAGGTACCACTAAACTTCTTAAAAAAACGCATTTTAAATAATTTAAATGTTTTTATTGAAGTTAAATTTTGGTTTTATTTGAAGTCAAAGGTCAACAACAATAGTTTTCTACTGTCATCCCTGACTTTTATGAGCGTACAAAAATTTAAAATGAAATTAAAGAAATGTTGAACACCAGCATTGCAATAATCAAGAAATTGATACTGTTTAATAATAAATTATCTTTAACCTTATATAATTAATAGTTAAAGAATATAATTTTGTTATTCTGTACACTTTTATTAAAGTAAGTAGAATTAATTTTCTTTTTATATTACATTTAATACATTTTTTTTATCATAATTTCCTAAAAAAGAATTTTAAAAAGAAGTTTTAAAAAGAATTTAATTCATTTGTGAATAAGTCCTGAAAGTTTCATTAAAATCCAACAATTTTTGCAAGAATTTCTACCTGATTTTAGCTCAGATAAGAAAGATACTACTATGCCTTGGGTCAGGCATAAACTACAATTTGATCCTAAGTATAAAAAGAAAAAAAAAAAGAAGCCTAATGGCAATACATACAAACAAGCACAATAACAGTACAGACATTATTAATATTACTGGTAGAATTAAAGAAAAATGTTACATCTAATTGATATGATTATGCACTAAATTAACGCTTTCCTAAGTCTGGCATCCCTTTCAGCTTTCAACATCTTTTTTGTATAGCCTTGTCAGATTGAATCTTTGATATGGATGACATGATTGGCACCAAACTCATCCAGAAATATCTAAACTGTCAGCTGTATACAACAGATTACTCAGATCAATGGTTAAAAATGGCTTCAGATGAATAAAGGGTGTAGATATTACCAAGGACCATCTTTCTTTGAAACTCATGGACAGGAGCTACAGAATCAAAGAATTGTACCAAATAACTGAAATCACATAAACTGAGGACTTTCAACAGTGTCAACAACTAAAATGAATAATACATGTAACTAATGACATAATCAAGATGTTGATGTTCCACACTACTTCAAACAAAAGGCAAGTAAGGAAGCCCTCTTTAATACTGAAAAGAGCAATAACAGTTAATGGACTTGAGAAACCATTTTCCTGAAAGATTTTAATATAAAGATTTTATAAATTTCAACTGAAAGCAGCACTGGCTGCTCAGTCAATGAATGTGAAAGTTTCCTTATAAGGAAACAGCTAATAAAGTTAAAAAAAATCATTTAAAAAAAATAAAAATTTGCCAAATTTAATATAAAAAGTATAAATAACAGAATTATATATATATATATACAGTGTAACGCGGATATGAGAGAGCTGTCGGGACCAGAGAAGAAGTCTCTTATATCCGGGGTTTCTCTTATATCCGGGTTTGGTCTATTTTGTTTACATTAACACAGGCTCTAATTTGGGACCAGATAAAATTTCTCTTATATCCGGGTTTCTCTTATATCCGGGTTACACTGTATATATATATGTATGGTTGTATACTGCCTTTAAGCACATCTTTATTTTCTCATTTAGATTCCTAAAAGTTCATATCTGAAAGAAATAATAGATTTTTATTTATTAAGCCAACATATTTTTATCACTTTAAACATTATTTTTAGTGGATACCCAAATTTGAATAGATGTTCCATTTATTTTAAATGGTATTTTATTTTTTCTGCTGGCTTGAATATTTGAGAAATCTTATTAAATGGTTAAGGAAGGTTACTGAATAGAATAATCAAACAAAGGTTGGTAATGAACAATAATACTTAGGACAAGAACAAATACAAGATTCACCAGCAGCACAAAGAAATAGTATTCAACTGCTAGAAGTGAGTCAAGTGAATTCCACAATGAATCTACAACTGCAGACCAACATACAGTATTTACTACTGTATTTATGTGAATAGGGACATACCCATTAATGTCCATAGGTATGCTACAACATTGAATTAATAAGCTTTTTGCTTTGTTTATATTTTGGATACAAAACTGAGCAGTTATAAATGTTCAGGAATCTAAACAAGAAAGAAATGCTTAAAGGGAGTATACAACTTTGCTTAAAGATGATGCTCTTCGTATCCAAGCTGGTTAAATCATGTTGAATCTAATGATAATTTCTCCTTATGTATGTGGTATATGAAGGAAAGATAATGATTTTGTCAAAATCAATTATAAATGGTATTTCTAGAAGACAGCACTTTTTTAAGGCAAGATGTCGTAATTATAGTTCTTGATATCAGGAGATAGTTAAGTTTATTATTAATGCGCTATGTTCAATTGACTGTAAAATTTTACAGTCAGTTTCCTGAAGAGTGGATGTAATTTCTGCAAAACTCAGAGTACATATATGATAAATGAACACTTAATTTCATTTATATATTTATAAAGTGTCAATTTCTGGGTCTACACCATTTATATCTATAATGCTATATCTGCAATATTGAGCACTCAATATAAATATAGTAAATTTTAAATAACATAATTATAAACACATACATAACTGAAAACATCTCACTGTGAGAGAAGTCCACTATATAAAACATCTGGCACCCAGTATTAATCTTACTTTATTTAACAATGGAAACGATATGCTAAAAGTTTGTTTTTTTTTAAACAGAACACCAACTTGAATGTTCCTTTTGCTGGCTCAGAATAAACATTACTCTCATACAATAAGCTTCACCACACAATTACATCTTAAAAGGCAACTGCTGAAAGAAATTAATAATTAACAACAAACCCTTTGAAAATGACTAAAGAAGCTGAAAAGGACAATAGACACTATGGACAATTTTTTTACTCTCCTACCCCCACCAAACAAAAAATTTAAGAATACAAGAAAAACTCAATAAAAATTCATCAAATTTTCCTTATTTCTCATATTCAACAAAACATGTTTAAAGGAAAAATTGCTGCCCAAATATATAATATATATTAGTCATATATATATATATATATATATATATATATATATATATACACACACACAAGTATAGGATTGGTGTATATGGAATAAATTCCAATAACCAACAAATACTATTTTAAAAGAGTGCTCAATACAGAGTAGAGCAAATATAATTTTTTATTTGAAAATTATAACATAAATATGTTATAAAATCACTACAAAAATAGCCATTTTGTTTCAACACCTCTGGTGTCTTATTAAGTGCATTCAACACCCTCACTTGAGAAGACACCAGAAGTGTTGAAACAAAATGGCTATTTTTGTAGTGATTTTATAACATATATGTTATAATTTTTGAATAAATAATTACATATATATATGTGTGTGTGTGTGTGTGTATATATATTAGTCATAAGTCATGTAATCCATTAGGGTTGTAGGGGTGGTATATGTACTGCTGATGTATTAGGAGTGGTATGTCTAGAGTAATATGGCCTTGACAGAGCCCATCCCTATACAAACAGGTTTTGTGTTTTTCCTTCTCCTCTACTGGCTGTTATCCAAGGCTTGATCTGTTATTAACTCCTAGCTGGGAGGAAATGAGGGATTCATTTATTTCCAAGGGTATATGTGCAAATGGAATATGAACTTCACATGAAAACCACAAGAGCTGATGATCACCATGCTATACGAACAGCTTTATATATATATATTCCATTTACATAATACATAATGTATTATTATGTCTATTTATTTTAGTCTTTATCTTTTCAAGTCCACAAATTATTAGGTTGGTGCAAAAATAATGACGTAATAATGTCGGTTTTTTTTACGTTAAAAATACGTCAAAAAACGACATTATTACGTCATTATTTTTGCACCAACCTAATAATTTCTTGGTGGCTGTAGAAAATTCATCATGAAAAATTCAAAAATTTTCTATCAAAGAAATGAATTCATGGACTTTGAAAGGATTAAAACTAAAATGAATTGACATAATAAATCTAAACCAGGGGTCGGCCATACGTGGCATGCCAAGCAATTTCAAATGGCACACAGTCGCAAATGACATCATGAAGTCTGAACCAATAACTACTACAGGGCAAAAAAGATACTTAGCTGTTTCAGTTTTAACATATAGTAAAGTATATATGCTATATATTCCTGTATAAAATATATATTGTAAAACAGGTATACTGACCTTGACTTATATAAAAAATACATACACTGTTGGCACATTGAATAATTTTAAAACCCTAAGTCAGCATATAGTTAGCAAAAGGTTGCTGACCCCTGGTCTAAACTATTTAATCAAACATACTTGAATGTAATAAATATATATATATATATATATATATACATATATATATTGTTATGGTCCGGTTCCTTGTACCACGGTGATAGTCCAGGGTAGAACCAATAAAGAAGAACTCGAACATGGATATCGAATAACACAGATATATTACAAACAGGAATATATAAAGAGAAGTAGAAAGTGTTAGTACGAACAATCAGGTTTAGTAGTAATTGTCTGAACGCGACTGTTTCAGACTGCCTCTGACTCGACCGACTGACTCGCTCGCTCTGACTGACTGACGGACTTCACTCCAGACTTCAGACTGAACAGTATTTAGTCCCCCCCCCTACGAGGGCATCATGTGGCACAAGGCCGGTTTAATGTGGGATCTTCGAGCCCATGGGCTCGTCCAAAAATATGCCCTTTGAACCCATATAAACGGGTTCAGGGTCTGTTTACCTCCCCTAAAGAGACTCCGCCCTTCGGCGTAGCCTCATTCAGGTTCCTCCCCCACCCGAAGGCAGAGAGTTCAACCGATCAGCTGGTCTGCCGGTCACCCGACTTCAGACTGAACAGTATTTAGTCACCCCCCCCCCCCACAAGGGCATCATGTGGCACAAGGCTGGTTTAATGTGGGACCTCCAAGCCCGTTGGATCTCCGGGCCCGTGGACTCGGCCAAAAATATGCCCTCTGAACCTGTATAAATGAGTTCAGGGTTGGTTTACCTACCCAAAAGAGACTCCGCCCTTCGGTGTAGCCTCGTTCGGGTTCCTCCGATCAGCTGGTTGCCCAACTTCAGACTGAACTCCCTGCTTCTTCTTGAGGCACAGTATTTATTACGTATGGAATAGTCCATTATGTTATGGGTAAGGTCCATAACATATATACATAATAAGAACAGTAAGATATATAATCTGGTGTTCTTAGCTGTTATCTTTATTTAAAAAAAACTGTGTTCGATACAAGCAGTAAAGCAAAATATTACAATTATTTTCTTTTAAAAACTTGATTCCATCATGACACAAAAATTTCCATGTTCCAAAACTCAAACTAGTTGTAAATTTAATTATAAAAATTAAACTTAAAATACTTAGTCTCATTCCATTGTCAAACGATGATAGGAATAAACTTTCAAAGAAATTTACTTAATTTATAAGCGCAGACAATATTGATATTATGATATATATGGATATTATATCAATATTGCCTGCGCTGATAAATTAAGATGTCAGATAAACTGGTGCTTTTTCCTGCAAAGGAGGTTGCAGGTTTGAGGCTTTCCAGAGAACACATTTATTTTATTAAGATTTCTCAAGTGCTTATTAGATGTAATACACATTGTTTAAAATAAAAACAAGGCATATATTTCAAATACAGGAATCCACTGAAAATAACATTTGAAGTCATAAAAATGTCAGATTAAAAATAAATCCATTAATCTTTTAGCGATTGTTTTGTTTACCTTTCAGAAATGAAACTGTACATATATGGATTTTCGAGAAATATCTGAACAATGAAAAATCAGCCATGTGCGATACACATTTAGGCGATCATGTATATTTTGATTCATGAGGCAGATTTTTCCTGCAGTAGGTTGCCATTTCTTTCTCTGATATAGCAATTGCCATCCAAGGCTATAGAACCTGGCCTACTACTGCTATGCTATTTACCTATAGCTGGGCAGGGTAGAAGAGGATTCATACCCTTTCCCAAGGGTATTAGCATGTAAGTGAATGTAATGGATGTAGTAAAAACAGAACCAGTGAATAAACTTATACCAAAGCCTTATTGCACTTTACTCTGACTACTCGACTACTGATGGATATAACAGGCTGCTTTTTATACCTGCCTAGATCTTAAGGGGAGGTAAATGATGATTTATCAGTACAATGGATTTTGACTGGAATTTGAAATCGGCTCTCCGATTCCTCAATTTGAGCTGTTATCCATTACTCCACTGTACCTCCTTCCATAAATGGAATATATATATATGTAATGGTGGATGAGTATTCAACAATGATAAATATATAAGACCACTTGGAAAACTTCTAATTTGACCTGATGAATCAGTATCACCAGTAAAAGAATTTTGTTCTTGTGAAATAATATTCTTTTTCTAATGACACTGATTCATCAATGAAATACATCAAAATAGAAGTTTGTAAAATTGTCTTTTTTATATATATTGTTTTAAAAATGATGGAGCACATTGTTTTTCTTTTTAAAAAGGAACCTTTTTCATCCAACATCTCTTCAGAAAGATTAATTGGGGAAAAACCCAAACATACAAGAAAAATTAATCATAAATGGTGAATGTGAGAAAGTGCATGAAGGGTAAATAAGAAGCCATGATTAAAACAAATTTATTGCTAAAACAATAAATTAATGTAAATAAGCTCCTAGTGAGTACAAAACAGAAAAAATGACCCACCCATGAGACAAAAACAACAAATTTGGCCAATGAAGCTTGATATGAACAACTTCTAAAAATACATAGCTGCCCATGCTTTGTTCCATTCCCTAAATGCTTCATCAGAATATTTCAAAGCACAAACTAAATATAGTCCCAATTGCTGACTCACAAACCAACTGAGTCAAGTGAATAGTTTCGTTTTTTTTCAAATATATATATATTAAAATAATCAGAAAGAACAGTAAGATTTATAATCCAGTGTTCTTATTAATTATTTTTATTTAAAAAAAAAAAAGTGCTCAATACAATTCTGCAGAGCATAAGTATTATAAAATCTTTAGTACTATTTCATTTTCAAGTGATTCAAGGTTCCAAAAATCACTTGAAAATGAAACAGTTCTAAGGATTTTAATTTAATTCTAAAATAAAATTAAGAGTTTTTATTTTGTTTTTGAAACATGGTAATTCCTGTCTATCGATAGGACCATATTTTTAAATTAGTAAATTATATATATATATATAAATATATATATATGGGTAGATAGCAGGGCAGACTGGGTTCTATAGCCTTGGATGGCAACTGGTGTAGGAGAAGGACAACTCTGAATTCAAAACTTGTGGAGGTTCATTTAGGGACCTTGTGGCACATAGTGCACCAGGTCTCTGTATTTGGCCTTTCAAAAAATGTGGATAGTTCTGCACAAAACCTTGACCACTATAATCGAATAACATGTGCTTGTGTCGGGGTGTCAGTTCCTAGGAACTGAACTGCTTGACCCTCATACATCGAATACAATGGGAGAGTCAAATAGATAAATAAATATATTTATAATATATATAATAATAATAATGGACTCTCCCGTCGGTTTCAACGTATGAGGATCTGACAGCTTAATTGATTCAGTTATGAAATTTTGTGTGATAATCTTAAGTGGCATTTAAGACCCACTAGTGATTTACAAAGATGGCCACATATGGAGCAAGAGTGAGGATTGTGAGATGAGATCCTGTTAGATTGGCTGACCTTTTAGATTTTGCTCTTGCTTCTTGAAGATGATTCAGACAAGCAGATTGAAAACAGCTGAGTCCACTAAAACATGTTGATCTCCATTCTACCCACTCCAAGTCTAATCGCTCAAGGGTGTTATGTGGTATATTGACAGCTGACAAGTAAATATATAGATACTATAAAAAGATGAAAATATTTTGCCTTCTGTACTACCTGGGTTTCAACCATGAGACTTCATCAGGTAGCAACACAAGAATAATTTTCCTTGGTATCTGATAAGACCCAGCTAGTACAGAAGGTAAAATATTTTCATCTTTTTATAGTATTAACCTGCTCTACAAGTTCAATTTTCTGAAAGGTGCATTGAACATATTTTATATATCCATCTTTGATGACATGGTAATTTCCTGGGCTATTTTACATACATTTTGTATTTTTACACACACACACACACACACTTGAGAGAGAGTGAGAGATTTATCAGGAAGATGATTCTTGATGTTATGGGAGACAATTCTAGTATGCAGCACCTTTTGGAAAATAGCTTTGATAGCATGAAGTCACAAGTCATTGTGACTGAGGGTTTAAACATACTGGCCTTGTTCAAAAAATTGCTCATGTCAGATTATGCACTCTCTCCCAGAAATTGTAATTAATGTCTGCTCAGAATCATTGTAGCATAAACCAAAGGGGAACTCTGTGGGTGTTGAATAAAACACAAATGTGCCTGAACATGTGTCTGTGCAGCAGGGATTGGTTGGCTCCCTTAACATGAGTGTGCTCAGAAATAGGTGTGCTCAACCATTATATATAAGAAAAGAAATTTAAAATAATTAATGTATTAATTATATAGCAATGCTAGTATGATTAAACATATGTGAATAAATGTACTATAAAAAAACATCTTTTAAGACATTTTTGCTACCCTAAAGCAGAAACATCTTCTTCAAAAAGGTTCTTTACTAAAAAATGAGTTTGATCGATCTGTCTGTTTGTCCATTTGTGACTATAAATACGGGATGTAACAGTAAAATTGTCCAAATCAGGTAACAGCATAATTGGTCATCCCAGAAAATGTTTAATATCTAAAAAACCACTAAATTAATTGAGTTTCTTTTTTCCAGGTTTTCAGATAAGATGTTTAGCCATCTTGATACCATTTGTCATAAGAATCACTGAAAAACCTTTTGAGTTATTCAGCTAGAAAGAGAACAGGTCATAATTGTTTTCTGTCAGCCCCACTCTCTTCTCAAATGAGCAATAGTGAGAAGAAAAAAAAATCATTCAGTCCTTCAGTAACGGTACTAACATTCAATACTCTGGCTTCCATCTTCAAAGTCCATTTAAGAACCATCAAGAGAACGGTGAATAAGTTTAAAAAAGAGGGAACAGTAGAGAGGAAAACTGGATCAGGAGGTCACAACAGGAAGAGGGATCATCATTTCAACTTAGCGCTAAACAGATCAATTAGAAAAGATCTAACTCAATTCATAAGACGTTTAGCACATGAGAGAGGAGTTTCAGCTATGACAGTCCAACAAGCAGGGAAAAAAAAAAAAAGTATCGAAAATGAAATTGTACATGAAATGGGTGAGGCACGTTGTTACCCCAGGAGAGAAAGTTAGGTTAGAGAGGACGGATGTCATCTTCAATAAGTTGAAAAATGATCCTGGAATGATATACATACATACATACATATATTATATTATATTATATATATAGACACACACACATAATAAACTAAATTGTCCAAATCGTGCAACGGCATAAACATCCATTTCACAAAATGTTTAATATCTAAAAAGCTTTCATAATGGTACCAACATTCAATAGTGCTAAAGAGATTAATTAGAAAAGATCCAATTCAATCCATAAGACGTTTGGCACATGATAGAGGAGTTTCAACTATGACAGTCCAAAGAGCTTGAAAATGAAATTGTACATGAAACCTGTGAGGCACCTTGTTACTCCAGAACAGAAAGTTAAAAGGTTAAAGGCGGCAAAGATCATCTTGGAATAGATTGGAAAATGATCCTGGAATAATATATATATATATATATATTTGAACTTTATTTCAATCCTTCACTGGCTTCCAATCCTTAGCTTATGATTAATTAATTAATGTCATTTTTGAGTATGATCAATTTTATCATGATTATTCTGTTAAGCTTGGAGAGTAATTATACATTCTTATTGTTGAGAGTGCAATAGTGTTATAAAAACTTCAGAGAATTCCAGTAAGATATCTTTAATCATTTCTAAGATGCAACAGTTGAGAGCTTAACATAACAATTGAACAATTTTTCTGTTACACCCAGTGTGTGTGTGTGTATATATGAGAGAGAGATATCTATTTGCGGGGATTTTGTTTGCATGTAAATTAAGAATACCAAAGGACTTACAAGAATTTGTTTGGAAAATTGGTTCTTGTTTATTTTGGTATTTCTAATCCACCCACTTCACACAGCCTCTTCAAGTTTCTGCCATAACTGACTTTTTTAGTGCTTTGCTTTTGCAGAAAATTATCATCACAAATTATTTCTTGCTTCAAGGCAATTTCCCAAACATTATCAAGTGAGGATGCCACACATTTTATCTTCTGATTACATGGCAAATATCCACTGTCTGTTCTTAAGGTATTACAAACACATTTTAAGACGATTTTTGTATGATAAACTCAAAACTGAAAGAGAAAAAATGATGGCTGCCACAATGTTTTGAGTGAAAGAAACAAAATAGCTGAATAAAGGGATAGAGACAAAAAATAAAAGATATTTTAAAAGTATCTTTTAAATTGAATATAAAATAACAAAATTCATTACATTTACCATTGTTTTATCTTTTTAATTTAATATTCCTTAGTAGATTTCAGAGCTAGAGGCAGAAGTTACGTCAAGTGGTGGATGAGCCATAGAAGTAAAAAAAACTGGGGAATTCCTGGAATCTCAAAAATGTTGACTAACCATTACAATTTAAACCTAGTTATAGATAAACCTGGGTAGGTTTGTCTAGCTCACTGGGTTTATCTAGGTCTGCTCTATGGTTGTATTGAGCTCTTTTGTTAGTTAGTTGTTTACTCGTATCGGGGTTTTTTCTTTGGACTTCAAACCTGTATCTGTGCGATTTTTTTCGACAGACTTTCATGTTTCTAGCTCTTTCTTTTTTTGAAACCTTTTTTTCCCTCAAGATTGATTTGATTATTGGCAAATCAAAAATTCGAGGGTTTTTCAAAACGAGTAGTTATCTATATTTGTATTTTTATATATATATATATATATATATATCTATACCCAAGTATAAGATTCGTGCAGACGGAATAAATTACAATAACCTAAAATAGTATTCTTAAAGAATTCTGGAGTAGAACAAATATTATTTATTCAAAATTTATAACAAACATTCAGCACCATCACTTGATAAGACACCAGAATTGTTGAAACAAAATGGCTATTTTTGTAGTGATGTTATAACATGTTCCTGTTATAATCTTTGAATAATGAAAATATATATATGAATTGACATTCACCCCAACCAAGGCAGTAAAGCCATTAAGACAAAAGGGGTTATTGGGTGTAAAAGAATTAGGAACAGAAATATATAATTATTATACTCTCTAGTAGTTTTCTGTTTAGGATTGGGTTTCTGGTTCCTGCTAAAGTCTTTTCTTTTTATTTCACTTTCAGCAGCTCCTTGTGACTTTGTAGCATTATCACCTTGCTTGGGGTGAATTAATAAAAAAAAAAAAAAAAAAAAATAGATATTTTATTCATATGATATATATATTGGATTGAAACAAAAAGCTAGGTTCAAGGTTCAGTAGTAGAAATTTTGATCTGAAAGACTGATAATATTCTGGCAGGTCTGATGATGACCAAATTGAAATGTTAAAAAAATAATCCAAGTCACATGAGATGTCACAGCAATACTTCCCATTTCATATGAGGATTGTGAGCATTTGAAAAGAACTGGAGACATAAATCCTTATGGCATTTCGGTGCCTCAATATTTTATGAGGAAAATTTAACAGATTTCATTTTCTTCTGAAATTCTCTGTATAAATGCAACAAAAATGACTCATTTTTTTTTTTTTTTTAAGAATGATCACAGGCAACGAAAAACAGATTGCTTACAACAATGAAGAATGAAAAAGATTGTAGGGAAATTGAAATGTGCCACCACCAACCATTCTAAAAGCCAGTCTGCATCTGAAGAAGGCAAAGCTGCATATCTGGTGGGACTGGGTAGGCATTGTGTATTATGAGATCCTTCCACAAAATCAGTCATTGAATTAACACATGGTTTACAGCCATATCATATTGAAACACCAGTTCCTATATGATCATTAAAGTTAAAGAACATCAAGCCTAGTCATTACCTAGATGGATGATTGTTTGGGAATACCAAGTGCTGTAAGCATGGATGTATGGGTGGTGTAATGGATAATAGCTCAGAATTATTAATCTGAAAGCCAAGGTCCAATTCCAGTTGGGTTCACTATATTTACTTACATGTAAATACCCTTGGGAAAGGTATTAATCCACCTCTTCTCCTCCAGCTATGGGTTAATTGGTAAGACTTGTATCACCTAAATCATTATTTATTATAAAAATCTTACATTCTAAAACTATTTTCTGGTTTTAAATAACCTGACTGCAATGACAATAGTAATAGCAGCATATCCTCATAATATGCACTTTTTACTTCCTCTCTTTATAACTTTTACAACAACCTTATTCAGTAGCCCTCTAACTTGAATGGCTCTTGGTCCATATGAACAATATAAAAAAAAATAAACATTTAGCAATATGTGATTTTTTTATCATAATAACATACATACAGCTTAAATATATTTACGTTATATAGCTTTGTAATAAAGAGGGTGTGGAGAATTTGACACTCACAAGACATATTAAAGGCAAGCTGGGTAGAAGGAAACAACAAGTAATCTACCTAATGAAATTGTGTAAATGGATGACAGAACCAAGTCAACTGTAAATTAATGAAATCTTGTTGCAAGTCTAGTACTGCACTTTACAGATATTTTGTACATAATTTTATACTTACAAGGTAAATGTTTGTTTTATAGTGTACCCATGCCGACAAAATTGACAGCAAGAAGGAATGTATTATATGTATTATATTGTAAGTAATTTTTGTTTAATCCAGGTACAATTTTGTAATTCAAAATAGTTTGTTGTTAACATTAATAATTGAACAGTGTACAGTTTATAAACACCTAAGGAAAGATATCTGTATATTATCCTCATAAATGTTACATATTTACAATCAAAAATTCTTTTTACTACAAAACAAATTTCAAACAAAATATTTTGAATTAGTCTGGGCCATCCGGCAAAAGGGTCTCCATTCCACACCAAGACTATGATATGGAAAAATAATTTTTTATTTAATCTTTAAAAAATAAGCTTCATTGTTGTTTTAGTTTGTTACCAACATGAAAAAAGAAAATAATTTTAAATCAAGTTTTGTTTAAGCCTGTATAGTGAGCCTATTTTTTTGAAAATTTAAATAAAATATAGTTAAACTTGTTAAATAAATATTTAACATGACTAATGTTGCCCATAAGTCATGTCTGTCTCTCATAATTTTTATTTAACTAAAGTTCTTTTTTTTTTTTTTTTTTTTTTTTTATCAAAAACAAATAAAACTTGAATCTGGGTGGGTGGTGATTGTTATTTTGCACACTTCCCCTCAATTGTTACACACACACACACACAAAAATATAAATATGTGTGTGTGTGTGTGTGTGTTGTATTATATATATAAATGGCTTGTACATGATCTGTTGTAGGTGTTATATATGCTGGTATAGACTTATTTCTTTAAGGTCGGTCATTATGTTGATGGTTTCAGTATTTTCAAATACTTTTCTCATGTTGGTTTCTTTGTGGTATTTATGTCTTACAGATCTTCTAGCATAGCTTCTGCATGAATTGTAGCTATATTTGTGCATAAACAAATGATATCCTTTTACTCAAAAATACTAATTACCACAATATTGTAGGTAAAAAACACAAGGAAATTTTATAAAATTATTGACTGTAAAAACACCAGTCGAAACAAAAATGTAATTGAAGCAGTACAAAAAATAATTTGTATACAATCATTATAGTGTCGTCACCTGGTGTGGTTCATATTCCCCAATGAGTCCTTTAGTGACACTGTTGTAATCATCTTAATCAGACCTAAGATTAACTATTTATATGTGAATTACAAAGGCTACACTTTCATATTTTGAGATCCTATGTCCCAATTTATCTACTATGTAAAAAATGAATATATAAAATTCTTTTATCTTTGTATTAAGAAGAGATGTATTGAAACTGTCTATTCCTCTATGAGTAGTTGTAATGTTTCGAAATAATGCTGGAGACTTGGAGTGTTAGGTTAGCACTGATAAAAGGGAGATTAGGTAACACTATTTGAGCAAAATAGCCACAGAAGGAAAGACATGTTTCCCACTGACATATTCATTGAGACATATTTACTAGAAATAAACTTGAAATCTATACATCTGGGAAAGCATCATTTTGGTGATTATACAAACACTGACAAATTTTCCATTCCCTACTAACCAAGCTTTTCATGTCGCCTCAGTTCTGTTTTGGAAATAAGGGCTTCTAGATTGAATCAAAATAAATAAGATGATATTTTTCTATGCCCCATGTTTATTATTATTGCAAGGGCATGACCAAATAGTTTGTGCATTAGCCTTCTGACCATGAAACCTGGATTTGAATCTTGCCATGCTTGATTAATCAGAATGGTGATTTCTTGATAATATTGTCCTCTGGGGAAACAACCATAGCATGTGGCACTGTTGGAATGTGCCCGAAAACCCTACCACAGGTTGGCCTAAGCCTTGTGAGTAAAATTGGTCAGATGAAATTGTTTGAAAGCCATTGAAAATCTAATGAGCAGATAGGAGCATTTTAGACTTGATTGGCAATCTATGAAAAAGATTCCCCAGTAGCCTGGACACTCACAGGGACATATTGGCAGAATCACAGAAATTCTTACAAAAAAAAAAAAAAATTGCAAACTGTCATAGGTGGACATAGTGCTTTTTATATTTTTATATACAAGCTTATAAGGAATATAAGACACAATTATAACCACAATTCATAACATTTTTTTGTCCATGACACTTTAACTGATTGTACCCATACCCACAAAAGTTGCCTTTTGAATATTCTGTGACAAGAGTATCTGATTTGACATACAAGAGCAGATGAACTCAACCAGGGCTTAAGAAAGAGGGGTAGAGATGGTATATTATATTTGGGCTGGAGTCTAAAGTGAATATTTGGGCATGTAACTGAAACACACACACACTATATATATATATATATATATATATATATATATATATATAGGAGGCATGATGGAGTAATGGATAGCGGCTTGGATTGAGTTCGAATTCCAGTCAAATCCATGACATTCACTTACGTGCTAATACCCTTGGGAAAGGTGTGAATCCTCTTCTCCCTCCAGCTATGATTAAATAGAAGGACAGACTGGGTTCTATAGCCATGGATGGCAACTGGTCTAGGAGAAGGACAACTCTGAATTCAAAACCTGCGGAGGGTCATTTAGGGACCTTGTGGCACTTAGTGCAGCAGGTCTATGTATTTGGCCCTTCAAAAAGTGTGGATGGTCCTGCACGAAACCGTGACCACTATAATCAAATCTCATGTGCTGTTGTCGGGCTGTCAGTTTCCTGGGAATGGATCTGCTTGATCCTCATACATCGAATTTCACGGGAGAGTTGAGTATATATAATGTGTGTGTGTGTGTGTGTGTGTGTATATATATATATATATATATATAATGTGTATGTGATTCAAATGTTTCAAGAAAATGCTAGAGACTAGCATTTAACCAGTGTGAGGTTAAATTAACAGAGACAAGACAGAGATAAGGTAACCTTATTTATTATTATTGTTTTGAAAATCAAGAAATTATATTTTTCTTTAACTCTTGTTTATTTTGTTATCTATCAGATGTATAAGATATGATTATATCCACAATTTGTAACATTTTTTTTATCCATAGTGCTTTCCTTGGTTTTAACCATATACCAAGAAATTGCCTTTTGATGATTCTGTAACAAGAGTATTTGACTTTACATACAACAGATGAACTCAACCAGGATTTATAAAAGAGGAGTGTAAGGGGTACATAATATCTGAGCCCAAAGCAGATCCAGAATCTAAAAGAAACCTGGAAATTTCCTGTGATCTCAGAAAAAGTTTACACATACAGAATACTATTGTTTATATACACTAGGAGGCACGCTGGAGTAATGGATAACAGCTCAAATTGAGGAATCAGAGAGCTTAGTTTGAATTCCAATCCAATCCATTACATTCACTTACATGCTAATACCCTTTGGAAAGGTATGAATCCCTTTCTTCTCCCCCCAGTTATGGGTAAATAGCAGGACAGACTGGGTTCTATAGCTTTGGATTGCAACTGATCTACCACAGAAAGAAATGGCAACCTACTGTGGAGAAAAAAAATCTGCCTCATCAGTCATGTATTGAAAGATACATGATCACCTAAGCGTGTATTACGCATGGCACATGACTGACTGACTAGGCCAAAAGTTTGCTCCCCCACTCTGGATTTAATAATTAGTACACTTCATGCCTTCTTTGGTTTAATTAATTCCTACTAAACTAGGATTCTGAAACTATTTAACCCATTAGTGCATGGTGTCCAATTTTATTAGAAAGAAGGTTATGCAAAATTTAAAATCCATCGGCCCTAAGATTACCATTAGCCAGCAAGTTAGATTAGAATAAAAAGAACTAAAATTTTAAGGAAAGTTTATGCAGTAATAGGTTAGTTTTGTTATTATTATTGAATATATGATGAAACCCTTCAGGAAGAAAAAGTCTCTTGTCCAAGGTGAGTAAATTAATTTTGAAAAAGGCATGAAACCATAGGCAATTCTTTAAAATCAAGAGGGTGGTCTCATTATGAGTTTTACAGTTCATTGCATAAAACCAAAGTAGATAAAAACAAATCCCAAATAGTTCATATAGAAGGGAAGTGCCCCTCCCCCACCAACCCTGAACATAACTTTCTGACCACTGATAAAATTTCTCTAGAGACCCTGAATAACGTACATAAATCCAGTAAAAACAAGTATTATTATTTTTTTTATTTTTTTTTACTAGATTTTCTTTTATCTTGTTCAGTGTTAAGGACATATGAGAGAGCAAGCAGTACAGATGGTATATTTTATCTAGGCCCAGGGGTTTAAAGAGGGCCCAGGGATTAACTGCAATCTCAGAAAATGTTCGCATATATTGAAGACTAACATTCACATTTTATGTGTGTCTTAAGATTCATGGCATAAAACTCAGAGAGGATAAGATCAAGATTGCTATTGGAGAAGAGTATGGAACCCACTGCCCTGAAAATAACATTCTCTTCTCTGATAAAATTCCCCTCAGAAGCCATGAATTTGGTATATGCTGTCTTTTTCAGCATAAAACTGAAGGTGTATTAATAAGTCCGTAGACTAATTATTACAAAAGCATGTACAGGGTATGATGGATAAATTGTAATCTAAATTACGCAAACATGGAAATAAAACTGACATATCATTTTAACAGATATATTTACCAAAATTACACAAAAATATCTTCAAATACTAAAGAGTAGATTTATTCAATAAAATACATGTTGGCTTCAACCACAACCTCCAGACGACTTTGGAATTTCCTGCAACTCTTCTGGATGGTCTCCTTGTTTAAATTGGTAAATGCTGCCATAATACTTGCCTTCAGTTCATCTTTGGTGTTACAAAGAGTTTTGTTTTCTTGCTCAACTTCCCCCCCCCCCACATTATAATTAAGGGGGTTGCAGTCTAGGGAGTTAGGTGGCCAGATATAAGGGGTAATGTGGTTGCAGAAATTGTTTGACAGCCATAACAAGGTTCTTCTGTTTGTGTGGCATGGTGCAGAGTTCTGTTGCCAGACACTGGGTCTTCCAACAGCTACCCTCTTGACCCAGGCAACACTACCTCCTCAAGTCACTTGATGTATGCTGCCATATTGAGTTTGTGGCCCTGTGGAAAGATGAATGGAGGCATAACCTCACCATCACTAGTGACTACTCCAGACACCTTCGTAATCACCATTAGACTCATCTAGCTCTTTACAAATCCTATGCACTCTCCTTATATTGACACCCAAACGCACTGAAATGTTTGTATTGGAGCTTCCAGTACAAATGCCAAGCAGTACAGCATGCCATTTCCAAATTTCTGATGGAAAGAATTGCGTCATGGTGCTCTTTTTCTCACAGACGTTGCCCAATTGACCCTACTATACAGAGCACTTGACAAAATCAAGAACAAACAATGCATATACGTGAAATTAAAAATAGAAAATGGCGACAATTTACCCATCCCACTCTGTACTTTATATACAATATGTTTACTTTTCACCAATCTCCTTCCTTGTTAATGCACTTAATTCAGTACTGAATATTAATCAAACATACAGTAAAATTTTCAGATCAAAATTGAACTAATAACTTATAAGCCAGGCTATAGACTAATTAATTAACTCTGACAAATCATATATAATTTTTATAAAAAAAATACATTTTTAATAATAAAATCCTATTATAATTATGCTTGTCCATCCCTTCATTATTTTACACGATCACTACGCCCCACCAATACCTCATAAATAATGTTTTATTCCATTTTGATCACGTGGAAAGAGGGGAAAAGATGCTACATGGTTTCAGTGAGTAAATAAAAGAAGGGAAGATAAAAGTAGAGAGAAAGAATCAGATTAATCTGATAAGAACAGAAAGTACACACTTCGATCTCAGCCAAAAAGCCAAGAATCAATGACAACTGCGATAAACGTGACATTTTTCAGGCACACAGTATTAAACAATGGAAACTAAGTAAAGCAATTGTCAAAAATCTGGTTACCATAAATAAAAAAACATTGCTGAATTATTTTAAAATTATTATTAAAAGAAATGCTCATAAGACAGGGATTTGATAAGAAAAAAATAAGGGAATATGGACCTGTTTAATGTCTCCTGTCAATACCTCATAAATAATGATCTATTCCTTTTTGATTGCATGGAAAAACAAGACATATGCTACTTGGTTTCAGTGAAAAAAATGAAAGAAACAAATAAAGAGAAGATAAGTGTTTAATGTCTGTTTCGGTGAAATGGCAAAAGTTGTCAATTTCAAATCTTTTCATTTGTACCCCCTTACTTCTTAAAATAATGACCAGCATTCATATTTATGATTGTTATTGCAATATTTTGTTAAAGTTGTTACAATGTGATTAGGGAATTTCTACAGATATTTTGTCATAGAACTTGCCATAAGCTTATTTAATCAATAACAGAAGAATTAATATTCATCAGAAAATTCCAGTAAGAAAACAGGGAAATTTTCATGGGTCTTTTTAGTACTAATAATTTGATATTAATTTGATTTAATTTTAATATTATAAGAGAACATTTTTTATTTTATTCATAAAAAACATTGCTTTAATCAAAACGAATTTTAAGTTTTTACTAGGTTTTATGTTTATCCTTATTTTAAAAAAAATTGCATTGATTTTAATTGGTTTTATTCTTAATAAAAAACTTTTCATTATTTAAGAATGAATTTTGATGTTTTATTAGTTTTCGCTTTTATTCTTAATAAAAATCGTTGTATTGTTTTTAGTAGGTTTTATTTTTGTACATAATAAAACAAATTGCATTGTTTTAAAATGAATTTAGATTTAGATTTATTTTTATTCTTAACAGAAAAACATGATTTTAGAATGAATTTTAAGATTATAGTAGATTTCATTTTATTCTAAATAAAAAAAAAAAACATTGGATTGTTTTTAGTAAGTTTTATTGTTATTCTCAATAGAAAAAAAAAAACCATTGGATTGTTTTAAGATTAATTTTAAGGTTTTAGAAGGTTTTATATTTATATGTTAATAAAAAAAACATTGAATTGTTTAGAAATTCTTATTAGAAATCATGAGAAAAATCTACAACCTGTTTAGCTAAGTTAAAATACACCAGTCAGTGAATGTTATTTAATTAATCAAGGTTCATTAAAAATTCCTGTTGAATACATAAATCAAATGACATGTCTAAAAATAACTATCACTGTAAAAGAATGCTTCTATACAAGTCTATAAGGCATTTTGAGAAGTTGGTTGCTATGCCAAAATATCTTATTTCAGGCTAGGAATTTATGTCAAAAAAACATGATATCCCCAAAGAAAGAAAAATTCTTAGAAAATAATGTTTTTATTTCCTGACAATGTTATTTTGAGACTTGTGTGAAAAATCTGGTGAGACCTGGGAAACTCTGGATAACTTGATAGATATACTTATATATATATTCAAATATCAAATTCTTTTAATGCGTGTGTGTGTGTGTTTATGTATATGTGTGTGTATTAGTATGAAACAAACTGTTGCCTCTAGGTGTTGACTTCAATATCCACTTTTATTAGGTTGGTGCAAAAATAATGACGGCTTTTGACGTTAAAAATATGTCAAAAACCGTCATTATTTTTGCACCAACCTAATATGTGAGAAAACGACATTATTTTTGCACCAACCTAATACATACAGTATCCCTGATATTAAGCACTTTAACCAATAAATATAGCATACCTTAAAACCATATTTTTATCATATATATATATATATATATATAATGTGTGTGTGAAAGTGGACATTGAGGTTAAAACCCAGTGGCAACAGTCTGTTTCATGTTTAAATGCAATATTCAGGCCTGAAGATTGCATTTAAGCATGCAACAGACTGGGTGTTGACATCAATGTCCACTTTCATATTTACATTCTGTCCCAGATATTGAACAATTTAATCCATAAATATAGCATACCTTGACACTATATTTTATCATATATATGATATATATATATATATATATGATATATATATATATATATATATATATATATATATATATCAAATCCATATGTTGTAAGGATAATGCAAGTAGGTCTTTTTGATATAGAATATTAAAAAGATAGATCCATGAAGAGAGCTCAATCTATCAAAATAAATTTATTACTGAATTCTTTGATAATGTGTTAAGTTTCTTTTCCATTTGTCTGGCATAACCTTTTCTGTCTCCAAATATGATCACAAGGTAGCAGAGGTTTAAAATCAGGGTTTTCCTTCCCCTAGATCAGAGGTTCCAAATTTTTTTCACAGAGGGTCAAATAACTGAGAGAATGATGAGCGTTGGCCGGATAACCATTTTGTTCAATACACTGAATACACAAAAAATAAAGACAACAAACCTATTTATTTACCAAAAAGTTATCAAGGTGACAATAGCAATAAAATAGTTATATCACACCAAGTGCACACATATCCGAATCTCACAAATTAAGCATCATAAAAGGTTAGTGAGATTTGTGAAACTGGCATTTACCTTTTAAGATAGAATCAATATTTGCTTTGGAATTGCTGCATCCAACCAAGAGAAATGCTTTTCAAATCTCCATCAATCAACCTCGTTGCATGTGCTGACTTTATATACTTCAGATTTTTTAATGAGTTCAGGCAAAATATATGATGTAATTCGCTGAAGCCAGTCCTTTTTATATACGGAACTCTTCAAACTGGTTTAAACATGTTAATGCATGTTTAAACATAATCACTGCAGCAGGCTTGTAATGGCTTTTCCTAGAAACTTCATTGCAGATACTTACACAAAAAGAGCTTGTGTATCAAAAGTTGCAAAAAGTTAGCAAATTTTTTATTTCACTGATTTTCCTAAAATTTATATTACTGTCAGATGCAAAAAATTCAGATTGTCCAAATTTTGGCATTTTTACTTACTATGTAGAAAAAATTAAAATAAATGTAAGTTTAAGTACAATCTAATTAAAATTCCATATAAATAATTGTATTTTAGCTCATTTGCAGCACAGGGCAGCAGCAGGCTGAATGAACTGATATGGCAGTCCCTGAGTAGTAAATGAATTTTTACTTGCTTTTCATCAAATGGCTGCCGCAACAAATTTACTTAAGATACAAGGATGTTCGATTCAAATTTTCTATTGCTTCTATTTTCAAATGATAGCTCTTATCATACTGATGGTTCATTAGAGTTCCTTCTATCACCTATTCCACAACCATAATAGTTAATTATCACTTTACAAACTTCTTGAGAAAGCATCTTTGCCTTTGTCATTATAAAAACCTTTGCATATGCCAGCCAGAAATTCAATGTTCATTCAAGATTTTTAAATTGTTGAGTTTTGTTCTCTGTGTGATTTAGTTGGTTGGAGGAAATATGTAAATTAATAATTTGAATATACAGTAGAATCCCTGACAACTGCACTAAGAGGGCCTTCTGGATATGAGGAATTGGTTACAAAGTCCAGATATGAGGGGTTATATTTAGATTAAAATAAAAAAAATGAAATCAGGTTTAACATTTATTTTCAATGTTTTATAGTAAACAAAATAAACTAATGGTGCGTGAAATATAATGGAATTGATTTGAAATAAAAAGAAATCAATTATGTAATGTTAATGAAAGTTCATTAAATTAAGTATGCCATGTATGCAAAACAAATAATGTAACAAGCATTTTTTAATTGCTGTTGTATGATGATTCTTTCTCTTCTAATGTCATTCTCAAATTTTTCTGCATTCCGTTTTGCTTTTCTTCTGGAAATTTTTTAAACAAAGGACACTTTTTAACTCTGCATGCATTATTGCAATCATCATAGCTGAATGCTTGCTTTCTTTCCATAAAACTGACAACCTTTTCAATAGCTTTTTTAATTTCAGTCCAGGTTTCATCACAATCATGTTTTTATTATTTGCTTGTTCATTGTGACAGTATGAATGATGAATAGTTTCTTTGGAAGATTTTATATTGTGCAATGTTGACTTTCCTATGTTGAACTCAGCCATTAGTTACAATTAACTTTCACCAGCGTCTAGTCTGTTTAAAACTTCCACTTTTTGCGATAACTCCAAAGTTGTTCTTTTCCTCTTATTCCCATCATCTTTTGCACCAATACAAGCCATTAGGATGAAATAAGCATAAGCAATTATCCAAAGTAAATTTCCTGTAAAAGAGAAATTTCAAATCAGTTCAAATTATACACATCAAAATCATGTCCAGATATGACAGATTACAGATATGAGGGATTCTACTATAATTCTATTCCAAACTGTAAATTTTATTCTGCTTTACTCATAATTTCAGAATGTGTCCAAAACTTCTGTATACTACATGGTGCGATGGATAAATTGTTATCTAAATTATGCAAAAATGAAAATAACACTGTCACCTCATTTTAACAGATATATTTACCAAAATTACATAAAAATATCTTCAAATACTAAAGAGTAAAGTTATTAATAAAATCACCATTGGCTTCAATCATGGTCTCCAGATAGCTTCAGAATCTCCTGCAACTCTTCTGGATGTGCCCCTGGTTTAAATTGTTGAATGTTGCAATTAATCCTTTCCTTCTGTTCAGTTTTGATATTACAAGTTTTGTTGGGCTCTCACTCAACTGCACCCTAGACATAATCAAGGGGGTTCCAGTCTGGGGAGTTATGTGGCTATATATAAGGCATAATGTGGCTGCAGAAATTGTCTGACAGCCATGGCAGGGTTCTTCTGCTTGTGTGGCATAGGGCAGAGTCCTGTTGCTAGACATATGATCTTCTAGCAGCCATCTTCTTCACTCAGGGCAGCACTACCACCTCAAGACACTTGATGTATGCCTCCATATTGAGTCTGAGGTTCTGTGGGAAGATGAATGAATGGCATAACATTGTCATCATTAGTGATCACTCCAAACACCTTCATAATCACCATTAGACTCATCAAACTCTTTCCAAGTTCTCTGCACTGTTCTCAGATTGACACCCAAACACACTGAAATGTTTATTTTGGAACTTCTGGCACAAATGCCAAACAGTATAACATGCTGTTTCCAAATTTCTGGTGGAGTGAATTGTGTCATGGTGCTCTTTTCCTCACAGACAGTGGCCAACTGACAATACTATGCTGTGCAATTGACAAAATCAAAAGTAAACAATGTGCATGAAATTAAAAATATAAAATGGTAACAATTTATCCATTGCACCCGGTATACTAAATTTGCATATAAATTTTTGCATAGTCTAAAAATGCTTCATTTCTGCTTAGCTATATAATATCCTAATTATTTACTATCATCAACTTAATTTTTAGGTGTTTAGACATAGGTGTTTATTTGTTTTTAGAAAATGTGTCCATTATTTTTGTCTGTAACTACATAACATCTATCAGCTAAGTGACAAATTTTATTTGTATTAATCCTATATATATATATATATATATATATATATGGTTGGATTGATGTGAGTTTGTTTATGTGAAAAGTGTGTGTATATATATATATATATATATATATATATATATATATATAATTATTTATATATTATATGCACACACTTTACACACACACACACACACACATATATATATATTGAAGTCGACACCTAGAGTCAACAGTCTCTTTCATGCTAAATGCAATTGTCAGTCCATGCGCATAGTATTTTTGCTTGACTTTTTATATATATACAGATCAGTGATGTATTGTGGTAGTTTATTATATTATTCTAATGGTTATTTAGTTTTTGATTTTAACAATTTTAAATGGTAACAATGTTAAATTTTATTTCGGTTGTACTGAAAATCCTTGGAAATTTTGTTCCTACCATTATCAAATAACTTTAGGTAATATAAAATACAGAAACTGCACTGCTCTCTCTAATTATTTTTGGCAATTAAAAAGTACCTGCAGTCTCCTTCAATTAACTGGGAAATTATAACAAGGGCTCAATGTTATAATGGAAATGGACAAACAAGCAGAATGATTAGTCTCTTTAAAATTTATGAAGTTACAAAAATAAATTAATATATTTAGTAGAAAAATCAGTTCTTTGTAAAAGAAATGAAAATAAAATGAATATAATTGGATTTAATATTGAACCCTTTCAACAAATTTCATAAATTGTATTTATTCAAAATATCCTACTTATGAACTTCAGCAATTAGTTGGAGATTCGTCTCCAGCTAAGCTAGTCGAATTCTCTGCCTTCAGGTTGAGAGCAACCGAGACGAGGCTATGCCGAAGAGCAGTTTCATCTGGGGAGGTAGACAGCTACCCAACCCAATTTTTATGGGGTCTACAGGGAATTTTTGCCTGAGCCCACAGGCTTGGTTTTTTTCCCCCCGCATTAAAAACGGCCTTGTGCCACATCCTGCCTCACGGGGAGGTAAGGTAAATAACCTTATGAGAGTCGGTATATAAATGTAATTAGACACAAAATAGACTAAAAGACATGAAAGTGTACAAGAATACAACAGCTGTCCAGCACATGCATATCTTTTAGTTTACCAATTGATGTTTCTAATTACATTTATATTTTGGTCAGCCTATGAATTTTCCAACCAACCCTCATACAAAGTTAATTTTAAAGTGAAGGAAGTTAAAATTCCATTAATTCTTAATATATTAGATTTCAGGATAGTTATAAGCTACAGTGATAGTGAAATTGTTGTTTTTCACATTAATAGAAAAATAAATATATTTATTATATATAAAATATGTACTCAACAATATAAATAGATAAATAATAAACAATCCCAAGTAATGAGATGGTTTTTACATGTATCATTACTGTTATATTCCATGCTAACAGTTTAAATGGTAAGAAAGGTAAATTAATTTTTGATAGTAAATTCAGGTATGGTTACTTCTAATAATTGTAATAATCTACACAAATAAAATGAAGGTTTTGCTTGTCTGCTATAGAGTCAGAAACTACTTGATGGATTTTAACCAAACTTAGTGTTTATATTCCGTGCTAATAGAAATATATACTTGATAAACACAATGGATAAAATAAGTAAAGGTTTATTGTAATAACCAGTACAATAAGAATAAAGATAACGATTATACGCAAGGTTGTCGCAACTCAATCCAGTAGTGAGTGCTACTAGTGGAAGGTCGGTAGTTCTCGCGTAAGTCTGAGTTGTACTCAACAGATCCCAGGTAGACCGTATTTACTTGACACCCCCACCCCAACTGAGTCAGGTTGTGACACAAGGTCAGTTTTTAACATAGGGACCTGAGTGTTTTCACTCGACCCGCTGGTCTATGCTGGTCTAAGCTAGTCAGAGCTGGTCTTGGCTTGTCAGAGCTGGTCAAAGCTATTCATAGCCATGATACCACCAGCACAAGGACAAAGCCCTGTGACTAGTAAGTATCAGAATGCGTACATCCCACCAAGGAGGAATTTACGCACTCCAGATCCCAGGTAGACTCCTGTAGTCCATTGCTTTACAGATACTTATACATAGTTACTACCTATAGTGTAGTCACTCATGGGGGGTGACAGGTTATTCCATTATATCAATTACACAATTTATTGATGTGTGGGTAGCATAATGGTTATCAGTGAGAGTGGCTTGTCAACTTCAAATTCCAGCTATGGTCATTGGGTTTGATTTTACACAAATATATTCAAAAATGTATGAATCCCACCTTTCTCTCCCCAGCCAAGGAGTTAATAGGTTAGACTAGAATCTCTAATATTGGCTGGCAACCAGTTTAACTCTGAATTCCAAACAGGTTAGATGTGAGACTAGCAATTTTACTCTACTGGTACAGAAATCACAGGAGCATCTAGCGTGGTGAGGCTGTAGCCCTCCACATAGCAGTCTACACAGTTAATATACATACATTATACAATTTCATATTCAAGAATTATTTAAATATTTCTTTTGCAAATGCTGACAATTCATTTTATATTTCCTTTTTTTTTTTTTTTTCAGTAAACTTATCACTCACCTCACAAAATATTTGAATCTCTGAGGAAAAAAAGAGACTACTTTTTCTCTCTCTCTCTCTCTCTTATGTTCCTTCAGGATGAAAATGGTCGAGGCTCTCCACAACTTCCACTTCTTTAATATCTGTAAACTGTAATTTGCATGATTGTTTTAGGAAAGACAATGAAATGTTTTTCCTTTGCCTTCTCCATAGTTTTGAATTCAGTTATCCTTTGCTTAGGTTGGTTGCCAGCCATAGCTACAGAACCTTATCTGACTTTCTATTTAACTATTAGGAGATGGAGTAGAGATGAATTCATGTCTTTCCCCAAGGGATTAATGTGATGTGAATCCAAATTGTTTCAACCAAAATTTGAACTTGTCCTGATTCTATTTTATTTCCTGCTAACCATTAAGCCACCCACACACCTTGGATGATATGTACCATACTTGACAATATAGAAGATGCATAAGCATATTATATACATTCTCATTTCAGTAGGGCATACTCAAGAAAGAAAAACATTTTTCTCTCCTTAATCAATTGAAATTTTCTATAAAGTTAATTTTTTAGTACACATTGATAAACCCTGGCATTTCATAAACCAGCAACACCAATCTTCTGATTTCTATAAAACTCTTAATGTTTTGTTATTTTGCTAATCTCCTGGAATCATTATGTTGGTAGAAACATTTGTATCTGAATTCCTTTAATAATATCACTCATTTGTTTTATATAATCTTCAAGCACCAGAGGGAACAATGGTTGAAATATTGCATTAATAACAACAAAGATTTGAACAACAGTGCAAGTGTAAATAAAAATATGAGGCTGGGATGTAGAATGAGTGGCTGTAATAAAATGGCAGAACTGCCGAACAAACAGGATTGACAAAGTTTGTAATAAGCAATAACAAAAAAAAAAAAAAAAAAAAAAAAAAAAAAGGAACAGAGCGAAAATAATATAATGTAAGCAAACAATATATGCAAAGCAAATTAACAGTAATAAGGCAAAGATACAGTAGTATAGCAAAAAAGAAATAGGTTGACACAAAGGGCAAATTCCGATAAATAAACATAGCATTCTGACTTCAAGGCAAGACAGAGTGGGACTAAGTCAGATGAAACTAAGAACTAGCTTATTTTATAGGCTAGGAAGAAATCCCAGCATGCATTTGTGTGTGTCTGCCTATAAATTGGGTAGGGGAAAGTGTTTTACAGTCATTCCCAATGAGATTGAAACCAACAAGAGCAACAAAGGTTATATTTATCTTCTTAACTGTCTTTTCATTTGTATATACTGAATTGTTATCTGAAAAATGTATTGGATGTAAAAATATATTGCTATCATGGTTACCAGTTAATAGTGGTAAATAATATATCGTGTCATAGTTACCAGTTAATAGAAGTAAATAATATTGCATTGTAGTCAATAGATAATTGAGGCAAATAGTATTACTTATTGAGTAAGCCACCAAATAGTGGAGGTTAATAATATCATGTCACATCGGGTTGGACCAGATAAAGGATGCACTATGAAAGAAAGGTTTATTCTCCCATTTTGTATTTCCCCCATTATTAACATTATATTCATAATATTATAATATCTTATTTTATGGATGGAACAGAATATTTGAAAAGAAAAGGAATAACAAACATGCTTTGATCTCAGAGAGATTTATAATACAAAGTCATACACAAAATTATATATATATATATATTTACATATATCCCATGCAGAGAAAATATAAAACATCTCTTCAACAAGTAGAGTGAAAGGAGAACAAAAAGATAAAAGAACATATAAAATGGAGATTCTTCTGTGTTTCTGGTTAAGTCATATATAGGATTCCAGATTTGAGCTGGCTGGATTTATCCATTATGTCACTGGTGAGGACATGTTCCACAAATGGAGAAATGTTGTACTTGGGTTCCTTCCCAACATGAGGACTGCAAGCTGGGGATGTTTGTATATCTGGTAAAAATATATTTTCATAAGAAAAAGGTGCCATCAGCTTGTAAACTGCAACATGTGCTGCTGGCTGGCCTGGGCAAGAAAAACAACTCAAGTGTCCTGACTCCAAGTAGCTGACTAACTGACTGCCACTTTCTTCACTGTCTGAAGTGATGTCACTAAGCAGCTGTCAGATGGCCCATGTGATGCCATCTCCACCAATGGGAGATAATCACCTTTTGTATCCCTACAATTGATTGATATACTATATTCAGTGGCATAAGACATCAGGCATATTAAATGATATAGGATAGTCAAAGAAAGATTTTAGCATATTTAAGCATGTAATAAATCAATCAACTAAGTCAACATAGCTCTGAATTTTTCATTCTTCTCATTATCTCCTGGTCTCATTATCATTTTGGTAGAAATATTTCTCTTGGAATTTTTTTGATCAACCACCCACTTGACATATAGCAAGTGGGCCCCTGATGCAATAAGCCCCACAATATCAAATAAAATGCAATATAGACACAGACAACACTTTTAGCAATAAAAAGGAATAAAAACTTTATAAACATCTTCAAATGGAAGATCTCATAAGATAATGGGCACTTCCACAGGCAGACACTAGGGACATATGTTACCTCCTCTGGTATTAAACAAACAGCTGAGCTGATGACAGGCAGGCAAGTTTCTCTACGGTGGTTAAATGAGAGCAGTTTCATTTTAGAGGCGTTAAAATTTACAAGCCATTTCCTGCTCCAGTTAACCACTGATTGGAAGTCTTTTTCAAGAGCAGCAGCCAGGTTAACATTGTCAGCTCTGACAGATTTGCTCTTGAGACAAGAGTAAATTTTAGTGCCATCTGCATAAATTCCTACTTGGGAACTGATGACATAAAGATCATTGATGAAGATCAGAAACCAGGACCAGGATAGGGCTTTGGGGGACACCCATGTTCATGTGAAAGCCCATTCCAAACAACATTCATTTCATGGTTTGATAGGAACAATTGGATTAAATCAAACAATTGTCCTGTAATAACATAGCCCTGGAGCTTATCTAGATGACCAGCACACCAAATCCTGTCAAATGCCTTCAAGATATCTAGAGCCACAGATCTAGCTTCACCATTATAAGCAAGAGCTTGATATAAATATTCTGTGATGGATGTTAGCACATCAGCAGTAGACCTGGCAAAACAGAGGCCATATTATTTGTCAGAGAGTAGGTTGTGAGATGCTTAACTGCTTCAGCATTGATTAAAGCCTCAAATACTTTGCCGAAAATCAGTAGAGGAATAATAGGGCAATAGTTAGAGGGGTCAGAAGGTTCTCTGGAGATTTTAAAAAAAAGAACTACAAAGGAGGATTGCCAAGCTGGAAAGAAGGAAGCAGTGAGGCAATAGCTGTAGAGTTTAGAGAGAACTGGAGCCAGCTCAGGACCACATTAATGACAATGGCTGGGATCCCGTTACCTTTGTTTGACTTATGGGAGGCTAATTTAGAAATAATGTCAGAGACCAGAGACAGGGTTATGTGCATATCACTCAGTAGAGCCTCTGTCCTTGTGGGGAAATCAAGTATGGGTACTTTAAATGAGTCAAGTGTTGACTTGGAAAAAAATTTCCGAACAATGCATTTAACCTTATCTACAGTAGATGTCAGAACTTTGAATTGATTGAATAGAGGAGGGATTGAGGATTTGCTGTTGTTCAATACACTCTTGCAGAGCTGCCAATAATCTCTAGAACTGAACTTGTGATATGCTGTATGTTGTCTCATTCTATCAGTAATATATATATATATATAATCGACTCTCCCGTCGAGATTTGACGTATGAGGGTCAAGCAAATCAGTTTCCAGGAAACCGACAGCCCGACACAGGCACATGAGATTTGATTATAGTGGTGAAGGCCTCGTGCAGGACCATCCACACTTTTTGGAGGGACGAATACAGAGACTTGGTGCACCGAACGCCACAAGGTTCCCAAACGACTCTCCGCAGGTTTTGAATTCAGAGTTGTCCTTCTCCCAGACCAGTTGCCATCAAAGGCTATAGAACCCAGTCTGTCCTGCTATTTTACCCATAGCTGGAGGGAGAAGAGGATTCATACCTTTCCCAAGGGTATTAGCACGTAAGTGAATGTAATGGATTCGACTGGAATTCCAACTCGGTTCTCCGATTCCTCAATCCAAGCCGATATCCATTACTCCACCGTGCCTCCTATAATATATATATATATATGTGTGTGTGTATGTCACTGTGTCACACTTTTTCAACTTTACTCTTAGAGGCCATAACCCAACATATGCCATTTTGGAATCAGACTGATTTGTTATCATAAAAAAAAATTTGTTGTAAAAAATTACATCAAAAATCACTGAAAACAATTGCAGTAATGAAAAATTGGGAATCCAAAATTTCAGGATTGCAGGTCCAGATCCAGCCCCTAATATTTTTATAACTTGGAAATAAATTTGGGAATAATCAAAATTAATTGCAAAATCCAGTGAAAGTCACCCATGAAATAAAAATAATTGTTTGTACAGAAAATAAGGACATACATAAATTGTCTTTAATTTAAGTGGCAGCAGAAGAATTATTGTTGAACTTTTAAAATGTAAGCTTAAATTTTAAAGCAATAGTTAAATGCAGCAACCCATTTGGAGTTCTGTAGCTTGTTCTCTATTTCATATACTCTTTCCTACCTATTGTGAGGAAGGCCCAATCAAGTATCTTCCTCAGGATCTAGCTTAAATGCCACCCAATAGGGCGGCTTTTAAGCTAGTGTATATATATATATATATATATATATATATATATATATATATATATATATATATATATATATATATATTACCAAGATGCAAAGCAAATAATAATAATCTAATTATACTATTACCAAATAAGACAAAGAAAAATTTTTCCAACCAATGTGAACATCTGCTTAAAATTGGCAACTGTCTAGTTTTGTGGAATGTAGAACGCAGACAGAGATACCTGCTTCTGCCACTATCTTTTTTGGCTCCTGTCTGCTTCTATTGCAATCAGTTCTAAGAAATGGTAGAAGCAGAGCTAACAGTTTCCTAAAGGGCTGACTAATATATTTTAGGGTAAATTTCTTTGTGTTTATCAGGCTGCCTCTTAGCTTTTGTGCCTATTTTCCCCCACTTAGAGATTTCTGCTAGAAATACGATAACTACTCCACAGCAGTCAGTGTAGTTGGAGGAATCCTCTTAACTAGAAATAGGCAACTGATTTTAAGTGCCTTCAACAATTTAAAAAATCAAATTTACAAATTATTTCTTTTCTTCATTTTGTACAATGAAAGAAAGAAGAGAACTTTTTTCTAAATTTGATTTATTTCTTTATATTGCAAAATGCAGATTTGCAGAGGGTGCAGTGGATATCAGCTTAGAATGTGAAATTGGAGAACTGAGTTCGAATTCTAGTCAGGTTCATTACAATCACTTATGTACAAATACCCTTAATGATATGAACCATCTCTACTCCCAGCTATGGGTTAAATAACAGGAAAGACTGGGCCTTATAACCTTGATTGGCAGCCAGTGTATTGCAAAAAGAATTGGCAACCTACTGTGAGAAAATCTTTTGCTAAGTCAGTTATGAATCGAAAGAGACATGATCACCTAAGCATGTATCAAATATGATACTTAACTGACTGACTGATTTTAAAATGAATCACATTGACATTGGAATTTTTTTAGGCAATACTTTCAGATCTAATTTAATTTCTATATTGTATATACTCATGTATGAGTCTACCTCATGTATAACGCGACCCCTGAATGTTTTTGTGAAAACCTGATTTTTTCATATAGTGTGTGCATAATGCAACCTCCAGCTTCTGAAAAATACTAGTAGACCTACCATAATCAAATATTGCAGTACTGGTTACCATCCTGGACATATTTTATAGCAATTAAATGATCTTCACTCTTTTTTCATACAAAGCTAACCTCATCTGGTAGGCAGGTTAGTCAAACGAACCATCGGAATATAAACCTACCAGGTAGGCTATGGTCACTGAAAATGCATGAATTTTAACCACTCAAGAAAATATTTATCTGTGTATAGTGCAACTGGTCACTGAAAATGCATGATTTTTAACCTCGTCAAAAAAATTACCTGTATAGAGTGCAGCCCCCTATTTTTTGTGTATAAAAAAAAGAGCTGATCATAAAAACATGCACTATACTCAAGTATATACGGTAACACTAATAAATAACTGTAGTTTACCATATAATAAAAAGTTAAGTCTTATTTAATGAAAAAAAATTCATAAAGGTTTACAATCAAAAATTGTATATATTATTGATCAGTAAAATATTTCACCATTTGTATTTGACTGAGACACAGTTTTAAACTTAAAATGGAGAAATCTTATTTTGTAAATGCTACCATTTTTATAGATCAAGGTAATTAGCTGGAGATACATGAATTATCTCCCTTAATTGGTCATGCGTATTCATGTCTGCTTATCTAGACTGCTTGAAACTATTATCATTTTTATAATGATCTTCATAATACTATTCACTTTAATATTAAGACTAGACTTAACAGAATGAGATCTTTGTTAAAAATGATGACTTTTTTACTAAATGAAACATTTAAATTTATCAACTAAACATCCATAAATAAAAAATTACTATAAATACACTTTTATATATAAATCTCCAAGTACAGGGTTGGTACAGATGGAATGAAATTCCGATAACCAAAAACACTATTCTTAAAAGAGTTCTCAATACCGAGTAGAGCAAATAATATTTATTCAAAATTATAACATATGTATGTTATAACATCACTACAAAAATTTTTTACTACTACTTTTTTTTTTACTAAAAATGTTTTTTATTACTTAAGTAGTAAACATTATTTTTTTAGTATACTCATATTCTAGTAGATGTTCTGTTTATTTATTAAATAGTATATTTATTTATTTTCGTCTTCCTGCCTGAATATTCGGGAAATCGTAGAAAAAAATATACACTGACAGGATTTGAAACAACATTCACCTGTCATTAGATATGATGTGCTTTGAACCTCTCAGCCATGGAGTGTGGCGATGCTAAAGCAAAATTAAATAGTGCCTTTTAAACACAGAATTTATTGACTCTCAAAATAGACATATCTGTTCAGTTTTGTATCCTAAAATAAAGAAAGCAATTTCTAAAGAAATGAGTGGATTTTTTATTTATTAAGCCTACAGATTTTATTACTAAACTTTGTTTGACAATCGAAGCACTCCATGATCATGAAGTTCAAAGCATATCAGATCTAATGACAGTTTCCCCTAGGGAATGCAGGTTCAAATCCTGCTGGACATTTCTTGAATATCCAGGGGGGTAGACTAAAATAAATAAATATACTGTTTAAAGTGGCTATTCAAATATGAGTATGCAAAATAATGCTTAAGTAATAAACGCGCGCGTGCACACACACATACACATAAAGACATTGAATAACTTTTAAGTTTTGTTTACTTTTTATTTTCAATAGGATGCTCTCATATTCACGGACAAGCTTCTTAGTATCCTTATTAAAGGAAAAGAGAAAATTACCATGTTGACACATATTCATTTATTTCAAGTACTTTCAATATTAGTACAATATCATCATCAGAGTGTTGTCTTTTTTTTCTAAGACAAAATTGTTGTTCATCTGAAAGTTAAATACGATAGTTATGTACTGTACGGTTTAAAGGTCATGTTTGAAAGCTCAGGGGAGGTAACTGTTTGAAATATACATTTAAAAAAAATTAAAAAAAACTATTAGTTAAAACCTAGATACTTTAAACTATCTACTGTAAACATTTTAAAACATTTGTGCAGTATTCATAATTAATTTTATTAAGGGTCGGTTTCAGTTTTTTTAATGCAGATAGCTTCAAAAGTTTATTTTCATTATTTTCATGAAAAATTATAGATGTATTTTCAACAAGATATATGGGATAAAAGTGTATAATTTTTTTATATATCAAGAACAATTTTAAAGGAAAGAAGTATTAAAATGTGGAAAAAAGTTTTTGTGTGATATGTTTTGTCCTTTAGGATTTCATCAGACTAAGTTTATTTTTATGTTGATGTAACTACACATGCACATGAATGAGAGACTGAGAATTTTAAAATGTAAAAATAATAATTTATATATATATATATATATTGGGTATCTAATCTAGCTGATTTAATTTACATTCTTTTTATTTTTGCTTATATTTCCATCACTTTTGTTATCCCATATTGTGATAATAGAAGAAAAAAATCAAAATGACATTGGCTAGATTATATACCCAAAAAACATTTAAAAAATTGCTTAAACATAAACTTAGTCCTATGATATCCTAAAGGATAGAACACATCACAATTTTTTTTTTCATTTTGTCATACTTTTCCCCTAAAATATATAATCCTATTGATTGATTTATTTGTTTTTTATACCTTATCAACAATTTGCAGATTATTTGAAGCCAGAAAATATTTTTAGATTTAAAGAATTTTTGGAGATAATAATGATTTTTTTAAAGACATAAATTCCACTATATATCTTAACCAATGTGGTTAAGATATATTCTCAAAGGAAAATGGCACCATGGGTTTGTAAGCTGCCCACATGACAGCTGGTTGGCCTGGACAGAGGAGCTCTTGCCTCAGCTAAATACTGCTCAGTTTGATTCCTGGAAGGTGACTGATGGACTGATCACTCTCATCATATATGAGCTGATATAACTAAGTCAACTACATGTGACCCACGTGACTGTATCTCAACCAAAGGGAGATAATTGCCTTTTGTATCCCTACAAATTAAATAATTCAGCATTCATTGACTGAAGAGAATGGAACCCACATCCTTGGAAAAAAGTTGCTCAAAATTTTAATTCATTCTTTGCCTTGTTCATATTTTTATCACAACACTTTGGCTAATTCATTCAATGACCTTTCTCAAATGTACAGAAAGAAAGAAGTGGTGTGCTTTTTACTTCATTCAATTAGAACTGAATTAGAGAGCATCTCCCTGTACAAATATGGAATCACCTATTATACAGGAGTTACTGTAAATGGTATTGTCTGGTGGTATTGAAAATGGTATTGTCTATGTGGTTTGCAACACTGAAAAAAAAAAGCCAAACAAGTCAGTATATGATAATTCTTTGTGTATAGATTGCTAAGAAGAAATTCCAGAGAAGAAAGTTTATTTTCATGTATAAAATGTACCTGATTTTAGAACAAAAAAAAAGACTAAATCTTGTGAAAAAAAAAAAATTTTTTTTTAAAAAAAATGGACATTTTGTTTACATTTGTGATTCACAAGCATTATGAAAATATCAAAGTCAAAATTGGTTGTTTGCAAAAGTTGCTAAAGGTGTTTATTGTGAAATAGTCATTGTCTTTCAATAAAAAACTGTTTTTGATAATTTAAAAATTATGCATCATATTGTTTTTTTATCTCAAATTAAATAATATTTTTACCTTTGAATGATTTCCAAACTCATGTTGGTGTCTAGACTCAATGAAATCTGGAAAAAATACAGAACCATACAGGACTTAGAGAAGCATTATGAAAGAATTACTCCCCTTTGTTGCAATACACCATCACATAGATATTATGTCTCTGAACAAATAAATCCAATTTGACTTGATTTTATCCAATTTGAGTCCTGGAAAAAATGTGATTGAATTCTGAAGTAAAGTATAAGATGCAGCAGACTTTTGGATGAAAACCCTGCACTTTATACACACAGGATTATGGTACTTAATATTTGAAATTAGTTTTCAACTATGTATTCAGCTTCTGAATACACTTTCACACATATGCTCTTGGGAAAGGTATGAATTTGTTTCTTCTCTCCTCCAGCGATGTGTTAAATAGCAAAGTAAACAAGTCTCTCAAGCATTGGATAATAACCAATCTAAGAGAAGAAAAACTTTGAATTCCAAACCATGGAGAAAACAATGCGAAAATACTCCAATATCTTACAAAAGAAGACAAGGCAATTCATAGATTATAACAGAAAAGGATACTGTGGAGAGCCATGATGGTTTACTTCCAGAAGGGACATGAGTTTAAAAAAATAATAATGAGCCTGTTAGGTAAGGTTTAGGTCTTCTACTTGTAACATGTAACCCAGTACAACCAGCCACATGGATGAGTGGTTGGTGTCTAAACCAGCTCCCCCACTATCTTTTCAGCTGATGAGGAGAGTGGTATGTCATCCTGCAGGATGAAAAACAAGACCTGTCAAAGATCAGAACAGCATTTTATAGGAGTCAATGACCAATATATATATCTATATCTATATATATATATATATATATATATAGATAATATTAGTGGTAAATATACACATACATACATATATATATTTATAAATGCCCTTTGGGTTTAGTTCCCCCCACCCCATCTCTCTCTCCCACCCCTTTTTCTTTTCTTTTCCTCTACCTCTCTGATCTTCTGATCTTTAAGATTATATCATCTATTGTGTGTGTATGTCACCACAAAATGTATCCTTTCCGGTTACATCTTTAATGTATTAGACATTCAAGAACATTCATATTTCTCTCACTTAAACTGTCTTTGACTCCCCCTCTTTAAAACTTCTCTCTGTTAAATTTTAATCCCCCACCTTCATCTTTAGACCTTCCTGTTCTTCTCTCGTCTGTTACTCCTCTCTATAGCTCTAACATTCATCCCACACTCTCATATATACACTCTCACTAAATTTTACTTTTTATTCCCAGAGTTGTTTTTTCTGTTTTCTTTTTGAATTTGTAGGTCTGATGAATTGGATCGTATTTATGATTCCAATGGAATAAATTATGACCATGGAATATTAGTGTTTAAGCCTTTTTATTATATATATATATATATATATATATATATATATATATATATATTTCTCAGAATTAACCTGTAGAAAAAAAGACTGTATTAAGGAAAAAGATAATAGGAAAACTGTTGTTTTAGCCAATTCTTTTCATCCAATGTGGACTTTTTCAAGGCAAAAAAACAATGAATTTATTGAAACAGAGTATCTATAAACAACAAATGTCGTTAGCAACTAGAAGAATTTAGAAATGCTATTGTATATTCATATGGTCAACTGAAAAATTACGTCAATCACTACTCTCCTAAGCCAACGTACACAACAAATATATCAAGAAATCAAAAGAAAATGACTGAATCCATCAACGCAACAATATAAACATTATTTTTTTGAAGAGAATATTTTCACATGTAGAAATAGTCACTTGAAACATAAAGTAATTGATGTAATTTTTCAGTTGACACAATGAATATACAATATGTTTCTAAATTCTTCTAGTTGCTAACAACATTTTGTTTTGCCAACTATTTGCACAAGCTTGTTTGGGTGGGGTGGTATTTGATGATTTCTTATGTCTCTCTTGTTTTCAATATGCCTTGTGAGTGTCAAATTTTCTAAGTTCTCTTTTCTCATTGTGTACCTTAGAAATTTTAACACTTTCTTTCTGGTTCTAAGTATAAGTGTCCTTTTTTTCACTTTTCCTTAAAACTTTGTCATTGCTCACAGGTTCAGTCCATATTCTCAGCATCCTTCTGTAGAACATTTTTATTGCTTCAAGCCTCTCCATCTGTGAGGAGATTGTCTAGCACTCACTGCCACATAGGAGGACTGATATTATATAACAGTTCAGTACTCTTTTTGTGGAATAATGGATAATAATAGAACAGAATGAGAAATTAGAAAGCCAAGTTCAAATTCCGGTTGGGTTCATTATATTCACTTATGAGCAAACACCTTTGGGAAAGGTATGAATCCATCTCTTCTTCCCCCAGCTGAATAGCAGGACAAACTGGGTTCTATAGCCTTGATTGGCAACCAGTCTACTGCAGAAAGAAACTGCAACATACTGCAGGAAAATCTTCTGCTTCGTCAGTCATGAATCAAATGATACATGATCACCCAAGTGTCTGTCACATATGGCACTGACTGACTTTTTCCTTTCTTTCTAATGATGCACCCAGTTCGTCAAACAACTCTTGGAATGATGCGGACACTTACCAAAATTATTGATGCTATCTTATGTAGATTGTACATCTGAAGAAGGCTACAGCATTAATTGGCTGAAACCTTGTAATAACAGCAAAAGCAATTAAAGAATAAGTTCAGGAGATCTTAAAACTATAGACCAGGGGTTCTGTTGTAGGGAACAAACTGATAACCCTCAGTATACAAAGAACTGATACACCTTATATTAAATGGACTGTTCCAATAGTAATATAAGCACATATGGTGTTGGTCACAGGGAGATGGGGCTCTTGTTTTCCAGCTTCAGATGATCTTGTAAATATCTACTTGTATTGTTCTTGTTTAAAATAAACCCTTATACTTTGTAAGTTGCCGTTCTCGTTATTATTTCAATAACCTTTCCAGGCAACATTACAAAAGGTTCTCAATTAGGAGGAATCTCCCCATGGGGGAATTTCAGAGTTCCAGGGTGGTAATCATTTACTTTTTCTTGTTTTTTAATTATAGAATTTTATTTATTGAATTACAATACCTTGGTATTCTACTGAAATTTTGTTTACTGAAGTATGTGTCAGTTTATTTAAATAATAATTTTTTATGAATTAAAACAAATTACTGTACATGTATTCATGTTTAAAAATTCATCAACACTTTCTATTGCTATTAAATTTGTTAAACTCTTATAAAAATAATCCATGTATATGTATTAATATGAAAAAAATGAAAATATATATGCATATTATTTGGAATGCACTTTTTGTCGAGTCAGACAATTTTGGAAAGTTGAGGAATAACATTCTGACTCATGGTGAAAAGGGTGCTTTGGACAAAAAAAAAAAAAAAAAAAAAAAAAAAGGTTGAGACCCACTGCTATAGACAATCTTCTAGAAAGACAGTATTGTAAAAGACATTTTCTGAGGCTGGTTATTTTCAATAGATTGTAAGCAAATTGTGAAAATTTATGCTCGCTAAACAAATATCATCATTTGTCATCCAATATTAATAGTGCTTAGTTTGTCTGTTATTTATGGAATGCCAACATGCACTTTTACATTAGCTTCTGTTGCAATAATTGTTTGAAATAATGCTGGGTGAAGGAAGCCATTTTAGCTGCAGTTAGCTAATTTAATTATGTGACAATAACATAGTGTCTTATAGTGGATTTTGACAGGCATTTTATTAAGTAGAACAAAGGTGTATGTTCTGCAATTTGCTACAGAAACATGTATATGTTTGATATGTTTCCATATAAAATGGTAAAAAAATATACTACATACATACGTATACATAGCCATGTTTTTTGTTGAGGCAGAACTAGGATTAATCTAGCACAAAGCAAGGTGGGTCCTGCTTGACAAACAAAGGAATTGTAATAATGACTTGTGGCAAGGCTTTACAAGGCTGGATGCTCTTCCTGACACCCAACTCATTGTAGTCCAAGTAGACCAAGTGTTTCTATTCAAGGCTTGAAACCTCATCTTAGCCTTATATATAAATATATATATATAAATATATATATATATATATATATATTATAGTAAAAAGAAAACAGTAAGATATATAATCCAGTGTCGTTATTGATATTTTTATTTTTACAAAACAGTGCTCAATGTAAACTTACAGAGCATAAATATTATAAATTAACTGATTAAAAAATATGGTTCCATCGCTACACAGGAATTACCATGTTTCAAAAACAGAAACTAAAACCTTCAAATTCAATTATGTAATTAAATGAAAAGCATTATTTCTGTTTCATCTTAAAGTGAATTTTGGGATGGAACCATATTTTTAAATCAGTTAATTTATAATATATAATGTTAGCAATTTGCTCCCATGAGCAGCTTATCTGCCTTTTGTTAGGTCTTGTTTTTCATCCTGCACTCTCCCCACGAGCAGGAAAGCTAATTGGGGAGCTGATTTAAATGCCAATCACTTGACCATGTCGCAGGTTGTACTGGGTTACATGTTACCAATAGCAGGCCAAAGCCTGACTTTTTTTCACAATGATGTTCACTCTGTACAAGAGACACACGTGATGGTGGGTTACTGAGTAAGGGGTACCACACCAAGCAATATGATAATGTCACCAAGATGCAAGGGGCCACCAGAAATGAAAGAGAGGGTTAAAAATTTAGAGGAAACCAGAAAACAAAGGATAAACATCTACTCCTGTTCAAAAGAAATTGGAGGAGTGTAAACTAGACAATAGACAAACCTATCTACTCCTAAGTTAACTGCAAAGGAATAAATTAATAGAACCATATTGAAATAAAAAGCAATAAAAAAAAATCATAAGAAACTAGTAAAAAATGAAATGAATATGTGTAAAAATTAAAATATTTTATTATTATATGCTTTCCATTTGGACTAGTAGATTCATTTTTTTTTTAATTATAATAAAACTATAATAATGTAATTATATTTTCTTGGCAGATTTTTTATTATAATGAAAAGAAAGTGCTTTAATCGCTAGATCATCCACAGTAAATTTACATCCAGGTTCTTAAAACATTTCAACTTTTTTGGCAGATTTATAACAATGTGGGATATTTAATAGCAAAAGTGATAAAGAAACTAAACGAAATTGGCTAAACCATTGTTGTAATAAAATAAGTACGTCCAATCTTTTATTCTCTTGCTTGTAACCATCCACTATAATAAAATAAATGTTTTCAATGCTCAAAGTGAATTAGTCAAAGAAAATTTCATAAACTTCTACTTAGAATTGTTACTATATTCCAAGTATATGCCCAAACACATAGTAAATATCTTTACATTTAAAATTTCAGCATCCCCCCTCTTATGTGTTATAGCATCAATATAAACATCACTATATTCCGATGAAGTCTTAAAGGACAAAACATGTCATACAAAAATAATTTTCCACATTGTCATAGATATTCCTAAAATTGTTCTGATTTATAAAAATTTATATATTATTTTCTCATAATTATACTAGAAAGGAAAGGCATATAATCTTATAATTCTGCTTGTTTCTTAGTTAGCATGTATGTTATGCTCTGCTAATACCACTTAAATAAGGAATTATCCTATTTTGATCAGGAAAGATAGAAAAGACATATCAGTGATGCTGTTTGGTTTCAGCAAGAAAAAAAAGAAGATAGAGGAGGACATAATGCTCCCATATATTTAATGTCTGCTTCAGTGAAATGGAAAACCTTACCAATTTCAAATCTTTTCATTTGTATCATTGTAAAGTGACCAATGAGTATATATCTATAATTTTAAGTTTGTTTTTGCCTATAACTTAAAAAAAACAACATAACCAATCTGACTCACCTGCAAAAGTTTGCCAATCTTTGATCTACATTAATATATACTGAATGGTGGCCATGGGCTTACAGCCATATCACTCCTTCTCATTTGATCCCTGAAATTAAGTAATGTCAAGCCTTGTCCGTACCTAGAGAGGTGATCACTTGAGAATTCCAGGTACTGTAAGCTTGGATATGCAGGTGATGTAATGGATAATAGTTTGGGATGAGAAATCAGAGAGTTTGAATTCCAGTCAGGTTTGTTATAATTGCTTGTGCATATGAATCAAAAAGAGACATGATCACTTAAGTGTGTCAATTCTGCCTATACCAACACACATTGGGCCAGTGTTGTAGGATAATAGCCCATTCCTCTTCATGAATCTGAGGAAGGCCTACATCCAACAAAGGCTGAGAAGAAGAAAAATGTTGGTTATACAAAGAAATTTTGGCAAACTTGGACAAACATGCCCACAATAAGACATGGTGTCAAAAGAGCATTTTTTCCCATGATATCACTTTTTTAGCTACCTTTACTCTTCAGCAATGTTCATTATTTTAAATATAAATGATTAGAATTGGAATAAAAACTATGATGAAAGTGAATTTATACATTTTTTTCTTCTTGAGACTTGACAAAAAAATATTAAACAATATTTATTTATTAGATTGTTGGTACTGAGTCAGTAATGGAGCAATCAGAGTTAAATGTATGAGCAATGACTTGTCTCCCATGATCCTCTTGTTATATCATTTTATGGCAAGAGAAACAACTCCTGTCCAAATTTTTTTTTTAAATTAAATATTAACAAGTTACTCAATATATAGCTGTCAAAAAAGTGTTTTCAACTCAAAATTAACAAGTAAGATTTATTTATTTCAAGTATTGTATACATTATTTACATTATTCAGACTATTGTCCTCATCTTTGTCGCCATATTTATTACAATGTTTCGGCCGTTGTACGCTCTGGCCTTCTTCAGGTGGTTGTAATGTCGAACTGAACCCTTTATTTCACTCACTGGGGTAGACTGTTCTAGTTCCACGTGCCATGTTTAATGGATGTCAGTTAAACATGGCACGTGGAACTAGAACAATCTACCCCAATAAGTGAAATAAAGGGTTAAGCTTGACAATCCAACCACCTGAAGAAGGCCAGAGTGTACAATGGCCGAAACATTGTAATAAATATGGCGACAGGATAATAGTCCGAATAATGTAAATAATGTACTTAATACCTCATCTCAGAAATATAAACAGATATTGTATACATTCATTCATTTTTTTTATTTTTTTTTTGTGTGTATTTCAGAGGGAATGTATCAGTATTCATGTTGGTCAAGCTGGAGTCCAGATTGGTAATGCTTGTTGGGAGCTGTACTGTCTGGAACATGGGATACAGCCAAATGGCCAAATGCCAACTGATTTAATGATGCCTGGTGGGGATGATTCTTTTAATACTTTCTTCAGAGAAACTGGAGCTGGCAAACATGTCCCCAGAGCTGTTTTTGTTGATCTGGAACCAACTGTTGTTGGTAAGTTTTTATTTGAAAATATTAGTTCACTAATTTGACAAATATTTAATATTTGATTAAAACAAAAAAAATTAACCATTATGTTATTGATGACATGGTATAACAAATAACAGGGAGGAAATTGCCATAGTACAACTAATTATATAGCGACAGCAAACATTCCTTATGTAAGCAAAATGATAAAAGTGATCCAAAGTATCTATAAACATTAAAAAACCAGAGTAATGTTTGTTATAAACACATATGGTTGCACGAGTACCAATGAGGTGAAAAGAAAAGAAGACAAGAGTTGTTAAGATAAAATTCTTTGCATTGCTGATATAGAGGATCAAGGTGAAATGTGTTTATGTGGGTGAGGGAAGTGAAGTGGAGGATGTGGAGATTTAGTAGGGTCTGGAGTTGATGCTTGTATTGGGTGTTTTAATACCATTAGCAGTGTCCTTAAAAGCAGATGGGCTGGATCATGACTCAGCATTTTTTGTTATGTTTTTACTTTAGCAGCAGCATTGGGGATTAGCACTTTTTATATTGTATATTTTTTGGAGGAGGTTTGTTTTATGAGTTGGATGTGACACTCAGGGCCCCATGTGCTTTCTTAGCATTCATATCCAGCTGACAGGTTTTGATGTGGAGTGAATCAGAAAGAGATCAAGCTTGAAAGAGTATAACATGCTTCATAGTAAAACTACCCTTTTCAACCTTCTTATAGTTTTTTACCTTATGAGAAAAAAGATTAATTAATAATTGCATTTATAATATACCATGCATGTGTGGTTAAGGTATATAAAGGAGAAGCAAAAAAAAAGAAAGAAATTGAACACAGAATACACTGTGCCAGAGGTAGTTTCGTCCAACATTGCAAATTGTTACAAAACTAAAATATTAATCTAAAAACTTGTCATGTTTTTAAATGTTTAAAAACTTGAGTCATGTTTTTTCATCAGATGAAAACTTTCATGTAGATGTCATGCATGACATCAGACCCATTTAGAAATATATAAACTCGGCTGTAAACAGCTGTTTCTTAAGACCAATAGTTAAAAAAGTCTTTGAGTGAGTAAAGTCTGAGGGTCTTGGCAAAGATCATCCTTCTTTGAACATTTTGGATCGGTGCTACAGAATCAGAAAGAACTCTATCAAATAACAGAAACCACATCACTTGCAGAATTCCAACAGCTGCAACAAATAAAATGGATAGCACATGTAACTTGAAGAGTAAATAATGACATAATCAAGATGTTAACATACCACTACAAATAGAAAGTTAGGAAGGAAACCTCCATCAATACTAGAAGGAGGGATAACTAGAGAAACCTGTTTTCTTAAAGTGTTTTAAGAGAAAGATTTTATAAATTTAAACCAAAAATAGTACTGGCTGCTTTGTCAATCAATGCCAAATATTTCTTTATAGGGAAACGGCTAATATTAGCATTACCATTACCGTATGAATGAAAGAAAAGTATAACCAAAGCTGAAGTGGAATTTTTTGGTTTGGCAAACTATATCTAGGAAGAAGAAAGTACAGATTGATACCTTTGGGATGAGGTCTAGACATTTGACAGAGAACATGATTAGTGACATAGCTGAAAGAAGTAGCATTTATCAAACTGTTAACTAGGTGTACTGCTTCTAATACATCTAGAACCACTCATGGTAAGAAAAATTTCCCAAAACCATTCTTAAGAGGACTGGGGTTTCCAGAATTTACACTTTCCTGGAGTAAAGATACATTTTCTGGATCAGGGAAATCTTGAGGACAGATGGCATTTCACAAGTATAAATTTTGAAGATTTTATTTCCAAATTTTGTTCAGTCAATTAAACTATTTTTTGGACTCTTGATGTTGCTACAACATTTCAGTGGATTCATTCTTTAGCCTTCTCCAGGTGAATAATTTCTCAGGAAAGAGGTTAACTAAAAACTGAGTTAGTCTTTGTAATAATTTTTGTCTTTCTCTCTTCTATGATCAAATGAGGTTTGTACTATTTGTAAATACATATTGGCCATAATCTTTTAAACATATTGGCCATAATCTTTTAAATATATTGGCCATAACCTTATAAATCTATTGGCTATAACCTTATTGTTGTAGCATATCTATGGACAATAATGGTTATGTCCTCATTCACATATTTACAGTAGTAAATACTGTATGTTGGTGTACAGTTGGAGATTTCTCTCCAGCTGTGCTGGTCAAACTCTTTGCCTGGAGGCAGAGAGGATCTCCAGACAAGGCTATGTCGAAGGACAGACTCTTGTTTCAGCAAACAGCTATCCAACACCATTTTATATGGGGTCTACGGGGAAATTTTGGTCAAGCCTATGGGCTCAGATACCCCACATTAATTTCAGCCTTGTGCTACATCTGACTGCATGGGGTGGTAGGTAGATAACTTGCAGTTCGAGATTCATTGTGGAATTCACTTGACTCACTTCTAGCAGTTGACTACTTCTATGCACCGCTGGCAAATCTTATATGTGTTGTTCTTGTCCTAAGTATTATCATTCATTACCAACCTTTGTGTAATTATTCTATTCAGTAACCTTTCCTAGGTTACAACACTTATAAACTCATTGTAAGTATATTGGCTATAACTTTGATAAGTGTCATTAAATTTCAAGCTTTGTTTTCTAGAATTGAACACATTTGTGTTCTTGATGTTGTTGGCATAACATTTTTGCTGAAGGGTTCTTCAGTATTCTTCATGTATATAATCCAAGAGAAAAAAGAAAAAAATGTTTCTTTCAAAAATAGCTACTAAAAAGATATTGTTAAGGTATCAATTGGATCAGTGCATTCCAGCAAAACTATATATACACAGATGAAACCATTATGACTCTCCAAACCACCATATACTGACGTGATTACACTTTATATACAAGCAAGTCCCTCAGTACCTTCTTTATGAAGCAAGGAAAACTACATTATATTGGAATATAACACAAAGTAGTTTGAGTGTCTAAACAAAATTTGCAATGTTAATGACAACCTTCTATATTGAGGGGCTCTTTGACCTTGGATTAGGTGAAAAATTGCAAGGAGAAAAATACCTCTTTCTTTCTTTACAGATTTTACACCTGAAAAAGTTATGGATGTTAATATCACCAAAAGATTTTTTTAAATGTTGTAAATTGACAACTTCACACAACAATAACAAGGAAAATGTAGCTAGAAAAGAAAACAATGACATAATAAAGATGTTGACTTTCCACACTACCTTAAACAGAAGGTTTGGAAGGAAATTCTCATCAATACCAAAATGATAAGGCTACTACAAAACTTTTGCAATTTTATGAATCTCAACCATCTTTAAAATTAACTGCTTAGTTAATGAGTGTCATATGTTTCTGTAAGATGGCTAATTGTTTTTTTTTAATCATTTCACCCCAAGCAAAGAAATAAAGCCACTAAAATGCAAGAAGTTATTGAGTGAGAGAATATGAAAAGAAAAAAACATTTAAAGAGTGAGAATAATAAAAGAACAAGAATTAAGACTGAATAGACAACAATTGACATTACATTTAAATTTTTAAACATCAAATTTGACTGGAAAGGAAGAAACTGGAAGAGAGTGAGAAGCACAAAAGAAAAAACTGTTAGCATAGAACTTATGGCTACATTTAGCTATTTAAACTGTAAAATGATGAGATCTTGCCACTAATTTAGGACTGCACCTGAATTCATAGTTCTACAATTACTATTACTGTTTCTTCAGGATGTGAATAACCAAAATGAAGGTTGGAAATGGAACAATAATCTTTATAACATTAACAACATATAAAATTTGCCAACAGCATGTAGTAAGTAATCTACTGCTAGTGGTGAACTAGTGGTGTATCCCCCCAGACAGTATATTCCACTGTATTTATAAGGATTGAGGCATACCCATTATAGTCCATAAATACAGTAACCAATCATAGATGACAGATTTCTTTCTTTATTATCTGTGAATTGCCATGACTTCTTAGGAAAGATAGTGGAGTAGTTTTTTGTTGCCTTGTTCATGGTTTTGAATTCAGAGTTCTCTTTCTACATTGGACTCTTGAGTGGCAGCAAGTCTACACTGATATTTAATCCCTAGCTGACAAGAGAGAAAAAATGAATTGTTAAAATGAATTGATTTATTTGAAATTTGAACCCAGCTCACCAATACCAGTTTCTGTGCCAATATCAATTTAAATTTAAAACTTTTCTCTTTCAGATGAAGTCCGTACTGGTGCCTATAGACAACTATTCCATCCTGAACAGCTTATCACTGGGAAAGAAGATGCCGCCAACAACTACGCTAGAGGTCATTATACTATTGGGAAAGAAATTGTTGATTTGGTACTTGATCGCATACGTAAACTTGCTGACCAATGTACTGGCCTCCAAGGATTTTTACTTTTCCACAGTTTCGGAGGTGGAACTGGATCCGGATTCACCTCTCTTTTGATGGAACGTCTTAGTGTTGATTATGGAAAGAAATCCAAACTTGAATTCTCCATCTATCCTGCACCGCAGGTATCAACCGCTGTTGTTGAACCTTACAATTCCATTCTAACCACCCACACCACACTTGAGCATTCCGACTGTGCTTTTATGGTCGACAATGAAGCCATCTATGACATTTGCAGAAGAAACCTCGATATTGAACGCCCCACTTACACAAACTTGAACCGTCTCATTGCTCAGGTTGTTAGCTCCATCACTGCTTCTCTGAGATTTGATGGTGCTCTTAATGTGGATCTGACTGAATTTCAAACCAACTTGGTACCCTATCCACGTATCCACTTCCCATTGGCTACTTACGCTCCTATTATTTCTGCTGAGAAAGCATACCATGAGCAGCTTACTGTTGCTGAGGTCACCAATGCTTGTTTTGAGCCATCCAACCAGATGGTGAAATGTGACCCCCGCCATGGGAAGTACATGGCCTGTTGTATGCTGTACCGTGGTGATGTGGTACCCAAGGATGTCAACGCTGCAATTGCAACCATCAAGACCAAGCGCACAATCCAATTTGTCGACTGGTGTCCAACTGGTTTCAAGGTTGGCATCAACTATCAACCCCCAACTGTTGTGCCTGGTGGGGACTTGGCCAAGGTGCAACGTGCTGTATGCATGTTGAGCAACACCACAGCCATTGCTGAGGCCTGGGCCCGACTGGATCATAAGTTTGATCTGATGTATGCCAAGCGTGCTTTTGTCCACTGGTATGTGGGAGAAGGTATGGAAGAAGGAGAGTTCTCTGAGGCCCGTGAAGATTTGGCTGCTCTAGAGAAGGATTATGAAGAGGTTGGCATTGATTCTGTTGAAGCCGAAGAAGAGGAAGAAGGCGAAGAATATTAAACTACAGAAATATCATTTTTACAATTGATTAAGTAAAGAAAACCTCAATGAGATTGAAGCAATGAAAAATAAATTCTAAATTAAACATGTTTTTTTGTATTTGTTTTTTATGTTGTGTTGCATGTTGACTCTAGATTGTCTTTGCTTATCTGCAGTTCCTTAGTAGGGATCCCAATGCTGCATTAAAAATCTGAATCAATGATAATTTTCTCATTTTTTTTTTTATCTTTCTTCATTTTGGTGGGGGTGGGGGGTGTAGTAATCACTGTTTTTTTTAGGAAGTGCATACAAAAGTGAGGGAGATGAAAGGGGACTGGATGTCAGTAGCCCTGCCAGCTACCATCTTCACTATATGCATGCAGTGAAGTGCAGAGGTTTGGTGATACCTAGGGCCAACTCCATGATTGTATACACCTAAGACTCAAGAGGGGGGTACTTCAGTCACACTTATCAAAAAACAGATCCACATTCACACCATGTTGTGGGACTGTAGGGTGCTTGTACAATGAAGTTAACAGAGACAATTTCAAATTTCAAAAATTAAATTTTTATTTAATTCTGTGATTGGATACCCTCCCAATATCAATGCTCATGGCTGTTGCACTGTCTGCCACACCCCTTCTGCATGCTACTACGTGCATATTATCCCTGCCTTCAAATTTTCCTAGGGCTGATTCTGTGATTGAAACTATAAGTAATCTGGGAGGACTTGGACAAGCAAGCCCAACAGATAAATCAACATCTGGTGGGAACTTTTGGTTAGAGAGTCGATATTGTGTTTAAGCCTTTCTAATTACATCATTTGATTATCCTAAAGAACTGTGACCTTGTGGATAAAAAAAATCTTTCACCAGGCAGTGGAAAGTTTGGTTAAGTGAAGAAAAAAAAGAAACAGCACGAAAAGAATGAATTTAACTGATACAAAAAAATACGCAAGAACACATAGAGGAATGAATCTATCTCCATAGACTGAATAAAGAATTTGGTTTGAAAATTTCCCCAATTTTATCAAATAGATATCTGAGGGGTCAGATTGTACTATGACCAAAAATTTTGTTACTATAACAACCAAAATGAGGTCATAAGTCTGAGTAAGTTTGTTAAATACGGAAAAGGTTAATATATGTAAAAAAAACCTTGAAAAAGAAGGTTACATGTGCTTTTTTTTGTCAAGTTTTTACTGATGACAATAAAAAATAAATCCTAAGTTCTTTATAAAAATTTGAAAGGCAACTGTTTTTATCCTTCCATGCAAAAAAGCTTTAAAAAAAATGTCACGTCTCTTCAAAATAAAAGTGACATTATTCTCCACATATTCTTTTTCTTTATTATCTCTGGATTGCCATGACTTCTTTGGAAAGATAGTAGTTATTTGCTGCTGCCTTCTCCCCATGGTTTGGAATTAAGTTTTTCCTTTTCTTACACTGATTGTCACCCAAAACAAGAGATCCCAGTCTACCCTGCTAATTAACCCATAGCTGGAGGGAGAAGAGATGGATTAATGCCTTGCCTGCAAGCATCTGTGCGAAAGTGAATGCAACAGGCAAGGCTGGGATTTGAACTCGGTTTGTTGAATCTATTTTCTGTGCTGTTCTTTTAAATAATATTGAATGAATTATTTTGCAGAACAACTAAAAAATTGATTTTTTTTTTTCCTTCAGAAAAATCTTCTGATTTTCAGAAATCCCATAAATTTTAACTTTATTGTTTAAATCTTAGGTATCCCAAATGCTATCCAAAAGTTCAGAGAATTTGACCATTAAAAAAATTTACTTACCCTCATATCTAGTTTTCATCATCTTCAAAAGAGGCCTCTTCCTCATTGATACATTACAAAGGTTAATAGCAAGTCTGTTAGATTTATTTCATGCAGTATTAAAATCCTCCAAACATTTGGGTAGCACCTTGTAAAGAAAAGAAAGTTTTTTAGTTATTTCTTTTAACATTCAATTTTAGTTTTTCAATCTTAGTTTCTTAATTTTAATTTAAAATAATTTATACTATTATTCTGCTTGTTCATATGCATGACTATTATGCTTTTCAACCAAGGATCAGTGTTCCTTTTTCCAACATTCAGGCTAGGATCAAAGTGTAGTATCTGCCTTCAGACAACTAAACTGCATTTTATCTCTCAGTTGTGTCTTTGCCTTCAGACAGAGTGCAACTTTGCAAAATATTATTGAAGTGGGGGCAAACTCTTGGAGAACAGATGTCCATGGCTGTACCTCCCGCATTGCAGTAAAGAAGAGGGATCAGTAGTAGTACCGATGCCTGTACAACCAATGGTTGTGGGGGCTGGCTCAGTTGCACATGCTTGGGCTCCCTATATTAAAATAACCTTGTGTCACATCCTGCCAATGTGGAGTAGAAAGTAAATACAATCTGTTCTCTTCTCATTTGAGATGGAAGAAGGTGCCTGGGCCCAGGGATTCCAGTCCTGCAGCAACACCTTCCTCATTTCACTGAGAGAGAGTTGGGGTTGATATAATATTGATGCCAGTGTGACAATGTTTGCATGGAAGAGTTTATTTTAATGTTGATTTTCTATTCAGAATCATTCTTATCCCAACTATGAATACCCACGTCATCAGCATAGACCTCACCGTTATCATCTGTACATTGGTCTTGGAAGGGAAAGCAGGATCATTGACTTCTACGCCGAAAAGATGTAATTTGAAAATAAAACAAAGCAGATCATAAACTTTCGCCTCACTTGACAGATGATGAATGACATATTGATGGATTCCGTGAGGATAATTTGTTCTATGGAAGGAGAAAAGTGAAATTATTTACATTTAAGTGAACAAATTATTTACCTCAATATTTTTAAGGAAAACTTTCAGCGCTGTAATATTTTTTTTTGTACTTAGCTTTCATCTTTACGTTTATGATGCTTTATGGAAAATACATTATAAAGAAATTAAAATAAGACTGTTAAGAGTGAGATTAAATTTCATATTTCATAAGAAATGTATCTAATTAATTTATAGGTACCTTTCTTATAAAATTTTATCAGAAGTGTACATAAAATACTATAATTTTTCATCATGCTATGCTCTTTTTTTAGCAATCTAGTGGAGGTACCTATACTAACACAGGCTGTAAACTCTAAAAAGGGGATCCTAGTGTAATTTGATTATACCTGTAGTGGGAAGGATTAAAACCACTGTATACAACAAATTGTATATAAACCAAATCATTATTACATTTTTAACCAGTTAATTCTTTACTCCAAAGAATTCTTTTTTTGCATAGCTCCTAGCCATTCTTCAGTCTAGTTTACTTCATCAGCGATCTCCTCACCCTCTGAGATCAAGAACACAACATGGCAGAGGAGTGACTGATTGTGATGAACGCAGCTAGATTGAGTGTAACTGTGCTCATCATCACAATACCAATGCATTAATGAGTGAGGAGTCAGTTAGATGGTAATTTCAGTGGTCTGAAGGAACCTAAAGACCAATATGGAATGGAGAGGGTTACAACAGGAGTTTGTTCCTCTGCAAATAATATTGGCTCAAGACCCAGGGAGCAGTCCCTCCAGGCAGTACCTCTCCTTCGAGAGGGGGCTGTATTTATTGCCAGGTGTCTGAGGCATCCTTAAAATGAGGAAGTGTCAAGGAGGCTTGAGAATTTTTCTGCTGATAAACCCATATTAAAATCTACCTCATATCAAATTGTTTACCTTGTGGGTGTGTGTCTAAATACTGAATAGGGAATATGAGATTAGTAATGACTATTGCTGGACAGAGAAAATATAAAGGAAATAACACTTCATAACATTTACACAAGGCCGATATACAAAACCTTAAGAAACCCTTAAAGTGTGAACGGACAATGCCATAAGATGGCTTTCATTACCAACCATAGTATCCACATCATGCAAATTTGATTCCATGAACTAATTAGTTGATCTAGTATCCATATTTCCTGCTTGAATTTCCAGTATAAGGAGTTTTTACAATATTTATTTTAGATGTACGTGCAGACAATTGCACTCCCCCTCAACTAATTATCATGATTTGGCTGTTGCACACTCAGGCCTTTATCATGTGTTGTTGACCCAGGTAACCTTCAGGAACCATGAGTCTGTCTATATTTGTGAGATGAGGTACTATGTACATTATTTACATTATTCGGACTATTGTCCTGATCTTTGTTGCCATATTTATTTGTAGGCTTTGGCCTTCTTCAGGTGGTTGGAATTTCGAACTAAACCCTTTATTTCGCTCACTGGGGTAGACTGTTCTAGTTCGACATGCCATGTTTGATGGATGTCAGTTATCAGTTATCTCCTGCTAATTTCCCTCTGAAAGTTCTCCACTGCCTTAACCGGGTATTGAACTCACACTCTTTGATACAATGCCTTTATTCACTGTGCCATGTGTCCTTGAGATAAATATAGTGCAAAGATGAGGACAATAGTCCGAATAATGTAAATAATGTTTAGGAACCATGTTTAGAGATATTGCATGCGGGAGTGCACAATGGCTGAAACGTAATAAATAACAACAAAGATGAGGACAATGGTCAGCACATATCCAATATTATGCAAATTGCAAATCTGATTCTATATGCTAGGCCCGTCACCTATTTGATAACCTCAGAACATGTGCCACCCCCACCTCATGTGAAAATGATGTAAAAACTGATTTTAGTAGTGTGTACTATAAAGTTTTACTCACAACCCCACTGACTTAAAGTCCGCCCCCACCACCACATCAAGCCACTCTTAGTGACTGGCCTATCAGTTACTAATTATTTGGATTGGTTATTCTCATTTAAGTAAATAATTTTATGAATTAAGTTGAACCCGTATCCTTAATCAAAGGTCAATATGCTAATTATGTGACCCAACTAAAATGTGCATTAGAAAACAATATATTTTCTTGTATTTGTTATTTGAAGTGTCCTTGATTTCTTTGGGAAGATTAAGTTTGTTTTTTTCTGAGGATTCGATTTTTTACACAGTAAAATTTTAAATGGATGCTAAGTAACTAGACCCTTTTTTTTTTACTAAATGTTCGTTTTTAACTCGATGAAATGAACTTTTTCGTTTTAGATTTCCCCACTAAAACTAGCAGAAGTATTTGCATAAAAAGTGAAACTTTTATTATCAGCAAACACACAGATTGGGTCTATTTTGGAATCATTTTGGTTCATTTTCATCGGAACCCTCAACTTTAAATGCCATTTTGCTCGCTTCTTTCAAATTTTCAGGAAAAAAAAAATGTCTTTTTCCTTGTTTTTTTTTTTTATAGAAGTAGGAAAAATACTCGGAGAAAAAAATTGTTTTTATCTCAAAGTCAGAATATATTCTGTTTTTGACGATCAGAGTTGTTTTCTAATATTTTCAGTCTTTTCCAAAATTATTTTTTTAAGTAAACGATGAAACTGTTAAATAAATCGACTTACGACAATGTTTTAAAAATCCGTCCGATGCCTTCATCAGACCAACTGATTGTATTCAATTCAGAAGCAAAACAACGTCGTACTGGTTCTTCCATAAATCCAGGTTATTTTTTATATGCAGGAATGAACAATGAACATCAATCGTTTTGGTTTAGGCTTTTAGCGTTACAAATCAGTGTTTTCACTGTCTTGTGACTAACATATTCATCCTAGAAGACATACTAATCATTAATCTTGTGGATTTTTCAGTATTGAATGTGACACAAGGCCAAAATTTAATGTTATACCGTAGTAAAATTGCTCAAGCAGCCTCGGCGCTTCCCCTTTTGGGGACGTCGGGTAATGACCCCAATCCCCTTCCGAAGTACTTGAACTTGATTATTTTCAAACTTGCCCGGCGACAGGGAAATATTACCATACTGGTTATGACTGAAAAAAAAAACAAACCCTAAAGCAATTTGCTATGCAGAGTAAAAACAAAAAAAAAACCAGAGATTCTAACGAACGATAAAACTTAAAAGGAATGAGAAAAAAAAATCTAAAACAATTCACAAAAGTAGCTGAAAATTACGAATTTGTGACAAAAGTTTCACCTTTTAAATTTATTTCATTGTTTGCTAAGAAATAATTTTTTTAAAAAATTCGGTACATGACAAACGTCCAAAGTCTCGCTGTCGAAGCTATCGGGGGAATACCTTTATTTTAAATTTATTCTTATTGAAACAATGACCTGATAATTATAAATTAATGAAAATTTCTTACATTAAAATTGTTTCATAAAATAAAAATTAAAAGTTTAGAGGCTTTACCATAAACAAAAACAAGCAACCGATTTTTACTTTTTTGCGGTAATTATGGCGAATTTTCGTAACATTCATGCTATCGTTAAGATAACGTTAATGAATTGTTTTATATACCTTTGTATCCACGCATATCCTACCATCAAAACTTCTGTCGCTCCATACGAATTTAATAACATTTTTTATCTAGGAAAACACGGTTTAAAATTACAAGAATCAAAGTCTCAGACCAAATGTGAAACGATAGAAATTCCAATTTGTAAAAATGGCGTAGGTTACGTAAAAACTTTTCTACCAAACATTTTTAAAGATAGAAATCAATATCAAGCGAGTTTGTCATTGAAACAATTTCAGTTACTTCTAGATCTTGACTGCAGTTCGGATTTAAGAAGATTCCTCTGTTCTTTGTACCTACCGATTTGTAATCTTCCCTTTCGAACTGAACCAATTCTACCATGCCATCGTCTTTGTGCAAGGGTAAAAAAGGACTGCAGTCATTTGTTAGACATTTATGGATTATCGTGGCCGGTTGAATTAAACTGTCAAAATTTCCCTAAATCTGGTTTGTGTATTGGACCACCTGTTGATTCCATAGACGACAACAGCACCATTTTAAAAACCATTATGGATTTTTTTCCTCGAAGGTTTTTCATTCCTGACAAGAAAAAGCAAGACATTTTTAAAACTTCAGAGGTTTCTCCAAACGTCCATATGGGTTTAAAAAATATAAAAAGATGTGGAAGATTGTGTTTTGAAATTACTTATATTATTTCGTGGATTAAAGTTTATTCAGTCTTGTGTTTTTTGTCTACATCATGCACCATTTTCATTTTTTTCTCGGACATGAAACAGTATTTGTACCCTGAAAGGACTTTGATCTGGATGTCAAGTTGTTACATGGTTTTGTCCATTGCTTATATTACCGAGTGTTTTCCTTTTACCAAAGAACAAATGGCACTGACGTTTTCTGAGACCACTAACACCAGCAACAAGGATAATATTTCTCTAAGTGTACCAGAGATAACATTTTCTTCCTCCAAAAACAACACTACAATAATACAATGGCAAAACTCATCAAATATGGATATTCCAATCCATGTTCAAATTAACAATAAAGATTATGACTGTACTTTTTATTTTATCATCCAAGATACGTTCATGGCAGCAGGGTGTCTGTGGTGGACAATGACTTCTGTCGCTTATTACTTGTTTGTTACTCATGGTCAGGATTTTGTCAAAGCGATATCTTTACGTTTCCATTTGTTAGTTTGGTGTGGGAAGTTTTTTTTTTTAATCCCGCATCTTATTCTAAGATTTGTATATCCTCTTGAAAATTATTTCTGTCCATTGTTGACATTCTTAAACACTTTTCTTCGATTGTGTTGTTTGTTTTTCTTTCTACTGTACAAACTGAAAGAATGGTTCCAGGTGCAAAATACTGAAGCAAGAATAACGAGGAATCATTATAAAAAATTGCGGTTATTCTCAGAAGTCTGTACTTTTGCCTTCTTGATAGTTGTCTTGTGTGATATTTTTGAATTTTTGGAAAAAGACAAATTGGAAGATTGTACTGAAGTTAATATAATTTATAAAGTTTGTTTTTTTCACAGTTATGATAGACAAATAATTAGCCAGAAAGTGAAATATTTTATGATTTTCTTTCCAGGCATTGCATCAGGGTTTTGTATGATTTCAACAACTTGTAAAAAAAAAATCCAGTGTTCATCAAATTGTAAGGATAATAAAGAAATTGAACTTTAACCTTTTTTTTTAATTACTATGAGCAGGAACATTGAATTTTTCTAAAGAATTTATTCATTTAAAAATTGTTTTGAATATTTGCAAAATCTAAAAATAATTAAGAAATAGGTCTTTTTTTTTTTATTATTAAAATTATTATGAGCAGCTACAATATTGTAATTTTAGCAATTTCTTTTTTAATATTAAAAATGTTTTTAACTTAAAAATCTCCAATGTTAGTAAAGAAATCAGTTTAGAAATATGCCACTTTTTTAATTTAAAAAATATTTTAACTTTCAAAAAAGTCCACTTATGAAGAAATAGGTCATGAAGTGTGTTCATGCACCTTGTAATTTTTCTTTTTACAGTGTAACCCGGATATAAGACAGTTGTCGGGACCGGAGAAGAAGTCTCTTATATCCGTGTTTCTCTTATATCCGGGTTTGGTCTATTTTATATACATTAACACAGGCTCTAATTTGGGACCAGAGAAGATATCTCTTATATCAGGGTTTCTCTTATATCCGGGTTACACTGTATTACCTTTTAATTTTGAACTAAAAAATCCAATGATAATGGAGAAATTTGCCTTGAGCATGTATTTTATAATTTTCTCATTTTTTTTAATTTCAAAAATGTTTTTACTTTTACAAAAAAAGTCTACTGATAATTATTTTTGTGTGCAGATACATTGTAATTTTCTCAATTTTTTTCTTTTTATCAATTTTGAACAAAAAAATCCAAAGACAATAGAGAAATTTGTCTTCAGTTATGAGCAGATATTTTATAATTTAACAATTTTTTTTTTTTATTTCAAAAATGTTTTACTTTACAAAAGAATTTCAGTGACAATGAAGAAATTAATCTTGAACTCTGTGCAGACATCTTGTAATTTTTCCTGTGTTTTTTTTTTATTTTAAAAATATCATTCCTTACAAAAAAATTCAGTGATATTGAATAAATTGGGATTTAGTGTGTGTGTGTGTGTATATATATATATATATATATATATATATATATATATATATATATATATAATAATATTTTTTGTTTAAAAATATGATTCCTTCGCTACATAAGAGTTCTCATGTTTCAAAAACGAGAGCCGAATCTATTGATAAGAATTAACTCCCTGACCACTTAACGAAGGAAAATAGCCACTCCCACAATAACAAATTCTGTAACGGACCGTGCCTAAAAATACACGTAAACCGAGAGATAGCTTATTCCTAAAATTTCGCTTGAAGATGAAACGGGACTAAACACCACAATCCAACTTAATTTTATTATTTGGATGATTTCGGCTCTCGTTTTTGAAACATGAGAACTCTTATGTAGCGAAGGAATCATATTTTTAAACAAAAAATATTATTATAATATAAGCTCTACTTCTGTATGGAGCACTGTCTTCTTAAAAATAAAAACAAAAATACTAAGGAACCCCGGATTATGCACCCAACGTGTTCTTTTCTATTTTCTGCATACCTGCACAAGGATATATATATATATATATATATATATATATATATATATATATATATATCCTCTCCAGTGCGCTACAAGCCTGAGCAGGATATATGAAGAACTAGGGTTACTTGGACGTCCTGTTTGCCCTCTCGGCCTTGCTAGCAGATTCCAAAGGAGAGGATAAACCAATACATTTTTGTACCAGCGCGGCTGCAGGAGTTGCCGGAAGGTAGCACAAAGTGCCATCCATCCATCTTAGGGGCTCCACTCTGCCTTTGTGTAGGGTTTACTCCTTGGCCTTTCCTTCTCCCAAAGATTTCCACAAGGCAGTGGAGCTATTTAACCCATAGCTGGGGTTTGGTTCATGGGCACCAGGGCATGTCCACACACTGGTATGCCTGCATGCAACATGTTAAGGGGGCCAACTCCTACTCTGTTTGCTGTAGTTTAACCCAAGTCCACAAGGTGCTCAGTTGCCATGTGTCGCCACGAGGAGGCACTACATAGGGCTTGCTGATGGAGAGGCTATATACTGGCAGGGGAAGACTTACACACTTGACTTTTCACATTTCTCGCTAGCCAATGGCGGTAACTGAAAGCAACAAGCACTACCACACTAGACTCATCACAACAGCCATTGAGACACACACACACACACATATATATATATATATATATATATATATATATATATATATATATATATATATATACTCACACATCCAAATAATAAAATATAAGTTAAAGCTTAAAATATAAAAGAGGTGGCTCAATGCCAAAGTCAGTAGAGCTTAAATATAATAATATTATTAATACAATATTAAGATGTTAATCAAAATCAGCAACTTAGTTTCAGAGGGCAACACAATCATTAGGTGGATAATATATTTTATGCTTCCACATAAATAAAAAATTCTTCTCTGTACTAATCTAAATTTTCACTTAAAATCATGTAGGCACAAACCTGCACCCCCATATCTCACTGCTGATTTTACTGAAATAAAAATTGTAAAGTGATTTTAAAAATATTTTATTAAAAATTTGTTTTTAATTTTTATAATCTAGACAAAAGTAATGTCAAATATTTGATATAATGCATATTTTTAATATGGAAAAAATTCATTACTTGTTTTTGTTTTTATTTCAATATAACCTTTTGTTTTTATTCTGTGAAATAAAATCTATTTCATTAAAATAACTTCTATTCAGATTGTTTTGACTTTTGCACGGTATTAAAAACTCTACCCCACAACCTTTTGATTAATGTCCAAAAAGAGATAAAATGTCATCCCACAGACTGCATCTATCCCTTTTCATGTCACAAAACTAAAAATATCTTTAATAAAATATTAAAGACAATCAGTTAAAAAAATACTTTATATTAAATCTTGACACATGACAGACAATATCATCTCATATGGTAAACAAAAATGCTCTGGAAATTTCCTCGTGACTCGTGGGACAGACAATATTAAACTACATTATTTCATATGACAAACAAAAATGCTCTAGAAATTTTATTGTGTGACGTTTGATATACAACAGGCAATATCAGCTTGTACATTACCTCAAATGACAAATATGCACTGAAAATTTCTTCATATGACACATTTGATATGTAACAGACAAAATTACTCCAGAGTTTGTCTTGTAATGGACAAAAATATTATCACTTGCAATAGATATTTGATAGACAAAAATAGTATGGGCTTAATAAAAAAAAAAACCTACCTGCAAAATTACTCTGCTTCTTGAAATGGTTTCTATATCAGTCTATCATTTCAATAATTTATTTTCCATAAAATAGGAATAAAATAAAAGTTTAGCTGTTGAAAAGGTACACCTTTCATTAACAGCAGAGTCCAAGTGTCTATGTTTTTGAAGCAAAAGTACTACTTAGATGACTGGATGTAGAGCAGCACTACACATTAGGCAAAGAAAGAGATATTCTTTTTTTTTTTAGCCATGGGCTTTTAAAACTGTCAGTTGCTGCTGGGACTAGACTGCTAAGTGTTTATACTACATATTTCTCTAAAGCCAATCCTCTGTATCAGGGTCTAAATTCCTTATACTAAGCAGATGTAAATCACATGCGACTAACATCTAAATACCCTGTTTGATTAGTTCAGAATAAAACATATATGATTGCAAGTGATTAAACTATAACAAATCAAAATAATATTAGTTATTTTCTAAGCGTAGCTTAGATGTGGCACAAGGCCGAAAGTATGGGACACCTAGTGAGGATTGAACTCACTTTTGAGTCGTAACTGATCTAGCGAGACAAGCTTGCTAACCATTACACCACACCGAGGTGCCCAATCAAAATAATATTAGAATATAAAAACTGATCTCTAAGATGGAATATTGATACAATAAGATGATATATTAATACAATATTAATGATATTAATCAATATTTAATATCAATACAATAAGATGGAATATTAATACAATGTCTGAACTGGAGTTGCTCAATCCACACTTTTCAGCCTTGATATAGTTAAAAATTGGACAAACACTGACCTTTGTACATGCAAAAAAAAAAAAATGAAGTGTCAAAAGTATGGTTTTACCATTGACACCACCATTATTTTAACTACTCTTCAGCAGTGTTTATTGATTTAAAAAGTGATTATTAAAAGTGTAATAAAACCTAAATATATGAAAGTAAATTTATACATTTTCTTTGTTCTTGAGACCAGAGAACAAAAATAAACAATATTTATTAAATTGTTTATTGGAATGGTTATCAAACCAATTGATTCAAACTTTATAAAATGGTAAATAATAAGGATTTCCTTACAGTCGGTTCATATATTTTAATAATTTATCAAATATTTATAAATTTAGGAATAAAAAATTGCTTTCATATTACTTTATAAATTAGTAAATGATAAATATTGCATTGCATTAGTTTTAATTGTATTAGGTGTTAGAATGTTGTAAATATAAAATTATTCTTGTAAATAAACAATCTAATAGTGTTTAATACTTTTTTGTAAATTCTCAAGAACAAAAGAAATTGTATAAGTTCACTTTCATCATGTTTAGGTTTTATTACAATCCTAATCATTGCTTTTTAAACAATAAACATTGCTGAGGAGTGGAGGTAGTTAAAAATAGTGTCATTGGAAACACCATCCTTTTGACACTGTTTTTTTTTTTTTGTTAACATGATGGTCCATGTTTACCCAAAATTGTTTATGTGGTCTTGTATGTGATGAGTTATTTCTCATTCTACAGCCTCTTCCCCCACAGTCAAAGTTGCCTGTCACTGCTCCATTGCTATTTCCACGTCAAATCTTTTAGATGAGCTCCACTCTTGTTCCACCAGTTCAGACATTTATAGCTAGGACTTACCATGCTATGGCCATGAAGCCAAATCACACATATTTTCTTCATATTCCATTTGTAAGGAAGTTCCAGTTTTCCCCACTGAAAACTAACACTTTGTTTAGCAAACTATCATGTCAATGCTTTCTTGAACACTACAACCTTTTCAAGTCAAGGATTAGTCATCAACTCCCCCACAACCTTATGCTCATAATTACTTTCTTCTACTGCCTCTTACATTCATATTACATACCTCATTCAGTAACCTCTATCATGAGTAGCTCTTGAGCCTTGTATTGGGAAAATATTAGTAAAAAAGAATGAAGGTGGCATCAGATGAATATTATTAGCTTTTCCCCTTAAATATTGTTAAATTATTCTGTATTTCTCACTATATAAGTTCATATTGAGAAATACAGTATCTTTCCTGTTTTTAATGATTGTTTCTTTAAAAATGTTAAATATGTTTTACTTTTAACTTCTTAGCTATGTATATGCACTACATATTGAAAGAGTACCTACCTGTACTGATAGATACAGTAGGGCAGCACTTATAGGTCTGTTATGTAAGCCTGTATTGGAAAAAAAGTGACACTATTCACAGTTGAAGAACCTTTTTGATTTTGAGTAACTAAAACTATGGCATATGTACTGAAGCGATTTTTATCTTGGCCGAATAATAATCATTATCCAGTGATGCATTCAGGGCTGTTTTATCATCGTTGCTAATGTGAAACCTGTGAACGGACCCAAGTTGTGTTCTTTTAATACTACAGCACCACTGTGTGCGGGAGACACATCTTGGTTGTTATCTAAATTTCAGTTATTTTCCTATGGTAACTAAAAAAAAAACAGAGATGGCATTATGTAAGGGTTCAAATATCCAAGATAGCAATGAATGTATTAATAAATTTAATTTTATTTACCAAAATAATGTATAAGTAGTCTTATATAACAATTTCTAATGGTAATTCTAATAACATAAATGATATTAAGTAAAGAGCGAAATATCCAAGGTACACGTGAATGTGTTAATAATGTCGTTTATTTTTTAATCTTCACAATAAGAACATTTTTTTTTAATCATTTCAACCCCAAGCAAGGGGATAAATCCACTAAGACACAAGCTGTTACTAAGTATGAAAGAAATTGAGGAAAAAAAACATTATTAAGGAAAGAGGTCAATAAAAGAACAGGAATTAAGAAGACAGAAGATAACAATTGACAATTTTTGAAGATCAAATTTGTCTGGAAAGCAAAAAGCTGGAAGAGTTCCACAATATACTCCACCAACTCATGCAAAGAGAGAGGGAAAGAAGGGAATTTGCTTTGTAGTTTGTCAGCGTCGTAGCTTTTTGGATGTGGACGTGAATGGGGTCTTTTGCACACTGCTCCTCAATTGTTACACACACAAACTCTCTACCAGAAACTGAAACTGCATAGTTGCAGTAAAATCCACAGGTTGGCTCTGTGGGTGTTGAACACAAATGTGCCTGAGCAAGCGTCTGTAATAGGGATTGGCTAGCCATCCTAATAGATGGGTATCCTCAAATATGAGTGGCCAGCTATTATTTATACATATATATATATAATAAAGAGAAAGAACAGTAAGATATATAATCTCGTGTTCTTATTAATATTTCTATTATTACAAAACAGTGCTCAATACAAATCTACAGAGCATAAATATTAAGAGACATAACAACATGCGTTGAACGGATGTCATCATTCGTTGGAAAAGGCACTCCTACCCTACCTTGACATAACCTCTTTTCAAAAGTAACTCATATATTGATACAATAGTTGTCAGTGAAAATGAATACCCTACCACCAGTTGTTAAAATGATTGGATTTCCCCATATCCTTAGAAACTATTAGGTTGGTGCAAAAATAATGACGGTTTTTGACGTTAAAAAATACATCAAAAACAGTCATTATTTTTGCACCAACCTAATAATATTAAGAATGTATGAGCTTATAAAACTCAGGTAAATTTTAAAATAAGTTATTCCAAAATTTGCTTGAAAATGAAACAGGACTAGGGATTTTAATTTAATTCTATAATTGAATTTGAAGTTTTTAGTTTCTGTTTTTGAAACATTGTAACTCTTGTGTAGCAATGGAACCATATTTTTAAATTAGTAAATTTATAATATATATATATATATATATATATATATATAAATAAATAAAATCCCATCCAATTCACAGACTGAACATGCTAGGCTAGGCATTGTTGCTACCAGTTTCCATAGCAAGTAGGTTTTTCATGGTATGTGGTTGCTATCCAATGCCCACCCAGTTTAGAATTCAGAGTTGTCCTTCTAGACTGGTTGCCAACTAAGGCTGAAGAACCCAGTCAGCTCTGCTATTTGACCCATAAATGGTTGGGAGGGGGGAAGAGAGCTGGATTCATAACCTTTCAAAGGATATTTACCAGAAAGTGAATGTAATAAACTTGACTGAAATTTGAATTTTGTTCACCAATTTCTCATCTCAAGCTGCTAACCATTGTACCACCCACACCTCTCTCTCTCTCTATATATATATATATATATATATATATATATATATATATACATATGTGTGTGTGTATAGATATATCTTACCAATGTATTACTCTGGCAGATACAATAATTTTTATCAACAGCAAATTGACAGATTTAAATATAAAATTCATTAAAAAATTGGTGAGAATCCAATAGAAGAGTAAAATTTTCAAAAGATCTTAAAATATAAATGTGCATAGCATTAAAAGATTTTAATTAAAGGAATTTCTAATTGTTATGTTAATTTCTATTTTATTTTATCAATTAAAAATATAATTAAGACAAATTGCAATCCTCTGGATTAAGGTGGAAACTCTTATTACAACCAAACACAAAATAGCAGTACATTCTTATCTATGAGAATCTATTAACGAAATATATCAACTTCTAATTTTTTTTTATGTTTGATTTGGTTGCGTTTCTTATTAATGGACTAATAACAAGTATAGGGGTTATTTAAGGCCAAATAAGGGCTTTGAATCATGGTTGCTTTGAGTATAGGTTGATGTTTTGTGTGAATCAATGATATTTTGGATTCAGGTTATTTGGCAAAAGATTTTTTTCTTTTTAATCAGTTATGAAAGATGTTGATTTCTATTACAAGTTATTTTGTATTCAGTTTCTGATACAAGTTGGTTATTAGAGTTTGCATTGTTATCTTCAGTGGAGACCTTTATGAAGTCTGAAGGGTTCTTTTTCTTTCACTTTTCAAAATATACTAAAAAAGTTTTATATTTTGGAATAAAGTTTGATTTCCTTTAAGAAGTTAAGGATATTGTTTCATTTCGTGTTTTGAAAGAGTTCTTTTGTATGGTTTGCTTGATAATATTTTGTTCAGGTTTGACTGAGATGATTGCAACTTATCAGTATATGTTCAACTGTGAGAGGTCTATGACATCTGTTGCATTGCAACTTATCAGTATATATTTGACTGTGAGAGGTCTATGACATCTGTTGCATTGCAACTTATCAGTATATATTTGACTGTGAGAGGTTTATGACATCTGTTGCATTGCAACTTATCAGTATATGTTCAACTGTGAGAGGTCGATGACATCTGTTGCATTGCAACTTATCAGTATGTGTTCAACTGTGAGAGGTCTATGACATCTATTGCATGATGAGAGGAGTTTCAGTTTTTAGTAGATGTGAGTGTGTCAAATGTGTATATCCTATTTTGAGTGAATAAAACTATTTCCTCCCATCTTATTTTTCTGAAAACCTGGGAGCCATTCTCTTATAGTTGGTTGAATATTGTATAGTTTGTTAAGTTTTGAGTCCCATATTGCTGGCCATTTTCTTTTGAAGTGTTCTATTTTGTTTCTGAAGTCTGTATGGAGTATTTTTATGTTGATGGTCGTTTTTTTTTTAATATGAATCAATCATCTTGGAATTCATATAAATTTGTTTTCCATAATAAATGCAGCTTTATTATTTGCTTTAATATTAAATAAGAGTAACCATTATTTACATAGAGACTAATATCCTCATCTTTGTTGTTATTACATTTCAGTCGTTATGCCCTCTGACCTTTATCCATTGCTTGTTGATCCAAATAACCTTTGGAAAACTTTGAACTGAACCCTTTATTTAATCTACAGGGGTAGATTGCTCTCAATCTGTTGACTATGTCTAGGGATATCTCGTCTAATTCTTACTTAGTACTGATCAGATACTGCTTCTCAGTTTCCACTGTTCAATTATGCACTGCTCAGCCCAGGGATTGAACTTGCAATTAATGTGTTACTAAATTCACAAACCAATGCTTTAATCCACTACACTAGTGAATTAAATCATTGGTTACCTTATGAAAGCTGGAGGGCACAACAGCCAAAACATGATAATAACAACAAAGATGAGGACAATAGTCAGAGTGTAGATAAATGTAAATAATAGCTTCTCAGCCTAGAAATTCAGACAGGAGTAGCCAATTTGAAAACTGTAGTATGACAGAAATTTAACTTGGCATATGTTAACTGCGATTTGCCATTTGTTGTTGAGTCACAGAACTGAAACAATGGTCATTCTTGAAATTAATGGATTAAGATGAAGCATAGAAATAAGCAAGTCTTTAAAGAAAAAAGAAAAAATAATCAAGAAAAAATAAGAAAATGGCCAATACTTGAGAGAATACCAGCTACAATATACATCTGAAGGAAGACATAAAAAAATGTTGGCTGAAATCTTTTGATAAAATTAACCATACTTATTTGAATAATGCATAACAACAATCTCAGACATTAATACACTTTAATTAAACTTATTAATTTTTTTGGACTTTCATATATTTTGGAACGTTTCTGTATTCAGTATTGGACTGCCCTTTTTTTTCTTTCGATCCAGCTTATTAAAATATCCGACTATTATCTTAAACCATTTAAGGACCTTGTCAGAAATATTAAATTCCCATTACCAAAAAAGTTATAAATTCCTCTCATTTTCAATGAAAATGTTTAGATTAACTTAATATGTATTAAAACTTTCAGCACCAAGTCAATAAAGATTCCTCATAGACTAAACAGCTTTGTTGGAAAGCAGAGCTAAGTCACAGCCATGTGTGGAGGACAAAATGAAGACAAAGTGTAATATTTCCAAAAGGGGGAAGTTAATTAAATTAACAAGTAAAATAAAGAATTAATTTTTCTACTTTGGTGCTTAATTTGTTAAGAATATTTTTTTAAGGCTTTAATTGTGAAGGCATTGGTTTAGAATCCAAGGCTGCTATTATATTTCTGGCTGTTAGTTCTGACATTGTTTCACGTGCTTTCTCTGTGGCACTGCCAATGTGGGGAAGCACTACACAATTCTTCAACTGTAAAAGTGGGCTATCAAGAGGTAAGGGCTCTGGTGTGGTTACATCTAAACCTGCTGCACGAATCGTGCCATTTTGTAATGCCTGAATTAAATCATCCTGGTTGACAATAGTCCCTCGACTTATGTTCACAAATATGGCAGTTTTCTTCATCTGAGAGAATGCAGAAGCATTGAACATTCCTTTGGTCTCTGGTGATAAAGCACAAGAAGCAATGACAAAGTCCGATTCCTTAAGTAAAGTGGGTAAGTCTACGTGCTTAGCTGGAACCTTTGTTTCTCGTGGGCCACTTCTGTTAGTGTAAAGGAACTGAGAAACCCCAAAAGGTTTTAACATTCCCCCAATTGCATTTCCAATTCGTCCCATACCAACAATGCCAACAGTGGAACCATCCAGTCCAGCTCCACACAGCCATAGAGGTTTCCATGTGCCCCATTCACCATTCCGGACAGCATTAATTGCTATAAAAGATAAACGGCAAAAATTTTACATATCAGATGTGTAGAGGATATTTTCGCTGTTATTATTTAAAAAAAAAAAAAAAAAAAAAAAAAAAAAAACCTGTTCAAAAATGTACAGCACAGCTTAAATACATGATTAAGAATTTTGATAGTTATCTTTTCTAACCAATCAAACAAATGAATATGACCAACCAATTAAAAAAAATTAGTATGACTAACTACTCAAAGAAAAACAATATGACTAACCAATCAAAAAAAAAAAAAAAAAAAAAAAAAATCAATGATAATACTCACCAATCAAAAACAGAAAAAAACTAACCAATCAAGAAAAAAATTAATGACTAACCAATAAGAAAAAAAAAAAAAATAACTAATACAAAAACTGACTAATCAATAAAACAAAAAAAATAACTATTTACATTATTTGGACTATTATCCTCATCTCATTTATTACAACACTTCAGCCGTTGTAAGCTCTGGCGATTGGAATGTCGAACTGAATCCTTTATTTCACTTGCTGGGGTAGACTGTTCTAGTTCCATGTCTAATGGATGTCAGTTATCAGTTATCGCCCGTTAATTCCCCTCTCCAAGTTCTCCACCGCCTTAACCAGGTATTGAACTCACACTCTTTGGGTCCTGTTACTGGATCTAACTAATGCCTTTATTCACTGTGCCATGTGTCCTTGAGGACATCTATGTATGAATTTCTGGGTATTATAAACCTAATGTCTTCAGCTATCATTTTTTACCAGTGTTCATATTGCAATTTTTGCTGTTATCATTGCATGTTTTTTTTACCAGAGCTCATATAGGTTTCAGTTTGACATTCCAACCACCTGTGCATACAAAAATTGTGATAAATATGGCAACAAATAGTCTGAATAATGTAAATTGTGTACATAATACCTCATCTCAGAAATATTGACATAAAAAAATAACTAATACAAAAAATGACTAACCAATAAAAAAAAAAAAAAAAAAACATCTTTCCACAACTTCCTGTCTGTTGCTGCTTAAGTAATTTTTTACCCTCTCCCATCTCTAGCCCTATTCTATTCACACAAACTCACTAAGTACATCCTCTCCCCACCCCTGCTTCTTTTCTCAGTGTTAAATTCTCTAAAGCATCTTTTCTCATTATAGGTAGCAGATATTTCAAACACCTTTTGAAATTGTAATTGATTGTTAGTGTTAAGTTTCCTTGTTATTCCTACTTTTCTTAAGACTTCCTCATTGCTCACATGTTCTATCCATGATATTCTCAACATTTCTTTGTAAAACCACATCTGTCACTTTAACTGTCATTAATTCATTTATTAATTACTGCAGTATCATCATTGTTTTTTGTATCATAATGCAATTGGGAGATTTTTTGTTGTAATGTTAAAAAAAAAAACAAGAAAGAAAAATACACAATCTCATTGAAAGAGTAGTTCTTATTAAAATCTTATGAACTCATAAAAAATTTTTAAAACCTAGGGAATATGTCAGAAAAAGGGTTACAGGAAAATGGAATAATTGATATTTTTTACAGCTTATCAACCTTAAGAATTTTTTGGAGATAATGATTTACTGATACAAGTTCTACTAATTAACCCATAGCAGGGGGAAGAGAAAAGATGGCTTCATACCTTTCCTAATTTCCAATTCTGAGCTGTACAGGAAAATGAGAAAAATTATTAAGATGGAATATATGTCCAAGTTGCCTAAGTAAATTATGAAATTTGATGCCATATTAGATTTTGTTCGTACCAAACCAATAAGAATGATTATTTATTACAGTAAATGTGGGACAAGGCTGAAAGGGATGTGGGATAATGCTGGTCAACAGTCACTATCCTAGACCTAGCTAATCAGATTCATGACCCATTCATTCATACAATTTGCTCATGCACCAGAAGAACTCATCCATCACCATTCAATCCTACATATACCACAATACCACATATTCACAGGGAACTTACAAAATCCCCATGATGTAAAAATTTCAAAATGTCTCTGTTTTCATTTTTCTTACAAAAAAAACAAAAAAACAAAAAACAATAGGAACGACTGTAAAACTCTTTTCCCTTCCCTATTTTATAGGTAGAAGCACTCAAATGCATGTTGGGATTTTTTGCTAGCCAATAAAATAGGCCAGTTCTTGCTTTCATCCAAATCAGTTCTTGTCGCGAAGTTGAGATATATGTTAGGATAATGCTTATTCAGTACTTGTATGGAGGATATCTTATGACAACATATCTTATGACACTATATTTGTATAGAGTGTTGAAAAATACAAAACAATACAATACATACAGAAGGATATGGTGAAAATTGACATTTCAAAGAACTGGCACATACAGGGTGCGATGGGTAAATTGTCGCCATTTTATATTTTTAATTTCGTATATGTGCATTGTTTATTTTTCATTTTATTGACTGCATAGTATAGTAGGGTGAGTGGGCACCATCAGTGAGAAAAAAAGAGCACCATGATGCATACTATATTCCATGCTAAGAGAATAAATACTTAACACCAGGTGGATAATAGAAGAAAGGTTTATTGTATACAACCAGTACAATATGAAATATGGTACAGTTATACACACAGGTCAATCTAGTAGTGTGTGCCACTAATTGGAAGGTCGGACATGCTTGCATCGTCTCACTCTTACTCAAGTCTCTTATAGACAGCTGACTTTATAGGTACTTACTACCAAGAGTGTAATTATTCATAGGGGTGACTGGTTTTTCCATTACAACAATGCAATGCACTCCATCAAAAATTTGGAACAGCATGCTGTACTGTTTGGTATTCATACCAGAAGCCCAATACAAACATTTCAGAGTGTTTGGGTGTCAATCTGAGGACAGTGCAGAGGATTTGGAAAGAATTTGAGGAGTCTAATGTTGATTATGAAGGTACAGCAGTTCCGAAAACTTTCTCTGATAAGAACATCCAATTTTGTTGGTAAGGGCCTACACAGAGGACTACATCAAGTGCCTTGAGGCGGTATTGCTGCCCTAGGTCAAGAGGGTAGCTGCTGGAAGAGCCTATATCTGGCAACAGGACTCTGCACCATGTCACATAAGCAGGAGAACCCAGTCATGGCTATCAGATAATTTCTGCGACCACATCACCCCTTACATATGACCACTTAATAACTCCCCAAACTGCAACCCCCTTAATTATTATGTATAAAGTGCAGTGTTGATCAAGAGACCAACAAAACTCCTTGTAGCACCAAAAATGAACTGGAAGCAAGGATTATGGTAGCATTCACCAACTTAAACAAAGAGACCATACAGAAGAGTTGCAGGAGATTCCAAAGTTGTCTGGAGGCTATGCTTGAAGCCAATGGCAATTTTATTGCATAAATTTACTCATTAGTATTTCAAGATATTTTTATGTAATTTTGGTAAATATATCTGTTAAAATGAGATGTCAGTATTTTCATTTTTGCATAATTTAGACAACAATTTATCGATCGCACACTATACATATACATTCTTTGAATACTCTAGCTTTTTGGAAATATTGTCAAAATTTGTACTTCTTGGGACCTCTTTTCAGAAGCTGAAAACCTTCCTTTTAATTGTATAATAATTTCATTTTCATCAGATCTATCAGTAATACAGTAACATGAATAACAGCGCCCAATTGGTGGTGGCTAACCTGTACATATGAAAATATTTGACAATGCTAGGATATTAATTAATTTTTTTAAATATCAGTACAAGGGAGGTAACTGGATTTTATACTTGTAAGAGGAGTCAGAAATAATGTTTGAATGGACTTTTTTAAACTAATGCTCAAGAGCCACTTAAGGTAGAGGGTTACTGAATGAGGTGTGTGATATGAATGTAAAAGGAGGCAGTCGGAAGTGAAGATATCTAGGATGGAAGACAACTGACCCTAGACTTGAAGAGGTTAAGATTTTAGTGTTTAGAGAAACATCCATATGGCAGTCTATTCTACAGAGTACTGGTTTTTATGAAGAAACCAAGTGGAACTCTCTTGTTACCAATGTAATATGATGGGAATGAGGATGGTTCATTACAATGTGTGTGTTATGGTGGGTCTTAGCCATGAAGGTTAGAACTGGTGGAACTAAGGAATGTCGTTCATCTGAACATTTTCCATGGAAATAATGATAATGTAGCAAGAGGCTTGCAACATTTCATCTGTGAGAATGTTGTTTTAGGCTATCAGCCACGTAATGCTTTTGAACTCTATTGAGACTGGAAAGTCAAGACTGGCCACCTCTTGCCCATATATGGCAGCAGTAATCCATTTTCAGCCTGATCTGCATCCTGGTTTGGTTTGGTTTGGTTTATGGCATATCAACCTCAATGGGCTATTTAATACTGACAATTTTTATTACTGGTAATATTTTTTTTTTTATCAAAAATGTATTGCTGGTAATAATTTTTTTATAAAGTATTTCTGGTACTAAAATCTATTTTTACACTTTCATAGTGTTTTGACCCCGGTTTGGGAGTCAACTACTTGCCCATAGCTGGATTGATCAGGGAAGAATCTTCTTAGGAGTCAGTTCCACAAAGCAGCTTTTCATGGAAATAAGCTGCTTTTTTTTTTTTTTTAAAGTAATGCTCAAGAGGCACTTAAGGTAGAGGGTTACTGAGTGAGGGGTGTGATATGAATGTAAGAGGAGGCAGTTGGAAGTGAAGATATATAGGATGGAAAACAACTGACCCTGGACTTGAAGAGGTTAAGAGTTTAGTGCTTAGAGAAACATCCATATGGCGGTCTATTCTACAAAGTATTGATTTTTGAAAGAAGCCAAGTGGAACTCTTTTTGCCAATGCAATACAGAAAGAATGAAGGTGATTCAACCTTGTGGACACAGCAAGGTGAGTTTTAGCAGTGAAGATCTGAAATGGTGGCAGTAAAGAATGTAGCTTGTTTGAACATTTTCCATGGAAATAGTGATAGAGTTGGTTGATTTTGTTTTGTGGCCTATCAACTTCTAGGGGTTATTTAATGCCGAAATCTAAATATTTTGAACAATTTTATAGCTTCAACTAAATATATTTTAAACATAATTGCATGCTTTCAACCACAGATAAAATGCATTGTTGGTCAGTCTATAAAATTGTATTTTTAGGCTTTTTATAGTATTTTGTTTTTATTTTCACTATTTGCCTATAGTTGGGACCCTAACAGGTGCTACCACCCCAGATTTGAGTGGACCTTGGAATAACAGCAATTAAGATGTGGTTCCACACTCCAATCTCCTGATTAGAGACCTTGGTGCTGGATAGTTTATCGTTACACTCAGGAATGTAATCAAAGAGTAGCAAGATGCTAGCAAGGTTGCATCTATGGTAAAGGGGATGCAGGGTGAAAAATGTGATGCCAACAAGGTCATGACCTTAAAAGATATGGCAATGATATACCATTTTTGGTTTGATTTGATTCGTGTATAAAAAAAAAAAAAAAAAAAGCATGGGAGAAGAAATCAGAGTGGTACAATAAGATGACAATTTTTCCAGCATCTTTAGTTGTGGACTGTATATAAAAATTCAACTTGAAGATTGATGAGGTGAACTGGGTTCATTTAGTAGACACACAAATCAAGGAACCTCATGCTACAGTTCATCAGGAGTGGATTAAATTCAAAATCTGCTTTGTAATGATAAAACAAGATTGATTTATTGTTTTTTATGGCTTACCAACCCTTTGTGGGTTATTTAAAGCTGAAACATATTTCAGATGGTTAATTACAGTAACCAGTGTTCTCAAGTGCCCCCCAATCTCAATCTAAGAATATTCATTGGCCTCTATAAAAAAAAAAAAAAAAAAGCAGATTTTCATAAATACTTTTAAATAAAAACTGTCTGGTAATACTTTTTAGGAATGCTAGACCAAAAATGACAACCACTAAAGGTAATTTTCTTCTTAAGGCTTTTATAGTAGGTGACAGGCCAAGCTATTTATTTTAACAAATCAATAAATTACTATTTACTAAGCATAGTTTAATAAGTTACAAGACCAAATTGAGATGGGGAGATTGCACACAACCTTGACTATCTGTTTTTGAACCCCAATTTTTGGCATCACATGTAACCTTTTTAGACCATGTGGCAGGCCACAAACCGACTTCACCTTGAGAGTAACTCATATATTGTTGCACCATTTAAAACTTTATTTTACCTAAAACAATACCTACCACTTGGTATATTCCTTGAAGTGGCCAAAAGTAAGGATACTGCCAATTCAGCTGTGGCCATAGTCAAGACTTCAGGTGTGTAACCAATCAGAATGTTACGTCGATGACACTCCTCAATATCAATATGGTCAAAGCCTACAGAAAGAGTAGCAACAACCTTTAGTTGCGAACCTGAAAAATAAAGATATCTATTAGGTTGTATCAAAAATATTTCCATTTTTTATAAGCTTTTTGTCTAGGTCATTTTATGTACACATTACTATAGAAAAATTAAAATTTATTATACAAGTTCATTTTTTTTCTACAATAAATTGGTATTATTAACTAACCAACATGAATGTGTGTATAAAGTTGTAGTTAAGATATTCGATGGAGTTGTACAATATACACTGTGACCAAAAATAGAAATTTTTTCATATTATTAAAGATTAAGCACTCCAGAACCAAGAAAAAAAAAAAAATCATTACATTCGGGGGGGGGGGGTATTACCATGCAAAAAAAGTGAACCTACATGCATGTACAAGTGAACAGTTTTGAAAATATTTTTCAACTTTTGTAATGGTATATACTTTAGAATTAAATAAATATTGTTATTTGAAATATTCCTATTTTTATTTTTTTAATACAAAAATTAAAACAAAAAATTGTAAAGTTTAAAAATTAATGATTATGAATATTCAAGTTAAATTTCAAATGTGCACAAAGGTCAACTTTTGTTCAGTAGTACCAGGGTAGAGGGAGCTTGCTATGCAAATTTATTGTAAGTAAATTGATCCTTCTACTAAAGCCAAAACAGGCAACACGATTTTAAATTTTTTTTAAATTAATTTGTGGGAATTTCACAATCTGAAATGCATAATCAATAGTAATATATGGAAAAAAAATAAACTCCAGATATTGAATTTTCAATTTCTTTTTAAAAATGGAAAATTCATAATTTGGTGTTATTTTCACATTTTAAATCATGTGGCATGAAAATATTTTGTTATGGTTGGCTTTTGTTGTGGGATCAATTTACAATTACAGTGTAACCCGGATATAAGAGAGTTGTTGGGACTGGAGAAGAAACCTCTTATACCCGGGTTTCTCTTATATCCGGGTTTGGTCTATTTTGTTTAGGTAAGCATGGCTCTAATTTGGGACCAGAGAAAATCTCACTTATATCCGGGTTTCTCTTATATCCGGGTTACACTGTAATTTACATAGCAAACCGAACCCTTTCCAACCGTAATTATTGGAGCTACAGTGTAACCCGGATATAAGAGAAACCCGGATACAGGAGAGATTTTCCCTGGTCCCAAATTAGAGCCATACTTACCTAAACAAAATAGACCAATCCCGGATATAAGAGACTTCTTCTCAGGTCCCGGCAACTCTCTTATATCCGGGTTACACTGTATCTTTCAAATGGTGCATTTCATTATTGGAATAACTACATATCCTTATGTACTAGTTCTGTTCATCAATTAGTGTCAAATTTGTCAAGTAAGAGCTGACTGGTTTTGGTGACAGGATTATTAATCTTTGGTGTTTGGAAATTTTTATAATTTTTTTTTTTTTTTAATAAAAAACTTTTTCATATTTATTTCTTCATAAAATGGCAAATACTGAACTGTTTATGCACAATGTTTTTATAATCTTGTAAGTATAGAATCTAACAAATAAAAATAGTTTGTAACATTTTTCTGTTATTAAAATTAATCTTTAAAGTTAAACAGATTAAAAAAAAAACATGGCATACAGTTGAGTAAATTATAAAATAGTGGCGTCAAACCAAAAAAAACGTCTTTTGTTTGACAGATTTTCTTTTTTGCGGGTATGATGGTTAAACTTTGCCAACGTGATTAATTTTACTTAAAATGTTGAAAAGACGAAATTTACTTCTTTCTTTTTAGTAGCTCTAGTATTGTTATTTCTCGTATGTTTAAAAGCGTAATTTTTCAAATTAAAAAAAAAAACTCAGAACATGAGTACAATTTTTTAAAAATTAAGGGAACTCTAGCTAACGAAGGAGGCAATCGTGTTACTATTATAAAAAAAAACATCGTATAAAACTAAAAGTAAAATAATATCAAAAAATAAAAATCATTAATTTTGTCCAGAATGTGGCAGAAGAATTTTTAAACGTGGGACCAGAGTCCAAAAATAGTCCAGACCAGATCCTTCGGCCTTTCTCCATTTTGGAGTTGCTGCAGGCACCATGGAGTAATTGCAGTCCCTACCCGAGGGAGAGGTAAAGCCTAGAGAGTTGGGCCCCTTGAGACTGGACTTTAAAGTTTTTAAATACCGTCTCTTGCTCAGCCTGCGGGACGAGATAGAAAATTGAATATATTCTTCAATCGTGAACATTTAATTAATATATTGATAATTATTTTATTATTATAATGTAAATAGTGATTTCCTTTTAAAATTTAAAAATTTATTTTTCATTCAGTGTCGTAGATAGCATTGAAAGTGGTGTTGAATATCTGGAAAAAAAAACAAAAAAAAAAACATTTTTTTTTTCAATTAACGTAAGTTTGATATGGCACACATGACTTATACTCACCGGCAGCATCCAAGACAGCTTTGTCAATTTTATCAGAGAGCAAACAGAAAATAGCATCTACTCCAGAGACTCCCTTGAGTAATTCATCGCTGGGGACAGCGTCATCGTGTGCCCATTGTTTCAGCTGACATCCAGCTTCTTCTAACAATTTGATTCCACCAGAAGGAACACGTCTAGTGATATAAACTTTACTACCTTTTACAGACGACATAGTTGCTGAGATACAAAACCGCCGCGCTAAAGTACTACTATGATATAAAGTAAGACGTTGCTTTATGCTAACAGGAACCCTTCTGAATGAGGGGAGGTAAAGAGATAACAACGAGAAAGTCTGTGACAACTTCATCAAGAAATAATATCTCTGCAGAAGATTGGTAACACTAAGTTAATCAGAGTTACTCCCCCTTACTACATATGACCTCGACCTTTAATTTTGATTTTAAAAAATCTTTTCGATCGTTATCAGTAATTTGTAGCTATCATCACGAATAAATAAAAACGCGTTCTAAATAATTTAAATGGCTTCTTTGAAGTTAGTTATGTTGGTTTTATTTGAAATAACAGCCTCTAGACTCAAAAAAAAGAAAAATTATTTACAGACTAGACTCAAAAAAAGAAAAAAAAATTATGATGACTATTTTTTAAATTAAATTATATTTTATTTTTAAAAAATCATTGGTATGATCACTTGTCAAACCGTCGTTATTGACGAAATTGAAAACAATAAATTTAAAAATCTCTTAAAAATTGAATATGAAAACTAAAAAACCCACTGAGTCAGGTTGTGACACAAAGGTCAGTTTTAACGTGGGGACTGGGGTTAAAAAAAATGATCTCATTGGCGTCTGTACGTAAAAAGAGTCTCATGTGAAAGCTTTGTTTATTTTAAGCTGGCAAAAGAAATTAACGTGGAATCACGGCGTTCATAGGACGGGAGTTGAGAAAATAAGATGGAGTTGTGTACGAAAGACGGCGAGAGAAGACTAAGAGGAATTTAGTTTACAAACAGCAAAACAATACGTATATACAACATCTACGTTTTGTCACTCCGAATTAACGTCTACTAAGGAATTTTAAGAGTACACTACAGTCTTTCGAATTTAAACTACAAGCTATTTCGGCATATACATAAAACGCCGTGACGGTATGGAGGGGAATCGAAAAGTAACTGTCGATTTGGTGAAAACATTTAGTGGCGAAGGTGATTTGATGGCCTGGTTGGCGAAAGTGAAATTGGTAGCGAGACTGCAAAAAATCCACGACCTCTGCAAGCTTTATGTCTCTGTTTTTAGAAGGAGACGCCCTGGCCTTATATCTCCAATTGACCGATGAAGATCAATGGGATGCAAAGAAAATAGAGAGGCTAAGTTAAAAACAGCCTTTACGAACGGAGTTTTTTCTGCATATGCAAAGATAGTGAAGAAGACGCGATGGAGCGGCGAAGCCGTTGATATGCAACAAAAATACAACGACTGGCGGAATTAGCAGAGTTTGAAGGAAGTGGACAAGAGCAAATCGTGAAGCTCACGTTTGTTAATGGGTTCCCGGAAAGTATTTCGGTGCCACTACAACAGTTGCCAAATGTGGAGAAACTAGAACTCAGTGAAATAATTTCAAGTGCCAGGGTGCTTACAGCCACTCGGAGACCAGAAGTAGTAGCGGTCGCAGAACGAGAACCTAAACAGCGTGATGGAAGACCAAGAATGATCAAACCGTTTAATGGCAAATGTTATAACTGCAAGGGTCCTCACTTGTTGAAAGACTGTAGGGAACCAATCAAGGTGACCTGCTATGGATGCGGCAAGCAGGGACATTAAAACACTGCCCACAGGGAAAAGATCAGGGGGGCAACCGGTGCGCCGGCGGTTACCCCTTCAAATCAGCAATGGCGCAAACCAGAACACTACCAACAATAGAAGCGCTGATAGAAGGCATGAGACCTAAGGCCCTAATTGATACTGGCAGCACTGCAACATTAACCCGGTCGGGTCTTTCGACTGATTGTAGGAGTACAAGTACTGCAAGATCAGTGGATGGACAGGAGGTTGTGTGCAGAGGGATCAGCACAGTGACTTTGGAGGTATGTGGACGGTTACTGAGAATCGAGGCAATTGTGATGGAAAAGAAAAGATCATTGATGGTGTTGACGTCATTGTGGGCATGGATGTTATCCGCCAGCTTGGAGGGGTTACCGTCTACGGAAATGGTAACGTGGAGTTCAGAGGAGGAGATTGTACTATGAACATACAACCAAACAGCAAGAGTAGCAAAAAAAAAAAAATGCAATGCGAAATGTTAGATAAGGACTTTGGTGCAAAATTTGATGGAAAGAAGTGGACCGTGGAATGGAAATGGATTTCAGAACCCCCAATATTAAAAAACAATGTTAGTCACTATCATGCTAAATTGAGTAAGGAGAAGAAGGTCGAGTTCGACAGTGAAGTTAAACGGTGGATTGAGGAAAGAATCTTAACCCCGTGGGACCAGGATGTTCAGACGGGAGTGCTACCCTCAATGGCGGTGGAACAACCCACAAAAAACAAGGTCAGGCCAGTTCTCGATTACCGAGAACTAAATAAATACATTATGTGTCATTCTGGTGGGGATGCAATTGACGTTTGTGGAGAAACAATGAGCAAGTGGAGGCAAATGACAACGGCATCAAAAATTGTTGATCTAAGGTCCGCATATTTGCAAATCCATGTCGCGAGCCATCTGTGGAATTACCAGTTAGTTCGATACGAGGGACAGACCTATTAACGAAGTTGGGTTTCGGACTAAATGTAGCTCCAAAAATTATGTCAAAAATCCTAAAAATGTACTAACAAACGAGGAACACATCGGAAAAAACACGGATTCGTATATTGACGATATACTAGTAGTGGATGAAAGTTGAAACAGTGGTACCAGCGGCAGACCATGTAAATCATCTTAACAACTTTGGCTTAACAGCAAAGCCATCAGAATCATTAGAAGGAGGAGCAGCGTTGGGTCTTCGGCTTCGTACGGATAAAGCAGAAGATCTGGTATTTGCGAGAGGAATGACCTGCCTGAGGTGCACGAGGAAATGATCAGACGTGAACTGTTCTCTGCCTGCGGAAAAATGGTGGGCCACTACCCAATAGCTGGATGGCTTAGAATCGCCTGCAGTTATTTGAAGAGAAGAGCAGAAGAAGTCGATTGGGAAGACATAGTGGATAGTGAAACAACCGGTATGGTACGGGAAGTTGTGGAAGTTCGACACCACGATCCAGTTCGAGGGAGATGGCATGTTCCCAAATTGGAAAAGAAAAGGGTGTTGTATGGTGCGACACAAGCAGTATGGCCACTGGTGTATGTATTGAGAATTGAGATCGATGGTGCGATAGTCGAAGATGCAGCGTGGCTAAGAAAGAAACGTGACTACAACCATATCAACGTTGCTGAGTTGGAACGGGGTCAAAAGAGATTGAAATTCGAACTGATTCGGTTAGTGTCCGCAGTTATTATCTGTTAGTGTTATATAACTTAATATAACAGACGAAAAAAGGATCCGTACAAAAGGAGCGACAGAGCTAATTATCATGCGACGTTTGGGGATTCTGAGGGAAATGATTGATGAATTTAACTTAAAATTGAGTGTAACGTTCGTGCCCTCTGACAGAAATAAGGTCGATGCTCTACCAGAGTAAAAAAGAGTTGGCTGAAAGTAGAGAAAGCTATACAGCGACGTGCCGTGCAGGCCGAGATGAGGTCAAGGAGTTGTACGTACTGCATCATGTAGGAGTGGATAGAACACTAGGTATTGCTTTAAAAAAGGAGAATAAATACTTAGTTTTTAAAGTTTACTTTAAGCTAAAAATTAAAGAAAAAGAACATCGTAAATTGTGTGTTGCACAACGGAGGGACCACGAGTCTGTGGCAATTGTTTTCGAGGCATCGGTCGACATATTCGCCTCAATCGGCAACATTGATTCATTGAAAATATTATTTTATTTATTACTATAAATTATGTGACTTCCTCATCCCTTTTTACTCCATTTTCTATTCAAGGTTGTGAACAGTATAACAAATTTAAATATAAACTTGATAACTTTGTTATGACAAAAAATAGCATCTACTCCAGCGACACTCTTGAGTAATTCATCTCTAGGGACAGCATTATCGTGGGGCCATTCAGTTATCTGACATCCAGCTTTTTTTAACAATTCAATTCCACTAGAAAGAACACGTTGAGTTATGTAGACTTTGTTTCCTCTTCTTTTGACAGACGACATAATTGATTAGATACAAAACCGTCGCACAGAGATACTATGATATATAGAAGACTTAAATTTATATCAACGGGAACCCTTCTAAGGGAAGTAAGATACAGAGATAAAAAGGAAAAGTCTTCGACAACTTCATTATGGAATAATATATCAACACCACCTATCTAGAAGTGGTGTTGATAATATCAGTGCATAAAATTGCTAGTGCAAAATTAATTTAGAGTTATTTCCCTTACTACGTATAACCGATATTTTAATTAATTTCAATTGAATTTTTATTTTATAAATATTTACCAAGTTGAAATTGTAAAATTAGGTTTGCGAACTGAAATTAAATAATAGCTTTTACCTGATTTTTACTTTCGAAACTTTCTGCATTTTATGCAAAAAATGAAATCAGTGAAATGAAAAACATTTCTGAGAAATTCTATAACGAGTGACAGACTAAACAACATTGCTTAAAGTTCGCGAGAATTGATTAGTGTTTTGAAGAATTTGGTAGCCGTTATAATAATCGCAGAATTAAAAACAAACTGTATTAATCTGGTGGGAATTCTTTGTGAATAACTTTGCCATTGCTACTACTACCACTATTCTGGGAAAACTGTTTTTTAGTAGTATCTTAATTTATTTATTTAATAAAGTATTTTTTAATCATTCTTGCTTGAAAGTTATATAAATCGGCAAGGTGAAGCGTAAGAAAAAACGAGAAAAAAAATTCTCTCACTTTGTTTTTTTGCCTCCCCTTCCACCCACGTATATTAAACTTGCCCACCCCCAATATCCCCACCTCAACTCCTGATGCCATCGTTTATCAACCATAAAGTGTACAAAACTGTGTGAAAAAGTTAATTGAGAAATAGTATTTATTTTGCATTCACGGTTTTAATCAATTAGGTCAATTTAAAACTTGTAAGGTATGGCAAGAGTGTGTTGAGTTTGAGAGAAACACTTAACCAATTGCTCTCCCAACAACTACAGGGGTAATAGGCAGAGAGGGGAAAGAGATGGGGGGTAACAAAAATAACACTGCCTTGGGAACCATAGCAACTTGAGGAACAAAAATGCCCATGTGATTTCAAAAGACACTGTGTCCTTCCAAATGCTGGTTTTCCTGTTGCTTTTATTGGCATGAGGCATCTCACAAAGACCTGGATCTTGACCACTTGCAGAGATGCCCATATCTAGACATGCCAAGCTGTCCTGCTGCTAATGAGGAAAAACCCAGATGTAACTGGTGTTGACAAACATGTCTGAAAGTGATCTAAGGCTTCTTTTGCATCTGTACTGATGCACATTCACCACAAAGCTAAAAGTCAGTGCATATGCATAAAAATGAAATACATTGATAAAAGAACGTAGAGGTCATGTAAAGTACATAGGTTCAAAAGCTGATATGTCTGTGTTTGTAGCTGGTGGTGTATGAGTAGCAGTCAGCTGAAGTTGCCACATTTTGTCCCTTTTAAGGTGATTGAATTTTCTACTATTTTTTGTGGTTGTCCACTCACATTTTTGTTTTCAGATTAACTTATATTGAGTGTAAAATAATAATAACTCCCTTCACCCACTCCTTTCAAATTCAGAGGACTGAATAAAAAGAAGGAAAGGAATTTGCTAGCCTGTAGGTTGCCCCATTTGACATGTGCCAAAATGCATGCTAGAGGGCGCTCTTTAATCCTATAAATAGGCAATGATATTCTCACTCACCCTCTTTTTGGTCTTTTAGCTCTGGCTTTCAGATGTAGTTGCACATAGATAGGAATGATGCCAACAAAGTGCAATCACTTCTTTGGTCCTCGACTTTTGATCTCTCTCACACATACATATACAGAGACGTGTCTATCATGCACATTCTTCTTATAACTTGTTTTAATGTGTTTTTTTTTTCCTTTCCTTACAATTGTCTATGCATGTAATTCCTTTTGTTTCATATTCATTGTTTTTTGTCACTCATAACAAAAATGGTGAACAGGACACAATATTTTCTCTTGGATAAAAAAACACAAAAAGAAACACAAACCTATAAGCAAATATGCATCGCTTAGATATTTTTCAAAACTGAAAGGCAGTGAAAAAAATTCAACCAACTTCTTTATCTACTGTACCATGTGGACACAAAAAAATAATTTCTTACAAGAAATTTGTGATTAAACCTGAAGTAAAGAGCAAAATCACAAATTTCAAAACTCTAAAACACATCTACATGACAAACCAACTACCATGAAAGATGGAACACAAAATCAGCAAAATTTTTGCAATATCTAACACATGCAATCAAAAATTTACTAATAGCCATTACTACTACTATGACTACGATATTCAGCGGGTGAGCAACACTCTCTTCTGCCATTGTTTAACCTTTTCTTTCTCTCAGGCATAATCACACCTGACTTCTATTACCCCAGCAGACATAACATTTAAAACAAATGACAATGCATGTATTACAAAAGGAATTACATGTGTTTTGGCACAGTCAAGTGGGTTAACCCACAGAACCTCCTCCAAATTGGGATAATTTTATTTTGCCAATATGTCTATAAAGTTTGAGTATGTTCTGTTCTGTCCCTTGTAGACTGAAAAGAAAAAGTGTCAAATGTAATTGAGATGTGAGTGATTAATTATGTCAACAAAAATGCACTTGTTAGAAGTACTGTGTCATTTGGGATCAAGTGTCATTTAGAATTTCTAGTGAGTTAGAATTGAGTCCATCAATATTGTTTGCAGGATAGATGTTCCAGGAGTCTGTAACTATTTACTATCCAAAGTGTTGCTTCCCACAATATAACGATGACTAATATTTACCCAATCAAACATACTAGTATCCTGCCACAAGCATATATGAAATTTTCTTTGAACCAATGAAAACCTTACCTTCATAGAAATTGATTAGTGAACTGAGAAGAAAAGGGAGAGAAATCCCTTTTGATATAAAATGAGGATAAAAATTAAATTAAGCAGAGAGGAGTGTGTGAAGTCATGTGAAAGGTTTTGTTTCTGTTCATTGTAACCAGTGTTGAAGTTTTTGCCAGTATAAAATTATTTGTCAATTATCAGCCTTTAACAGCACGCAGCACATCAAAGAATTTTCACTCAATGATCAAAGAAACCTAAGTATTACCAACTATCTCTCTTCATCTACTTTTGAATGTATGCAAACCATATGTCTCTTCAGTGAGCAACAAACTCTCTTATCTTTACCTTAAACATTTTTGAATATTATTTTGTATGAGATCATTTAATCTGTTGTATGAACATTTCCTCTTGATGACTATACATTAAAATTAAGGACTTTAAGAATTCTCATTTATTTTCTTGAAATGAGCTACTGACACTACTTCAAGCCAGTAAATTTGTGAATAAATTCTTTGTTTTGTTAAAATTACCCACATGTTTCCATGTCATTATCATCCTTCATTAATCTTCTTGGTGTGGATAAATCAGCTGTTCATTTTAACCCCTAAGCCCCACATTACTATAAACTACCAACTTCCAGGGCTGAGATTTTAGAAAACTAAACAGAAACATTTGATTGGTTAATTATTATATCCAAAGGAATACATGTTGCATTTTCTATTATGTTTGCCCAAATCAATCCTGTCCAATTTTCCTTTTCTTCAAGAAACCAGAGATTTAAACTTATTTTTAGAGCTGTCTGGTTGGTTGCTAATTGTTTGTTTTGTCTCCTGCCATTGGGCAGTTGTTGTGTAGGAATACGTGTGTGAACAGACCACAAATAATGTAATAGTGAAACATCTGTGTCAATTGGTCTCTTCATGAGTGAGTTTTTGTTCTTCATTACAGAATCAGAATGCTACTAGATTGTTAACATTATGTTAGTATTATTACAATAATAGTGACTTAATTGGATCTTCTGCATTTGTGACTAGGGATGTAACCTAGTTCTAAAGTTAATCTTTTGTTTAAACATGTTTTATTAAATAGAAAGGAACAAAAAAATTTGGGGTCAAGTGGCACTAGATCCCAAAAGTTCCTATAGTGTTAATTTCTTTTTTTTAATCTTTACATCTCCTTCACATTTTATTTTTGACCTTTTGACCTCCAATTCAGTTATTGTGTGGAAATGAATAGACAATCCTTATATGGTTATACTGTATCTGACGATTTTTACAAAGTGCACAAATATTATACTGATCATAGACAGAAGTACCAGAGAAATGACAGTTTGATCCTAGACAGAAATAAAATATCTATATAAATTTATCATTTTGTTTATTCTTTTACAGGTACTCTGCTAGTATATAGGACAAGCAGCTAGTGAAACTGTTAGTGGTTCAGAAAGCAAAATCGGCAAGGTGAGTTCAAATTCCAGTCTGGTTTATTGTATAAATTTCATCCATCCTTTTTCCAATTATAAGTTATATAGTAAGGTAAACTGGGTCAACTAACCTTAAATGGCAGTTAGTTTAAAGAATTTAGTTTAGTTTGAAATCATAGGGAAGGCAATGGAAAAACTACTCCACTATCTTTCCCAAGAAGTCATTGTAATTCACACAATTACACTATTTATATTCGAACTATTGTCCTCATCTTTGTTGTTGTTATCACAATGATCCAGCCATTGTACTTCCAGCCCTCCTCGAGTTATATTGAGACAATGGCATAGTGGATTAAAGCTGTGGTTCATAAATTTGGTGATATGGTGGTTGTTAGCTCAATCTCTGGGTCAAGCAGTATTTACTTGGACTCAGTGGAAAAAGGGTGAGAAATAATTGAGCAGTACTAAAGATATCCTGAGACATGGGCAGTGGAACAAGAATGGTATATCCCCATAGATTAAATAAAGACTTCAATTCAATTTCCCTGTAAGTTACCCAGATCAATATACACTTGAAGAAGGCCGGAGGGTACAATGGTTGAAATGCTGTGATAACAACAACAAAAATGAGGACAATAGTACGAATGTAAATAGTGTAAATAATGATAACTCCTCATCTCAGAAATTCAGATAGAAATAATTCACACATATCAAAAAAAAAAAAAAAGAAACTGTAAAGAGTCATAACAGTTGACATCCTGAAGAGACATGGTGTTTAAAAAAATTGTGAGTATATAAAAGCCATTATGATTAAATCAATATATTAGGTTGGTGCAAAAATAATTTTGTTTTCTAACATATGTTACTATGTGAGAAAACGGAATTATTTTTGCACCAACCTAATAGTTGCAGTATAAATCACAGGTTGGCCCTATGGGTGTTGAATAAATAAAGGCATCTGCGACAGGAACTAGCTAATTGCCTTAGAAGGCAGGTATATTCAAAAACAAGCAAGCAATTATTACTCTTTCATTCTTGCAGGTGAGGATACCTGTTCTCAAGTTCAATCTTCACTGAGCTCTCACTTGCTTATCCATGTCCTGAGCTAAACAAAGTCAATATCTAGAGCAGAGATTTCCAACTATTTTTGTATCATCACTCACTTACAAATCTTTTCCACAGCCCACCTGTATAGTAAATATTCAAAAGTGTACCCAAATTGTTTGGTAACTGCTTTGTAAACTGACTTTATGATGTAGTAAAACATACCAAAGGGAGATAACAAATAACATTGTTTTATGCTTGTTATATAGTGGTTTCACAGTGGAAGCTTGTATTTGTACTAAGTCGGTCCTAAAATAGGTTCGACGTACGAAACGTTAGGAACTTGATACAATAGGTAATGACGCAGTAATCTAGTTGTGGTCACTGATACTTTAATATCCGACTAACAGTTGTCCGACATCGACTGACTGACCAACTCACTGCCGACCCAGAGACTGCTACTACTCCTACTTATTATAGGTGGGAGAGTCTATTAACAATAGAATAGGTGTGTTCCAGTATAACAATGCTGCTGCTGCTACTACCATATTAAAGAACAAATAAAAGCAAACTTGACCATTGAAAATTATAATTTAGTTTTATTGTTTGGGTTAGAGTCTTAACAAAAAAAATAAATGATTTTAGTTAATTTTTATAAAATTAAAAAGAATACAACTAGCAACTAATAAAAATTAAGCTAATATTTTTTCAACATCTGTCTATATTGTAGCATCCTGCTACCACTTTCTTAAATATTTTCAGGAAATATCAGCTTCTAATTGGTCAATAAACACAAAAGTGGGCGTTGCAATCCACCCACATACAAATATTTTTTCCAGCGCATGACCAATATTATCTGATCCTGTCATGTGATTACATTATCTATAAATATTAGGTTGGTACAAAAATAATATAATAATAATGTCGTTTTTTGACGTATTTTTTAACGTCAAAAAACAACATTATTACGTCAATATTTTTGCACCAATCTAATAGTAAACACAAGCTTGCTGCTTTCTCTTTCCTCTCTTCTTGCTGCAAGATGTAGTCTCAAAAGGATTCTCGTCTCGACCATGGACGGTCAGACGTTAAAAGCATATTCACACATGTACATACATACAAACTTTTCCAAACTACATTACAAACATACAGAATATTTCCAAACAAGCAACAAGAACTTTTCTCTTTGAAATAATCTTCTAAAGCTACAGTTATTCAGCATTTCTCAGCTTTGTAATTAATTCAACTTTTGTGAGTTCAGATAAAAATATTCACAGTCTAAGTGACATAACTCCAACAGATCTTTAACTTCTACGCATGTACATCAACACAAATAAATACAAATGTTATGCTTTAAAACCATTTTGTACCTTCTTGTATTTCATGTTTTGTGGTAATTTTACATCATATATAAATTGTGTGGTCATGTTATTCACACAGCCATAAACAGACATCTACAATTGTCCATTCATATTAATAGTGAATTACAATATTTCTGAGATGAAGTATTTTAATTATTTACATTGTTGTCCTCATCTTTATTGTCATATTCACATCATTCCAGTCATTATTAAACATTGTGAATATACCAATAAAGATGAAGACAACAATCTGAACAATGTAAATCTTACTTATTATAACACGCAGATTGTGTGTTTATGTGTGTGTGTGTCTGTACATTTATATATTGGATCGGATTTCCTACATTTTTCAACCAATTTCAACAAAACTTCACAGGACTACGTAAAATTACCTTGCGGTGGTTCTAACAGCACCAAAAATTGGAAAAACACAATTGTTTTTGCACAAAATCAATTTGAAAACATGATTAAGAGGCATCACGAGAATGAAAGGGGGACAACTCATATCGAGTTATACTTATTATAAAACCCAGGTTGTTTGTGTGTGTGTGTTCCTTTATATATGGGATCGGATTTCTTACATTTTTCAACCGATTTCAACAAAACTTCACTTTGTTTTTGGCAGGTAGTGTTTCTTATTGTCTTGCACACTTTTTTCTTTATTTTTACATTCAGACTGCTTTAAAAATTCCATTTCCAAGACAATTGTTTATAATAAAATTCTATTCAATCGGCAGACTCATAACGATTGAAAACAATATTTTTGTTTGAGTTTGGGTTTGACCAATTCATACAAAAAAAAAAAAAAACTAATTAAGACATGAGTGTCCGTCAACCTTAAACAATAATCTTTGTCAATTTTATTTTTCAGTCTTTATGATGGTCGATACTTGATCTATCTCTTACTGTTACATCCTCGGGCGACGCCACGCTCTACTGCTAGTAACTAATATTTTTTGTTGTTTTTCGTTTTTCCTTACCTGATTTATATCTGGAAAAAAAAAAAGAAAGAAGTTATTTTGTTTGAAGAACTATTCGAATGTTAAAGAACCTTCTCAAAATTATAGAAAATACCAAAATATTTTTTTGGTTGCAGGGATACTTGTAACTTATCTTGGAATGTGGCCCAGTTATTCCCCTTTAGTCTCCTGTTTTTTTTTTTTTTATATAGGTTCTTTGGCTATCTCCTTTGAATATTTTTGGGGGTCACATATGTTGAAATACTTTTTTAATACTTCAAATTCTATATCACCCACCAGAATTCCCAACCGCCCACAATTTTCTGTTCAGTTGTTCATTGCTCACCTAACAACTGAAATTGCCCATCAGTGAACAATATGGCCCAGGTTGGGAAACACTGATCTAGACATTTGCACATGCACAGATATGCCATTATCTAATAATCTTTTAAATGAAAATAAAACAAAAACAATTGAATTAAATGATAGTTGAATTGTTGTTTTTTTTTAAATTTTAGATTTTTGATTTTATTTCCATAAGGAGAAGACACGAAAAATGCTTGAAAGGGTTCAAAAGTAATTTCTGATGTAGCTGCAGCAAACAAAACTTTTAGTATAAACAGTTTTGTTGTGGGAAAAAATGAAAGCACCAGAAGTAATAACATTAACAGATGTGAACAAAAAGTAATAACATTAATAACAGATGTGACCAAGAAATGAACAAAGACAATAAAATAAACACTTTGATGGCAAGTTGCTTTGCCTTGTCAAAATGGAATAAAATTTGCAATCACAGCTTTAAAAACAAGATCTCAGACCAAGCTAATGGCAAGGATATTACTGTCAAAATTGAACCAGAAGATTTATTTATTTTCTTTTGTCACTGTGCAATGCAAAATGAAATTGGACAGCAGTCCTGAAGTATACCAACACTATATATATATATAATTTTAAGACATTTTTATGTTTATACATTCTTTTTATAGATACAAATATTTAAGTAAATTTGTATCTATAAAAAGAATGTATAAACATAAAAATGTCTTAAAATAATTGTCAGACTTTAACCATTTCATAATATATATATAAATAAATATATATATAAATAAATAAATATGCTGAACTTTCTGGTAATTTTTTTCAACGTATGAGGATCAGGCAACTCAGTTCCTAGGAACTGACAGCCAGACACCTGCACATATGATTTGATTATAGTGGTAAAGGCTTTGTGCAGAACCAACCACACTTTTTGAAGGGCTGAATACAGAGACCTGGTGCACTACATGTCACAAGGTCCCCAAACGACCCTCCACAGATTTTGAATTCAGAGTTGTCTTTCTTCTACAACAGTTGTCATCTAAGGATATAGAAACCAGGCTGTCCTGCTATTTACCCATAGCTGGAATGAATATATATATATATATATATATATATATATATATATATATATATATATATGAATTGGGATGAAATACAGATCAAATATGGATCAGAATCTGACAAAATGATAGGATAAAGAAAAAATAGGAAATGTTTGTAAATTTAACGTTTCCCTTTTATTTAAACTTCATCAGAGAATAAGATATGGAAAAAATTTTCTGGTATATTTATTTTTGTGCTGTTTGAGTTTCATTGGTTAATCAGATTTCAAGTGCATTTGACTGAAAACATCTCCAAATCAACGTGGACAACCTCCAAACAAAAATAATGACCACTAGACATACACACAGGTACATTATCATTCAAATTCCACACAGAAGAACTAGAATTATGATACACAGGAATGCTGCATGTCTAGGGATATAATGTCTAGTTCTTATTTTTAGTGAGAGTCAGTTATTGCTCACTCTGTTTTCACTGAGTCCAGGCTTATGGCCATATCACATTGAAACAACGGATCTCATAAAATCACCTATGTTAAGCAACATCGAGCATGGTCAGTATGTAGATGGGTGACTGCTTGAGAATACCAGGTGCTGTAAGCTTGGATATGTGAGTAGTGTAATGGATAATATCTTGGAATGAGAAATCAGAAAGCCAAGTACAAATTCCAGTCAAGTTCATTTCATTCACTTATGCGCAAATACCCTATGAGTTAATTTGTAGGACTAGTATCAGTAAATCATTATTATCTCCAAAAATTTCTTACAATCTAAAAATATTTTCTGGCTTTAAATAAGCTGCAAAAGGTTGATAAAACATAAAAAACAAAATCCATCCACTGAGTCCAAGTACTAAAATTAAGAATTAGACATTATTTCCTTATATATGGAAATGAAATGAGAACAGCCTATCCCCATAGAGTAAATAAAGGGTTCTGTTCAGAATTCACTGTAGGTTAATTTGATCAACATACATCTGATGAAGCCCAGGATTTCAGATAGAAATTTTTCATTTTTTTTTAAGGGGATGAAAAAACTAATACGAGTTTAGGCGATCATGTATTGTTTGATACATGACTGATGAGGCAGAATTTTTTCCTGCAACAGGTTGCCATTTCTTTCTGCAGTAGACCAGTTGCTATCCAAGGCTATAGAACTTGGTCTGTCCTGCTATTTACCCATAACTGGGAGGAGAAGAGATTTTATACTCTTCCCAAGGGTATTAGCACATTAGTGAATGTAATAGATTCGATTGTAATTTGAACTCGGCTCTCTAATTCCTCAATCCAAGCCACTATCCACCGTGCCTCATATATATATATATATATATATATATATATATATATATATATATATATATATATATATATATATATTCCTTTATTGCATCTTGTTTGATTTGCATCTCATATTTGTTTAGTTATAGTTTTTCTTCAGTGTAATTTTCTTTGGCAATTTAAGTAGGTCTATGGTTAAAGTTTATGTCACTATGGTACCATGTAACACAAATCCATGACAGGGTCAAGTCATCAGCATCTAAACTGATTCCCACACAAAACCTTTCTGGTGTGAAGGGTGGCTAGACACCTAACAAGATCATAAGCAAGTCTTGTCAAAGGGTGGATGAATCATCTTTTAGTGCCTATGTCCATCTAGCACAATGGGGTAAACTGGGTTCTCTATCTATGTATCCACCCAGTGTGGTGATGACATTGCACTGCTGGGTGGAGAGCTTCGTAGACTGAAGTCAATAATCAGGGTGAAGGTTTCCCCTGACAGAATCAATGGCCATATGTTTGTGACAAAGATGAGCCTTCAAGTTGGAGGACTTCGGCTGTGGTTTGACATAAAGAGAAATTGGTTCTGTCAGCGAGATTTGAACTCACATAATTTAAAAGCTTTCTATTAGGTTGGTGCAAAAATAATGTCGTTTTCTCACATATGTTACTATGTCAGAAAACGACGTTATTTTTGCACCAACCTAATACATGACTACAATAGACTCTCTTATCTATGGAAATATATTTCAACACACCCAAAAGATGCCCCAAACTGTGGATAACACTCTCTCTCTCTCTCTTTCTCTCCTCAGAACATATAACACAAAAATCAGTCCTAATCCAAAATAATTTAAATAGTAATTTACATATATATACATAAAAAATCTTCTACTCATTTTCGATTATTAGGCATTGAACTGTATCACCTAGCATCCATGAACTTACCAGACTTTTCTGCTAAGTTGATGAATATTCATGAGTACTCCTATCCCCCCCAAAAAAATTTGAAAATCCAATAACATTTTTGCTTTTGTATATAAATACTTGTCACAAAATAAAATCTTTACATTTGGCTTCATAAAGTCTCTGAGAGGACAAAACACATCAGCTAAGATAAGTTTTTCTTTTGTCTTTATTCATATTGTCCTTTTACGGATATACTCTAGCTGAAATTTTTACATATATTTATGTTATATTTAGTGGATACACGTTTTGAGTAAATGTCCCCATCATTTTAAACAATGAATTTAATGTCAACTGGTCAAGAGATAGACATTCATTTTACTGTTTAAAATGTCCAATCAAACATGTGTAGTCACCAAATATAACGTTCATAGTAATAAGAAATAATGCTGAATTAATAAATCCATTAATTCTGTTAACTGCTCAATTATTTATATATATAACGTTTTGAACAATAAAAAATATTAAAAATTTTAAATTTTCAGACACACTGGGTTGTATATTAATATTTTTTTGTTTTATTATTTCAGTTAGGTTTCTCGACTAGTTTCGGCCAGCATGGCCATCATCAGGAGAAAAAAAGATTCCTGCTTGTTAGTAGCAATGAACTACATGAATGAATGTCTTTCTGAAGAAAATGAACTTTATCTGTAGTATTCACTTGTTTTTTTAATTTTTTGTTAATTTTGGTTGTGTTGGTCAAATGGTCTCTTTTAAGTTGTTTTTAAGATAGAGGCTGGATAGATTCAGAATTCCCTTCTTGGTCATTTTCACAGTTTTATTGGTTGCTGGGAAGGGGATGTGTTTGTGTTATGTGTATGTTATCTTTTAGTTCTTTGGGAGTGTGTATGAAGTGTGTAAGTGTATATATTAGTATGGGTGTGTGTATAGGTGTAAAAACTCAACACCTCCACAAGCATGTCTGTCTTGTGTGGGTGAAAAATGTGGGTAGGGCTTGATTTATAGAGTTATATATTAATTCTATCTATGTTGATAAATTTGTGGTTAAGCTCATCTGAACAAAGTGTTTTCAGGCACAAAATCCATTGGTCTTCTAGAATTTTTCTAATGTTATCGTTTCTGTCTATTTCTATTTTTTCAATTTATGTATGTATATATGTGTGTGTGTGTGTGTGTGTGTGTGTGTTTAAAATTTGCTATATTTATGGGGGAAGGGTGCTTAATATCTGAGATAGAGCATTTGTAGATATAGTGTGGACATAGAAATTAACATTGCATTTCTGAATATTGCTGTAGTCATGAACTTGACTGGAATCCCCCACTGCATGGTGACTATTCTTATACTACATATATAAATCCATTAATTCTTTATAAATTGTTTACATTTCAGATCTGAAACTGAGTAGATATGAAGCTTTCAAGAAAATCATCTGAGTGAAGAAAATGTGTTTTCTTTAAAAAGGAAAAATGGAACATTGCTTGCTGTCACATTCTTCATGGCCAAATGGTAAAAGCACACAGGATCAAATGGTAGTTTCCCCAACAAAGGAGGACACAGGTTGGGGCTCTGTCAAGAAATGCAATTTTATTACTAAGATTTCTCAAATGCACATGCTAATAGATTTAATACACACTGTTTAATAAATAAAAAAAGGATGTCTATTTCAAATACAAACTATCCACTATAATAATGTTTAAATATATATATCAATAGAAATAAGCAGATCTTTAAAAGGGACTTCCATATATGTACACCAGAAAAAAAAAGTGCTTGACACCATACAATATGGTAAAGCTTTTCTAAACAAAAACATGAAACTTATAGTAGTGGTCAGACTGTGTACACATGAAAGGTGATTCTTTGTTTTTATATATATATATATATATATATATATATATATATATATATATATATATATACACAATTCGGAAAAGAGGCAACAATTTAAATTTCCCTAAAAAATCATTTTTATCACCAGTTACCAACCATTACCTGAGGAAGTACAATCATAGTATTGAAACATGATTAGTATAATCTCATATAATGATCACTGTTAGATTGACTGACCTTTTAGTTCTTGTTCTCACTTCTTGAAGATGATTTAGACTAAAACACATTGATCTCCATTCTACCCGCTCCAGGGCTAAGCACTCAAGGGTGGTATGAGGTATATTGACAGCTGACAAGTTGCTCTTCAGCTTGCCTGTGTAGCTTAGCCATGGGCGTCCTACATTCCTGTAGCCCTGATATATAGTACAGAAAATTAAGAGGTCAGTCGATTGAACTACCTTGATTTCAATCTTTTCAATTGATTTCCTAATACTTTATTTTATTGCTTAAAATTAAGAAAATTTATGAACGCTATATTTTTTTAAATAAATAAATTGGGATGAAAAGAAAGTATGTATAATTCATTTAATCCCCCACTGATACATTTACAATACACTCGATTTTCCCCCTCCACCTCCTCTCCTACTACCACACCTCATATTGTGCATTTATTCATTTATTTTTTAAAAATATAGCATTCATAAATTTTTTATTTTCAAAAAATAAAGCATTAAGAAATCAACTGACCGAAATCATCTGAAGATACCAAAAGGTTGAAACCAAGGTAGCGCATCAGCAGATCTTCTAATTTTCTATACTTAAAAGCTCTACATGTTAAATTTTTTTCTTTTTATATGTGTATTGAGCACTTTTTAATACTACTGTTTCCTGGTCTAATTCAACTCTGACCATTAACTTTTTTATTATATATATATATATATATATATATATATATATATCCACACATGTTTTTGCCAATACATGATAAATATTAATTTAGGTACTACAAGAAATTACCAACAATAACTGAAAATAAAATAGGACAATTATAGCAATACACTCTTATTTATAAAAGTTGTGCCAGATAAATGTGTTTTGAACAGGAGAAGAGGTTTATCTCTTGTTTAAGATTGGGTTTCTGGGTCCTTATAAAATCTTTTCCTACTCTTTCACTTCCAATAGCTCCTTGTGTCGTAGTGGTGTATTGCCTTACTTGGGGTGAAAAAAATGTGGGGAAAAAGCAAATAGAGTTCAGATTCCAAATCAGAAATTCTGGGTTGTAATTTTAAAGGTCAAAAATCAGTCTCACAAAACCAAAATAAAAAATACTAATGATGTAAATCAAAAAGGAGTAAAATTTGTATCCACAACTCACAACATACAAAAGCCTATTTCATCCACTAAAAACAGAGAATACTGTTGTTGTTGTCTAAAGTAGCATTCTTTTATTGATGTAAAACAAGCTATGATTGGTTGAGACTATTTAGGAAGCACAAAAATTAGCATATTTCAAGGCTTTACTAAAGTTAATCTGACAAACAGCACAGAGAATGCAAATTATTTTTCAAGATAAGACTTGGTTTTTCTCCTTTGTAGCCACAATAAAGTATTTGTTCTAACCATAGATGTTCCGAAACTCAGGATATAAATTTTGTTTTCCCTGATTAAGTCAAGAACTTTCACTTGAAGGAAACATTTTACAGATTGTCTTTGGGATATGTGAATTGCCAACAACACTACTCATATTCCTGAGGACCATTACTAAGCACAACTTATGAATTACTCATTTCTGGGACTGACCGCAGGTACCTGAAATTGTGAAAAGAGATAAGGTGAACCACCTTAATTTCCTGATTGTTACTTTAATAGCCAAAGAATCAAAATTATTTTAATTTCATGAGCGTCTAAAGAAAAAAAAACAGTCCTTGTTCACTACAAAAGAATTTTTTCCACATTTTGTATTAATTTTGCAAGACTTCCTTTTCATATTTATAACAGATTAAAAATATTAGGTTGGTGCAGAAATAATGACGTACTAATGTCATTTTTTGATGTTAAAAAATAAGTAAAAAAAACGACATTAGTACATCATTATTTTTGCACCAACCTAATACAATTTATCAAAAAAGATACAGAAGCAATGCTGACAGATTATATGAAAATTTCATAAAATTAATCTTTTTCAATCAATATTTTATATTTTAGAGTCTAAAAAAGTTAAATATTGACTGGAAAATTTAAGAAATCAACATAGAAAAAACAATACAATATTTAAAAACATCTACAAATCATTTCTGGTTATAATTTGCTTGAAATCTGAAGTATTTACATTATAAGTTCGAACTATTTTAGTGTTACTTTTTAAGAAATATATATATATAGAAAGCATATATATTTTACTAGCAGCATGCCCCGACGTTGCCCGTGCTTGATTCAAAAATCATATGACTGATACAGCAATTGCTCTCACTTGACTTAAAATTTTTTTGCAAGGATGCTTTTAAAGGAGTGACCTTTGCCATGCTGATGTTGCTACATGCCTTACTTCTTGCCTATCTCACACTGCAAATTTTTTCTAAGCTCTATACTAAACATTAAGTCTGTTACGAAAAAAGAACTAAACAAATTGAACACAAAACGATCAGCTTCAAAAAAGGACTCGTAACTGAAAAAATCGAATGAAAAAAGAATGTTAACAACAAATACTTTTTCACACCCAACCAGTTCTGCAGAATCAGAATCAACGTTGAGTTTAAGCAAGCGAATGAGCCAATTGGAGTAAAGTGCCATGCAGATTTAAATTTTTCCCCACTTGTGACGAATGCAGTTATCGATTTTTTTTGCATGCTAGTTAACATTCATGTCAGTCAGCTGTTGGCTCACATGCTGGCCAATAGAATCTTCCTGCCTATTCATGGCAGCCAGCTATTGGCTCTCACTCTGGCCAGTAGAAAATGGCCGCAAACTACATGAAAACTGCCGTAGAAGCATGAAAAAAGTCCATTATTTCCACTATCGATGGGAGTTGGGAAATGCAACATCAGTCTTGGCCTTTCCACTAACTTGGAGCATGCGCATGTAAATTTTGGTGTAAATTTGTTGAAAATTGCAGCCGTGCATTCGTTACACACATATCCTGCCTTTTATAGATAGAGATTAGAAATTGTAATATAAGGAAATAAAAATGCATTTGTTTGCATTCTTGAGCTTTTATATAATTTAAGATTTTCATGATTTACAGTGAAGAACCTAAACTGCTTCAGTTCTAAAGTTATTTTACAAATATAATAAAACGCCTTTAATTATGATGTTGAAAAAGTACCCAAATAAATGAAAACAATGTAAGGTTTTAGATAGAACCCCTTGCCTAGCTATTAGAGAACCAATGTGAGTTAATGCCCTTTGCACAGTCAGCAGATTAAGCAAGGGAATTGGCACAGTTAGAGAATAAGTCTGGACCTGAAAAGGAGTTGGAACAAGACATGAATGTGACCAACGTCCAGACCAATAGGGAACAAAAGATATTCTTTGATGGTAACCAACAACCTCACCTTAACTCAAAGTTTCTCAAAAGTGAACATTGAAGTCAACACTCAGAGGCGACAGGCTGTTTCATGCTAGACGCAATTGTCTAGCCGCCTGACGATTGCGTCTAACATGAAACAGCCTGGCTGCCTGACAATTGCGTCTAGCATGAAACAGCCTGTCGCCTCTAAGTGTTGACTCCAATGTTCACTTTTATATATATATATATATATATATATATATATATATATATATATATTGCACATATATTGATGGTGTTAATAAAACTATATGTCTTAAGACTATATTTTATCATATATTTTAAGGTATGCTATATTTATGGGTAAAAGTGCTCAATAGCAGAAATAAAGTGTTTGTAAATATAAAATGCTCAACATTACAGATATGGCTTGAATATTATATTGAAGCATGAAATAGACCTTGCTGATTGGTGTTTCACAGTGTCTACTATATATATATATATATATATATATATATATATATATATATATATATATATATATATATATATATAATAGCTGGCCACTTGTATTCGAGGATACCCATCTACTAGGGTGGCTAGCCAATCCCTATCACAGACACTTGCTCAGGGACATTTGTGTTTGGTCAACATCCACAAAGCCAACCTGTGGTTTCTATGTTGAGCAGACCTTAGTTACAGTTTCTGGGACAGAGTTTATTATCTAACGTGATCAACAATTTGAACAAGGCCAGCATGCTCAAGCCCTCACCCACAATGACTTGTGGCTTTGTGCTAGCACAGCTATCGACAGTCCTCAAGAGTTCCGTCTACGCAATTTCACACACAAAGCTTGGGTCAACCCGTGCTATGTTTTTCAGGCACTTTCTAAAGGTGCTGCATGCTAGGATTGATCTCAATCCATTCTGATAACATCAGGAAGTCTCCTTCCTGATAAATTGACCATGGTGAGATTTTAACCCAGGTCTCATAGTCAGAAAGTGAATGTTCTAACCACTCGGGTACATGCCCATGTGTGTGTGTGTGTGTATACAAACATAAACACACATATACACACACACACACACACACAAGACAGTGCTGAAAAGTTCTCAGCCCAATCCATTTCCCAAAATCTATCAAACATCAGTATTAAGGGTCAAGAACTTTTCAGCACCCCTTCATGCATGGACATATTTCTTAGAGACGCATCCAAAGCATCTCTCTCTCTCTCTCTCTCTCTCTCTCTATATATATATATATACCTACGTTTATGTATTTATTTTATTTATTTATTGTTTGGTCTCTCCCCCCCGACTCTGTGCGACTAATTTAACTTTGATACTTGTTCTAACCATTGCAACCTAACTTATATAACACTTTGTTTTGTGTAGTTGAAAGAAAATCCTCCCCCCCACCTCGAAAGAAGGGAGAAATGTCTCTTCACCAGGCGTTAATATGTCTTTATTCTTACGGTCCAGTGGCCTTGTCTTTTGCTAAATAAAAAAACTTAATCTTCGTGGAATTTTTAAAGCCGTTCGTTTCTCCTCGTGGTTTAAATATTTTATAAAAGCATATTTTCCCAAGCCCACTGCTGGTGGCGGGTAGGAATGGTCGCTGACCACTTCCCCCCCACCAACACTGCGTTATCTGTAACTTGATGCTTGGGCATTGAGATCTGGCTGGCGTCCCATCAGAATGGAAGAGGGCATTAACTTTCTGCCATGTGTGAGTATAAATTCATTCTACCAGAGACGCATCCAAAGCATCTCTCTCTCTCTCTATATATATATATATATATATATATATACCTACATTTATGCATTTATTTTATTTATCTATTGTTTGGTCTCTCCCCCCCCCACTCTGTGCGACATTTAACTTTGATACTTGTTCTAACCATTGCAACCTAACTTATAACACTTTGTTTTGTGTAGTTGAAAATCCTCCTCCCACCTCAAAAGAAGGGAAAAATGTCTCTTCACCAGGCGTTAGTATGTCTTCAGTATTCTTACGGTCCAGTGGCCTTGCTCTTTGCTTGATAAAATGTACTAACGTGTCAAACTCACCAGTGACCATCAGAATGCATGCGGACTACTATTACCACCCACGGACACAAGTAAGCTAGCATTTATGCCATATTCACAAAAAGATGGATAATCATATTCTTTCTTTTCTCTCTTTAGAATAGAACAATGGGACTTATACTAAGTTAAAACTTAGTCTTATGTAAGGATTAAATATTAATAAGTCCCATCCTATCCCTCCGAACACACACCTAGTGTCAGCCTGGTACTATCAACTACTTCCCCGCCCTTATCCCTCTGTTTTGTCTTTTGTCACTGTTGTATGTGTTATGTAATAGGAATAGGTAGACCCTCCTACCGCCCGGTCAACACTCCTCCCCCTTCCCCTGGACAAGAGCAGAGACTCACACCTTGTTTCCTGTCTAAGAAGGGGTTCCCAGTACTCTCTCTTTCTCTCTCTCCCTCTCTCTCTGGCCTTTGTACTAGTGCTGATGTGTTTCTCCCGTGACGTGTGCAGTCTGTGGCATTGCCTCTTCATCTTGAGGGTACACGGTTGACAGTTCACTGGTTGCTGTTTCCGACTGGTAGTTAGGAGCCCTAACTCTTGCGTAGCATCTTGAGCGGCCGCTCTGATCAACAGTTGTATAATACCAGGGTGCTTGTAGTGTCATGATGCGCATGGAACGGTGTCCCTGCTGTCACCTCCGGTGGGCAACCCTGAGGCCACATTATGATGCAAGCTGTGCCAACTCCTCTCTGCTCATGTTGCGGTCGATAACCATCTGCTTCTCTTACTTCAGGCCTTCTCATCCTCCAACATTTACTCCACATGAAGAGTCAAATGAACCAAAAAAGTAAACCTAAACCAGCCCCTCAAAAATCACCTAAACCCCTCAACATTTTGTTCAGCAACATCCATGGCATTAGAACAAATTTCTGCAGTATGGAATCTTTCCTCACTGCAAACAGCCCGGATATAATGGCTCTGTGCTAGACAAACCTTGTCCTGTCTATTCCCTCCTCTGATCTCTCGATCCCTGGCTACCTTCCTATCCTCAGGAAAGACTCTCTAACCCACATGCACGGCCTTGGTGTCTATGTCAAGGATCATCTCCCCCTGGCCAGAGAGTTGTCTCTTGAATCGCCAGACCATTCATACATGTGTCTTCGACTATCTCTCCTTAATGCCGTAAGCTATCTCTTCTTCCTCTATCACTCTCCATCCTCTCAAGACTGCAGGATACTCGATAGCATATCTGACAGCATAGACAAGGCCCTCTCTCTCCACCCGTTTGCTCACATATTCGTGTTTGGTGACTTTAACACACATCATACCAAGTGGCTCGAGAATGCTACTACTGACCGGGCTGGCATTCAAACACTTAACTTCTCAATTTCTCAATCCCTCACGCAGATAGTCAACTTCCCCACGCGTTTTGCCCTCAACCTGGCAGATAAGGCCTCCCTTCTCAATCTGTGTTATACCTCCATCCCCGAATCCTGTAGCGCCACACAGCTCTGCCCTCTTGGTAACTCTGATCATGCCGTGGTATCTGTTAACATTTCCTTCAACTCCACACCCCGCAAAGAACCTCCCATTACTAGAATCTCGTTCTACTACCAACGATCGGATTGGGACTCATTCCGTGACTTCCTCCGCGATGTCCCCTGGGATGTTGTCTTTACACTCCCAGTCCATGAATGTGCTTCTGAGGTCTCATCTTGGGTTAAAGCTGGAATCGACGCTTTCATCCCCTCAAGGAAATTTAAGGTCAAGTCGCACTCCTCCCCTTGGTTCTCCGCTGCTTGTTCAGCCACCATTGCCCACAGGAACCACTTGTTTCACATATTTCGTAGCGACATGTCGGACTGCAATAGACGTCACTTTGCCTCTGCCCGTGGCGAGTATAAACGTGTTCTCAATGAAGCTAAGACAATTTTTGCTGCTCGGATGAGGGAGCGTATTGCATCTCGCAAGTTTGGCTCCAAAGATTATTGGCGGCTCTGCAAGAGTGTCCTGAACAATAGAAAACCCTCCATACCTCCTTTATTCAACCAGTTCGAGGTCTTGACCTCCTCAACCGACAAGGGTGAATGCCTTGCTCGGAAGTTCTCATATAATTCGACGCTCGACTTCACCGGTGTACCCATACCAGACTTCCCTCTAAGAACTGAGGCCCTATTGAGCAGCTTACGCATAACCCCGTCATCAGTACTGGGTATTATCTCCAAATTAGACACCCACAAGGCTAGTGGTGAAGATGGCATACCAGCCATTGTCTTGAAGAAATGCGCGCCTGAGCTAGCACCCGCCCTCTCTAAACTGTATAATTACTGCCTCAAGGAATCCTGCTTTCCTGACTGCTGGAAGTCTTCATCCATTGTTCCTGTCTTTAAGAACTCTGGAGACCCCTCTAATTACCATCCTATTAGTCTCCTACCCCTCTTCGGCAAAGTCTTCGAAGGCCTAATCAACACAGAAGTGGTTAACCACCTTACCGCACACGACCTTCTCTCAGACAAGCAATATGGTTTCCGCTATGCCCGTTCTACAACTGACATGCTTACAGCCATCACTGAAACCATCTACCAAGCACTTCAAAATAACGTTGAGGCTTGTGCCAT
>OZ010613.1:51404816-51439816 GCA_963932145.1 Acanthosepion lycidas | reverse complement strand
ATTCCACGTGCCATGCCTTTTCTGGATATCTCAGTTTCAGTTAATTCCCTTTAGTAACTCAACTCTCCAAGTTTTTTATTCCTTCTACTGTGGCCAGGTATTGAACTTACAACTCTTTGGGTCAAGTCACTTTTTAGATTATTCAACCAACACTTATCAACTGGGCCATGTGGAATTAGAAAAATCTATCCCCGTGGACTAAAGGGTTCTGTCCAAAATTTCAACATATATCACCTGAAAAGATCGGGGTGTACAAAGCTGAAACGTTGTGAATATGGCAATAAAGATGAAGACAGTCCCAACGATGTAAATAGTGATAAAATCTGTCGGATTAAGTCTCTTAAATACACAGCCAGTAGTAATTCACACTGTTTAAAAAAACAGGGTGTCTACTCAAACAGGGGTATCCACAAAATAATGTTTGAAGTAGAAGGAAATATTATTCATTGCATATATTTATATTGTTTTGATTCTCAGTTCTGGAATCTAAGAATGCTTCGGGTTTATGCAGACTATTATCTTTTATTTACCATTTGTTTACATGATGCCAGAATCTAATATGCCTTGCAGAAAACTAATACATCTTTGACTTAATAGACTTTTAATCTTTTTACCAAACTCATTAGCTTAAAAAACGCTTGTAAAAATAAACAAATCCATGACTCCTGGCAAGGAATCAAGAAGAACCATTTTCAAAAACATGATGATAGCAGACACTGATGTAAAGTAGCTTACCTAATTCTTCACATCACAGCACCAGATGATGATAAGATAAACTCCTGTCAAAATATTATGAAACCAAAATAACAAAGATAAGGATAACGGTCTGGTGAATTATAATAATGTCTCTCTCTTTTTTTTTTTTTTAACAAACACTGAACCATGGTTGGTAATATGAAGCATTAAATATTTTTGCAGTTACTTTGGATTTTAGTTACATGATAACGGTTTCCTGTTCTTCAGAATGGTATTAAATAAAAATAAAAAAATAAGATTTTGAAAATAATTTCATCATTCTCTTATCTGAAACTTTTTTCTTTTTAATCACTTCACTCCAAGCAAAGCAATAAAGCCACTAAGACACAAAGGATTACTCATTGTGAAAAAATATGGAAAACATTATTAAGGAGTGAAAACAATAAAAGGAAAGGAATCAAGAAAACAGTAGATAACGATTGACATTGCATTTAATTTTTTGAAGATTAGAGTTGGTTGGAAAGCAAGAAGCTGGTAGAGAGTTCCATAGATGAGAAGTGTGAGTAAAGAAACTGTTAGCATAGAACTTACAGTTACATCTAGCCAATTCAAATGTAAAATGATGAGGCCTTGCTACCAATACTGTGCTTAAATTCATAGAATCTTGGTACCACAGAGGAAAGTTAATCCAAACAATTACCATGAAAGTATTTATAGAAAAGGCACAGGAAAGTGACAATGTGGCAGTGGGAAAGTAACTGAAGCTGGGATGCTAGATCAGGACCAGTAACATTGCAGATTCTTCTTTGGATTTTATCAAGAATCTCTAAATAAATAGCAGGAGCACCATACCATGTGTGGCAGCAATATTCAAGGCATAGATGAATGGTAGATTTATAAATATGTAAGATAGATTCTAGCGATAAAAATTGTTTAGCATGACATAGTGAACTTTCCTATCAATTGATTCAATATAATTTTTTCACTTCATATCAGCAGTGAATGATAGCCCAAGAAGATGTAATGAGTCACTCTTCTGGAGGTTAGCATTAGCCATGCAGATGAAAGGCAGCTGAAAACAAATTATATAAGTCTGTACACAAACAGAATTGAAGTTATGGAATTCAATATGCACATAATTATTAGTTTCTCAATAACCAAATCCAGAAAAGGAAGCAAGGGAAAAAAAAAAAAAAAAAAGGAATTTTGCTTTCATTTTAGATTTAGAAAATTGCTTTAGATCTTAGGATTCAGATGTAGTCTGCAGTTTACAAAGGACATTGTTAGAAGTCAGCCATTTGCAACAGAGTTGCACTGCAACACACGTACAACAGATGGATCATTCTTTGCACTGTTAATAAATTCCGATAATGTTAACTGACTGCTACGGGTTTTCTCCATTTGCTGAAAAATTTTCTCTGTTCTTTTTTCAGGTGTAGCCTCATCATCAGGAAGTTGGACCCCAGAACCAATCATTGTGTAGAGGGCACTAACTATCTGTAGCATTTCATCCCATGATACAAGACCATTACCTAAAAAAAAAAAAAAAAAAAAAAAAATCCAAGATGGCTGTAAAATTTTTTGATAAATTAAAAATAGTAAATATATGACATCATTTATTTTAACTGATTCCAATTATTATTTAATGCAAAAATGTGCTGTGAATAACTTGCATACTTCATATAACATTATTAGGTTGATAGAAAGCTGCCAAACATAACAAAATAAAAATGATTTAACAGGGATACTGTGAAACATGCTAAATAAGTTTTAATGAACACTGAGACACTAAGATATACATACAGGTTTTAATGCTAAGAAACCACAAAATGTAAAATGGACTTTAATAAACACTGAGTAACTAAAATATGCAAAATGGGTTTTAATAAACATTGATACATGCAACATGAGATTTAATAAATGTTGAAACATGCAAAATGGGTTTTAATAAACATTGATACATGCAACATGAGATTTAATAAATGTTGAAACATGCAAAATGGGTTTTAATAAACATTGATACATGCAACATGAGATTTAATAAATGTTGAAACATGCAAAATGGGTTTTAATAAACATTGATACATGCAACATGAGATTTAATAAATGTTGAAACATGCAAAATGGGTTTTAATAAACATTGATACATGCAACATGAGATTTAATAAATGTTGAAACATGCAAAATGGGTTTTAATAAACATTGATACATGCAACATGAGATTTAATAAATGTTGAAACATGCAAAATGGGTTTTAATAAACATTGATACATGCAACATGAGATTTAATAAATGTTGAAACATGCAAAATGGGTTTTAATAAACATTGATACATGCAACATGAGATTTAATAAATGTTGAAACATACAAAATGGGTTTTAATAAACATTGATACATGCAACATGAGATTTAATAAATGTTGAAACACTAAAACATGCAAAATGGGTTTTAATAAATATTGATACATGCAACATGAGATTTAATAAATGTTGAAACACTAAAACATGCAAAATGGGTTTTAATAAACATTGATACATGCAACATGAGATTTAATAAATGTTGAAACATGCAAAATGGGTTTTAATAAACATTGATACATGCAACATGAGATTTAATAAATGTTGAAACATGCAAAATGGGTTTTAATAAACATTGATACATGCAACATGAGATTTAATAAATTTTGAAACATGCAAAATGGGTTTTAATAAACAATGATACATGCAACATGAGATTTAATAAATGTTGAAACATGCAAAATGGGTTTTAATAAACATTGATACATGCAACATGAGATTTAATAAATGTTGAAACATGCAAAATGGGTTTTAATAAACATTGATACATGCAACATGAGATTTAATAAATGTTGAAACATGCAAAATGGGTTTTAATAAACATTGATACATGCAACATGAGATTTAATAAATGTTGAAACATGCAAAATGGGTTTTAATAAACATTGATACATGCAACATGAGATTTAATAAATGTTGAAACATACAAAATGGGTTTTAATAAACATTGATACATGCAACATGAGATTTAATAAATGTTGAAACACTAAAACATGCAAAATGGGTTTTAATAAACATTGATACATGCAACATGAGATTTAATAAATGTTGAAACACTAAAACATGCAAAATGGGTTTTAATAAACATTGATACATGCAACATGAGATTTAATAAATGTTGAAACATGCAAAATGGGTTTTAATAAACATTGATACATGCAACATGAGATTTAATAAATGTTGAAACACTAAAACATGCAAAATGGGTTTTAATAAACATTGATACATGCAACATGAGATTTAATAAATGTTGAAACACTAAAACATGCAAAATGGGTTTTAATAAACATTGATACATGCAACATGAGATTTAATAAATGTTGAAACGCTAAAACATGCAAAATGGGTTTTAATAAACACTGATACATGCAACATGAGATTTAATAAATGTTGAAACACTAAAACATGCAAAATGGGTTTTAATTAACAATGAAATGCTAAAACATACAAACTGGTTTTAATAAACATCGATATGCTAAAACATGGGAAATTGGTTTTAATAAACATTGACACATAAAATCAGGTCCTAAATTTCTTTGAACATTCAAAAACAACTCAATTGTTTTAATTAAAAATGTTTAATATTTATATCTCATAGCTTTTCTACTTGATCAAAAAGTTAATCTTTAAATTTTTGTTTAAAATTTGAAAAAAACTTATCTCACATCAGTGTAATGTAAGTCATGTTTTTACTTTTATAGGTTATATAAGTAATAAAAAAAAGTTTATAGCATGTGCTAAAAAGTTTTTAAAAAAATTGCATGTTTGGTGGTTTTGGAAAGTAAATCAGGTTAATAACTCTTCAGTACTCTTTTATACTGCTGAGACATACGTCTAAACTCAAAGATGTGAACGTCTCATAAATCATTTTTATATTAGATTATTCATCTGTTAAATAATTTGTTTCCTTTCAAGATGTGCGTAATCAAGGCTCTCCACAACTTTCCATCTTTTGTTGCACCAAGTAATTCTTGCCTTTTTATTACCCCTCTTTGTCTTTGTTTTGCCATCCATTTACTCAAATTTATGAAGTATATTACTGATTTTATTGCCTTTGTGAATGTTAAATTCTCTAAGCCTTCTTTCCTCAGGATATGTCCAAAATAATTTCAGCTGTCTCTTTCTGATTTCCTTGTCATTTTTATTCTCCTTAAAACTTCCTCAGTTATGAAGTAATAATGTTGTTTTTTGACATTGAAAAATATGTCAAAAAACGACATTATTACATCATTATTCTTGCACCAACCTAATAGTTAAATTTCTCTACCTGCTTCCTTTTTATATCTCTGATATGTAAGTCTTTTGCTGACAACCATGCCTCTTTTCTTCTTAAAATTAATGGCTAGTCTCTTTTTGCTTTTCTTATCTTGTTTATAATTTGTTTCAGTTTTCTTTCAAAATTTGTTAATAACACTGTCATCTGTGTAGCATATATTGTTAAGTCTATGTCTACCAATAATAAACCCTGGAAGGTTTTATAGTCCCTCTTAGGATTGTCTTGTGATTGTGTATTGGTGATAAAATGTATTTTGTTATACTTGTTTTTCTATTTTTGTGTATTCACTAAACTCATTCTCCGTCTGCATGCAAGCTGTTTATTCACTATATTGGTCATTTGAATATCTTTTCTATGTAAATCAAGCTTTCCTGATTTTTCATTTTTAATCATTTCACCTCAAGCAAGGTGAAAGTGCCACTAGGACACAGGGGGTCAGAGATAGTGAAAGTGAGAGAAAAGACTGTATATATGGGGGATTGAGGAAAGGATAAAAGATGAAAGGGGGCTCAAGACAACATAAGATGGCTATTGATATTGCCTTTAAATTTTTGAAAATTGTAGTTTTCAGGGAAGCAAGTAAACAGAAGTGAGTTCCACTCTTGGGAAGTGTGAGAAAAGAATCTGTTGGAGTACATGTGGCAGTTGCATTTAACTATTTCAACAGTAAAAGGATGGGACTTAGATGCCAATCTAGTAGCACACTTAAATTCATGTAGTCGGGCACCAGGGAAAAAAAGCTCATCAGAACAGTTGCCATGAAAATATTTGTAGAAAAGACAGAGGAAAGCCACTTTCTGGAATGACACAATGAACCAACTTTCCTTACAGTAAATGCAACTATTGATTCAATAAAGTTGTTCCAATTCAAGTCAGTTAAAAACATGAGACCATTTCAAGCAGCTCTTTGTGCCATACCTTCTCAAATGCCTTTGTGTAATCTATGAAACACATCTTTTTGCCTTTGTATTATAATCACTGATAACATTCTAATTTTATTTCCAGTCTAATTCTGCTACAAGTTCTATTCATAAAAATTCTAATTATTAGTTATATGACTCATCCAACTGATTGTCTAATAGAATTCAAATTCATGTATAGTTATTTTCTTTGGCAACACTATAAAGATGGTTCTACCGAGTTCATTTTCAGTAACCTTATCAATCCCTAAATCCTCTTTCAACAGTTTTTCAATCTCTGGACACTTCTCATTGAACCACTCCTCTTTTGTTTGCTTGCATCTATTTCTGATGTTTAATTCTAAAATTTCTTTCAGTTTTCTTTCTGAATCTGTTAACAACACTGTCATCTTTGTAGCAAGCATATATTGTTAAGTTTATGTCTGCCAAGGTTTTCTAGTCCTCTGAGGATAGTCTTGCTGTACTAATTAAATAAATCTGGTGATAAAATGCATTCTTATCATATTTGTCTTTCTGCTTTTATGTATTCACTAAACTCATTCTCTATCCAAAGACATTCTGTTTATTCACTATAGTGGTTACATATTACTTTGGATATCTTTTCTGTTTAAATCAAGCTTTCCTGATATTTCAAGCAACTCTTTGTGTCATAGCCTCTCAAATGCCTTTGAGTATAAATCTTTCTGCATTTCTATTGTAGATAATCACTGATAACATTCTAAACTTATTTCCAGTCTAATTCTGCTACAAGCTCTATTCATAAGAATCCTGATTATTAGTTATAGTCAAGCTGATTGTCTAATAGAATTTTAATTCATGTGTAGCTGTTTTCTTTGGCAGCAATTTAAAGATGCCTCTATCTACTGAGTTCATTTGGTATTTTGCTGCTTTTGTTTATTTCATTCATCACTTCAGTAACCTTATCAATCCCTAAATCTTCATTGCTATGTTTATATTCAACAGTTTTTCACTCTCTGGACATTTCTCGTTGAACCACTCCTCTTTTGCTTACTTGCATCTATTTCTGGTATTTTTGTTTAGCATCATATATTCTGCATCACTTGTAGACATTATCTTTTATATTACATTGAGAATTTCACTTGTCATCCAATTCATTTTTTCCTTGAGATCACTTCTTTCATTGTTGTCACTAGTGATCACTTCCTTGTTTTCAGTTCCTGCCCTGTTTCAATGTTTTATATTTGTTTTTAATTACATCTCCATATCATTATGCTGGTTTCAGAAATTTCCCAGGACTTACTGCAAAACATATATATATATATATATATATATATATATATATATATATATATATATATGTGTGTGTGTGTGTGTGTGTGTGTGTGTGTGTTTTAAAAATACACAAAGGCATTTTTACCTTGAAGAATCCTTCCAACCAACACTTTGCTGGAAGGAAAACTGTGTAATTTATGATGAGTACAAAGAAAAGAACAATTCATACAGTAAATAAATAAAAAAAATGAGGTGAGGAGGAGAAATTATGGAACACAAAATATATTTATTGGTAAAATAATTTATGAATAAAAAAATAAATAGTTACAAGTGAACCTTATAAAACAACTTCTGATGAAGTGTTGGTCGAAAGGATTCCTCAAGGTAAAAATGACTTGTGTATTTTAAAAATTGTATTTATGTTCTGTGGTATCAAGTCCTTGTTTATATATATATATATATAAATAAATAAAAAGAAACAACAGTAAGATATATAATCCGGTGTTCTTATAGATATTTTTATTTTTACAAAATAGTGCTCAATGTAAATTTACAGAGCATTAATATTATAAATTCGCTTGAGGATCAAATGAAAATAATGTCTTTAATTTAATTACAAAATTAAATTCGGACCTTCCATTTTTGAAACATGGTTAGAACTGTGTAGCGGAAAAACCATATTTTAAATCAATTAATTTATAACATATATATATACATGTAACATGTTATATATATATTATTATTTATATATTATATGCGCAGTACTTATTAGAAAGCGCTCAATATCAGATCTAGAGCTAACATATTTGGTTGGATTGATGTGAGTTTACGAGCGAGTGTGTATGTGTGACTACATACCTCAACAGATGTACGGACATGCATCTATGTTTGCGTTAGCATGAGTGACATCACGATGATGATTTTCCCCCTACTTCCATAATAACACCAATACACGCAATCTACATAAATCCAAAATTTTTAAAAATTAATCAGTTTGTCAGACGATTGCAAAAGCGTGAAACCCAGGGCCACAAACTCACATCAATCCAACCATATATATATATATATATATATCTATATATATAGAAATATATATATATATATATATATATATATATATATATATATATATATATATATATAAAGAAAGAACAGTCAGATTTATAATCCAGAGTTCTTTAGCATTTATTTTTAAAAACAGTGCTCGATACACAGTAGAGCATATTATAATTATTATTTTAAAAAAATTTTTTTTGGGAAGTTATTCAACATCACTTGAAAATAAAATTAAACTTTAAATTTTAAGATTTAAGTTTCAAAACATGGTAATTTCTGTCACAATGAATACATATTTTTAAATAATAATTATATATATATATATATATATATATATATATATATATATATATATATGGTAAGATAAAGAACATACAGGAAGCATTTATCAATCTAATATGTTTCACTTTTATTAAAGCTTCATCAGAGATTGAGAAAGAAGAGATAAAAAAGACAGAAATTCTGGTATTTCCATCTATGAACACAAAAGAGATTGATGTTTGGACAATCTTTCAAACTCTCTTATATTATACAGGAACAAAACTGGCCAAAACTCTGATTTTACTAATGTCACCCTAATAAAAAAAAAAAAAAAGGAGAAAAATACTTCAAAAGTTTAATAATAACATTATTACTAACTATAAACACACATCTAAAACATTATATTACATCACCAACCTTTATTGAATCCATTCTTAAAGAATCTAACTTATGCCTATCAAGTACAGGCAGACTGACCAATCAGAATCAGTCTTCACAGAAGGGAAAACATCAGAAATTTTACTAGACATAACCACATACACAATTACAAGTAAACATTATCATCCAATGCACATATAGACAATTTTTTACTGTTGTAGAGTGGTTTCACAGTGGAGGCTTGTATTTGTACTAAGTCGGTCCTAAAATAGGTTCGACGTACAAGACGTTAGGAATTTGATATAATAGGTAATGATGCAGTAATCCAGTTGTGGTGGCTGATACTTTAATATCCAACTAACGGTCACCTGACATCGACTGACTGACCAACCTCCCTGAGTGACTGCTACTACTCCTACTTATTATAGGTGGGAGAGTCTATTAACAATAAAATAGGCGTGTTCCACTATAACATCCCCCACTAAAACTTTACTCCGTAGGAGTAAACAGTTTTATTTATTTATTTTTCATTTTTTACAGGAAACATGAAGAAAAAAAAAAAAACAAAAAAAATTTTTTTTTTTTTTTTAGCAACATCGTAGCATATCTCCTACGTTTTTTGATACACTTTTAAATGATCAGTTGCCTTTCTTTTTTCTTCTGGATCAGTGTACCTCAGGTAAAATTGTTGCAGGCGTTAGATCAGACGTATTGAAAATCACCTCCATCGGCATTTTTTCTGCGGGACTGCTGTCAACCACATCGTCTGATCTGGTTACTGCACGTGAATTTTTCGCCTTTCACCAAGTACATCATATAGCCAATCCGCTTTTCTATTTTTTTTTTTATACCTCCATAGTGATACCAGAAACAACCTTCCGCTTTCAGCTTCTTATGGATGGAGTCACAGTTTCTGTAGGTTCTTCTTGTGGTTCTATTTGTTCAGCCTCTAGCTTCCCTTTTGTTGATCTTGTGCTTCTTAACGTTTTCTGTGGTGACTTCAGTTGACTTAAATCATTTAATAATACTGCATGTCCTTGGCTGCGGGTAACTCGCTCCCCAGTTTTTCTCGGTGTTGGCTTCATCTTTACTTTCTGGAGCTTGTTTTTCACATATGTCGTCGGTGTTACCCATTCAACTTTTTTAAATACACCGGTTTTCTCTAATCTGCCCAATTCTTTATCTGTTCAATTGAAGCAAACAGTACATTCCTTTTCTTTTTGAAAACCACCTGAGCATTTTCTTTTAGCTGGAATTTTGCCTCCATCTTGGTACATGTTCCCAAACCTGGAGAAAAAACAGTAGGAAAAGTTCCCTTAAGTTTCTTTACTAATTTTTGGGCTTTGTAGTTTAAAAAGTCTACCTTGTAACAGAAAGAATTTATCGGTAGATCCCATAATTGGAATTCTGTTATCCAATCTGTACCAAGTAAGTCGTGGTATTTTCTATGACAAATAGTTTAGCTTTTCACGTTTTTTTATTTAATGTGACGTTTGTAACAAATTCTCCAATAAATTGTATTTTTTCTTCTGTCACTGACCTCGCGATTTTATTTGTTTTCAATAAAGTTGTTTTCCCCAACTTCTTCCAAATATGCAAATTTATGATAGATAGGTCGGAACCAGTGTCGAGTTGCATTTTTATTTTTTTATTACTTATTTCGACGGTAACAAATTTTCTGGTTATTCCATCGTTCACCTCGTCGGACTTTAATTTTCTTATTTTATTGTCTTTATTTTTTGACCTGCAGTGTGAGCTTTTATGACCCACTCTTTTACAGTTAAAACATTTTTTATTCCTAAAATTGCAATATCTGTACCAGTGAAGTTCACCACAAACAAAACATGGCTTTGGGAGTTTTTGTTTATTTTTCTCAGGTATTTCACTTTTTGTTTGATAATCTGCAATTTTAGAATTCTTTTTGGTACACTGACTTTCTTTTTTGTAGTGTATTTTCCTTATATGCAAAACGCCAGACTGTTCTTTTTCAAATCTTTCTTTACGCTAACATATCTTGTGCAGTCTTCTGCCAACTTCTGTATCGAAATTCTTGGTTCATCTTCCAATTTTGACAGTACTAATTTCCTCAACTCTGCGTCTCTTTCCAATACCAGCCCTTGAACAAACACTAAGCACTTAAAGTTGTCAGTGCTTAACTCTGTCAGCTTGAATTCTTCACAATGCTTATTCACATTGGCTGCATACGTTATATAGTCTTGTTCATCTTTCATCAGATTCAAACATTTCCACCTCTTGTGAAACAAAAATGTCTTTTTACTAAATAATTCACTTAATATATTTACTGCCTCGGTAAAAGTCAACTCGCTATTTTTTTTCAGTAAAATGTACTTTACCAATTTGTTATGCTCAGCAGTTCCTAACTTGCTTAAAAGAAGTCTAACCTTCTTTCCTTCAGACCACGAGTGGCAGTCTTCGTTATACACGTCCGTATATTTTTTATAATACTCCTTAAAAGTTATCTCTTCATCCGGACTGTACGTGAATATTTCAATTAAATTCCATATTGTATTCTCTGGAAAAGAATCATTTTGTAGATTTTTCTCTTTCCTCTTCTCAGTTATTTCCAGAATTTTGTTTTGAAACTCCTTATGCATCTGTTCCATTTCTCATTGAAACTGCATCTGTCTATTAAAAGTTTCCTCCTGTAGTTGCATCTGGAATGTTTTCTGTTGCTCTAATATTGTCATCTGTTGTTCTGTCTGGAACTTAAAAAATTCCTGGAATATATTTTTGCATTCCTCCATCTTCGCAAAAAGTTTACACAATACTTAAATATTGTAGAGGGTGTTCTACGAATTTGAAATTTGTGACCTATTTGTGCAAACTGTCTTATCGAGAAAAAAAAAATTCTTTTCTCAGTTGAGAATACGACTGATTTTTTCGTCAGTTGACGTCTTTTCTTTCAAAAAACTTTGCCAATCCGAGATGTTGTCGCCGAAAATTGTGACGAGTAAGTTTTTTTTTCTCTTTTTCCTCCGTATGAAACAAATTTTGTCACCAAATAATGTGGCAAGCAAATTTTTTTTTTCTTCCACCGTATGAATCCGAATCCCTTCGCTGAATAATACTGTGGTGAACGCAATTTTTTTTCCTCCATATGAGTTTGAATACTTGTGGCCAAATTTGTTATGGCAGGTGAAAATATTTTTTTTTCTTCCACCGTATGAATTTCAAATCCTCGTGGGCAAGTGTGTTATGGAGTACGAATGTTTTTCTTCCTTCGTATGAATCCGAATACCCCGTCGCCAAGTGTTGTATGGCGAACGAAAGTTTTTCTTCCTCCGTATGAGTTCAAATCCTTGTCGTCAAGTGTTGTAGAGTGGTTTCACAATGGAGGCATGCATTTGTACTAAGTCGGTCCTAAAATAGGTTCGACGTACAAAACGTTAGGAACTTGATATAATAGGTAATGACGCAGTAATCCAGTTGTGGTGGCTGATACTTTAATATCCGACTAACTGACCAACCCCCCCCTGAGCGACTGCTACTACTCCTACTTATTAACTATAGAATAGGTGTGTTCCACTATAACATTTACAAATTTACATATAGAATTATCTACAGTTATAATGCACATGATACATGACTGACCAAGCTTTAATAAAAGTGAAACATGTTAGAGCAACCCAAACATGTGTCAAAATAGTGTTTGTAGTAATATATATATATATATATATATATATATATATATATATATATATATTAGGTACTTCCACAGATTTGCAATCCTAAGGTTTAAAATGAATTTTTAAAAATGAAATGTCTTTCTTGAAGCTTTTATTTCAGAACCAATTTAAATTGACTGAAAGGAGTTTTTTTTTTTCAAAAAATTTGATTTTGGCACCATTTTTAGTCACTGGTTATCAGAATATAATTCTCTTTATTAAAAATTCTTGCAAAAATGAAATATACTTTTCTGAAACATTATTTGAGGAATATTAACTGATTTAAAGTATAATTAATCTGATTTGAAGAGAATATTATTTACTTTAAGTTTAAAATATTGCAGAAATGCATTTTTTAACCTAACAGTAGGTGCTTATTTGAGGTGTTAACATGCATGATAACAGATAAAGTTGTTCTATGGGGTCTTTTTCTGTAAAACATAATTGAAGAAAATGACATGAGTGCCTTTTTTATATGATTTTTAAGTACTCAGTAATCTTAAAGAATTAGGAAAACATTCTTCATAATCTACTGTTTGATAGAATTGTAGATACATTGTCTTTAAATTTACTATAGTTATCACTCTTAGTTTCTGATAATGTTGTGTATGAACTTCCATATCTACAAAAATTGCCATACAAAATTGTATAATTCAAAATTCTTCAAAATATTGGTTTTTGATTAAGCTTTTCCATTTATGATCAGTAAATATAGTTTTCATATGATAATATACAATATTTAAGTTTTTATATGATAATAATATAATCTAAAAGAGTGAAATTAATACAGAATTTTAAAAGATTTTTAAACTTAATAAATTATTCTAATTAAAATTTAAAAAAAAAATGAAAATTCTTGTAAAAAAATTCATTATTCATCAAAAAAATCTTTTTAAGACAATAGTGTCCTTAATATAGCTTATTTATAAAAGCAATTAGAAGCTTTTTTTTTATTAAATATTGTCTTAGTTTTATTTCATTTCTTATTTTACAATTCAGAGCAGATTTTTAGTAAACTGTGTTTTCATTTTCAAGGCGGTTGACTTTGGTGTAGTTAGTTTATTTTCATGTTTTTACTGTGTGAATGTATTATTTGTGAATTATAGTAGCAGCAATTCTGAGACAGCATGTGTTGGGCATGTCTGAAATTCGAGTGGGCAATTTCCTATTTTTAAAAGACTTTCACCACACCATTAGCATTGGTAAAACAAGGTAAGGTTGATAGTGGGGGAGAACTGTTTGATGTACAAGGCCTCTCCTATAACTAGGTGTCTTTAGAAATTTGATTTACAAATGATTCTCGGATTTTTGACTAATATCTTTCTTAAGTGTTCTTGTAGATTATGGGTTGATAAATGTTTTTTTTTTATAGAACTTTACTCTGATAAGTGGCATCTACTCAAGGAGGTGATTGCAAAATTAACTAACTCCTTGAAGATGGTTAAAAAAGTTGCCAAAAGCACTTGGGACAAAAGACAATATTGATAGTTTTTTTACTTGCTCATTCCCACCAAACAGAAAAATGTAAGAACGATGGAAAAACTAAATAAAAAAATTAATAAAATATTCTTTGACACTCATATTTAATGAAAGATGTTTAAAAGAAAGGCTGCTGTCTCTCTCTCTCTCTCTCTATATATATATATATATATATATAGACATACATACATACATGTCAAATTTAGCTACAGTTGTGCTAAAAATGTCAACCGATATATAGCACAGCACAACTGCTCCATTCTAAACAAACACTTCAACAACCTTCAAAACAACATCTCCACAACTAATAATTGCAGCTGTAGAAAAAACAACCCTACTCATTAAACAGCAAATGTATGTCCTAATCATTAATTTATGAAGCGGATATCAAATATGGCAACAAGGTTGTTTTATGTGGGTTCTACTGAAAACTATTGAAAACTGTGCTTCTACCACCACCAAATAACATTAGGCAATATAAAATATAGTAACAGCACTGCCCTCTTTAAATTTTTTCTGGAAACTGAAAAGCAAGAATAAAAAAACAATTATCATCTGGTAATCAGTAGTGAAAGCTAAACCCTTCAGCTGGAAAGACAACAGATGTAACTTACGTCTTTCTGAGAAATTAATAATTCTGAAAAATATAAACAATCCTAATTGCTTAAGTCAAAGAAGTGAGTTACTGAGCACTTGCCTACCTAGAACCAAATTTCTACTTAAACACATTGACCCTGATTAATATAGACTAGCTGGACCTGGGAACATATATACTCCTATTGAATTTATTTATTTTTATTGATATTTTCATTATTTTTACTATCTTTATTATCCAACTATTGTTAATATTACTGTAATGCATTTATCATTCTTGCTAATCCATTATTTCAATAAGATTATCATTATCATTTTTAATATATAACCATTATTCTTATTGCTTGTTTTTTGTCTTTTTCTTTTCTTTTAGTCTTACTATTAGAAACATGTTATTAGGTTGGTGCAAAAATAATAACGTAATAATGTCGTTTTTTGACATTTTTAACGTCAAAAAACGACATTATTACGTCATTATTTTTGCACCAACCTAATATTTACTTATTTATTTGCATTTATTCTTTTATTATTCATTCATTTATTATTTTTATTTATTTACACATTTATATGTTCCTGTTTATATGGCTTTATTATATTTTCATTGATATGTATTATTTTTATCAGTACTTTAATTTACTATCACAGCATATTTTATTGAGATCAATACTTTTATTTAGTTTAATATTAACAATATTATTAATCACTTTATTGATGTTCATGAAAAAAATTGTGTGTGTGTGTATATATATAAGGTTAATGGTCAGAGTTGAATCAAACCAGGAAACAGTAGTATTAAAAAGTGCTCCATACATGTGTGAAAAAAACAAAAGTAAAAATAACATGTAGAACTTTTAACTTTCACCTCCTGATTTTATATATATAGATAGATAGATAGATAGATAGATAGATAGAAAAATTGTCACTTTTTGACTTAGTTTGTAGGTAAAGTTAGGGACAGTTACCTACAAACTACGTCAAAAAAATAAACTCATTCCTAGAATACAGTAACAACACTTTCACCATTGTATAAAAAAGCCTACTAGCAGAACCTCTTGCCACCTGAATTTTAAGAATGAATGCCCACATAGATACAAAATAGCAGTGATAAAAAATTTCCTTCTGTAGAACTCAACAAAGCAGAACAGACACTAGTTAACAATGGCTTTCCTAAGTACCTCATCGACCACCAGATTAGACTATTTCTTACCAAAAGTAAATAATAACGATACTAAACACACAGAGAAAAACAATAATATAAATTTCTTCTACAAAAGCCAAATGCATGTCAACCATAAGCGAGAATTATCTTCAATGAGAAATATCATATAAAAAAAAAAAAGCAATACCCCAGATGACCCAAACAAAAAAGTTAAATTATTTATTACAAAAAATTTAAAACAGATAACCTCATCCTCAAAAATAATAACACACCTGCAAAATCAAAACGACAAAGAACCAACATTATTTACAAGTTCAAATGACCCTCAAGGAACTGTGTTCCTGATCAAACTAAACTCATAAATAATTACATCAGTCACACTACTATATTCCTATCTGGACAATTTACATTACACCTATCTGACAACAGCTCCATTAGAACTCATTTAAAACACATGCACACACCTACCAGACTCCATCTGAAATATACTAGTAGAAAATACAAGCATAATGACCTTATCCACATGTAAAAATGATTAAAAATAATGGAAGCCATAATAATAAGAAAGAAATAGCCAACACTCAATAACATTAACTACGAACATGGCCACAATGTGCTGATTGTGTTTGGAAAATAAAACATCCCTATAACTCTAGATACATACACACAACTCATACATTCAGTTAAAAAATAAAAATGAATTCATCCTTGATAATGGTTAAAGTATAGCTGAAAAAGCTTGGAAATGCAAAACATTTGGACACTTTTTACACACTTTGTGCCCAGAAAAGAAAACACATGTATGAACACAAGAAAAATTAAAGAAAAAGCTTAATTGCAAACATATATAAAAGAGGGATTGCTGCCTAAATACACTATATATATGTGAAATGGATTAAGTTCAACAATTACTTAATATATTTTCTGTTTATATGTTATTTTAATAGTTTGGTTTGTTTTGTTTTACAGCATATCAACCTCAATGGGCTATTTAATGCCAACAAAATTTTTATTGCTGGTAATATGATTTCAAAAATCTATTTCTGGGTATATTTTTCCTTGAAGAAATCTATAGATGGCCATATTTTTTTTCAAAGAATGTATAACTGGTTGTATTGCTGGTATTTTATTTTTTTAAGTATTGATGATAATTTTTTCTTCAAAAATTATTGCTGGTAATAATTTTTTTTTGTTATTATAACTGGTATTAAAACCTATTTTTATACAAGTTTGGGTGTTAACTATTTGCCCATAGCTGGGACCCTAACAGGTGCTACCACCCCGGGTCAGAGTGAACCTGGGAACACCAGCAATTAAGAAGTGGTTCCACACTCCTCAAAATCTCCTGATCAGAGGCCTTGCTGTGGACGTAGTTTATCGTCTTACCCAAGACACGGACGGATGTAGTTTGTCATACCCAGGATGATATTTTAATTTTAATAGATGCAGTTTATTTAAACGCTCTGTATTTTAATTAAACAGTATTAATTACATTTTCTGGCCTGAATGTTCAAGAAATTTCATAGAAAATATTAAAATAAAATGTTAAAGTATGTTTCACGAGTAGGAAAAATCATTGAAGCTTTGTTGTTTATAAGCAGTAATTCAGACTTTGCTAACCAGACGCTTCTTTGTGGCTGAATGGTTTAAACAATACGTCAGATCAAATCATGGTTCCCATTGGAGTTACACTACACAGGTTCGATTCCTGTCGAAGCAGCACATATTTTCTATGAAATTTCTTGAACATTCAATCCCGTAAACGTAATCAATACTGTAAAAAAAAAAAAAAAAAAATAATATTTACTTAAATAAAGTGCAATGTATAAACAGAAAATATAAGTCTTTTACAGTACTCTTTAAAATGATTAATAATCAATTTCTAAATCTTAAAAGAAAGCCATCAAATTCAAAGGGGAAAAGTTCAAATTTGAATAAAAAAAAAATCAATTCATTGACATATTGAGTAATAATAATGTTTTTTTTTAATTAATTTCTTATTACTGCGTATTAAATTTAGTGGAAGTTTTTTCCTTTCTGTCATACAAGGGCTTATAAATTTTTTTGTATATATCTTGATCGATGGTTTGCTATTCTTTACCATCTCCAAGGAACCTATATCACAGATAGGTCCTAGGCTAAAACTGTAACAAAAATGTTTCACAGAAAGAAAGAAATTCCTACAAAAATCCTTTTTAAATTATCTGCTACTGGCATTAGAAATCAACAAACTAAGAAAAAACAAGTAGCTTAGCAGTTACTGGTTGGTTGTAAAAGCAAAACGAAAAATTAAATAAAAATAAATAAGCTGTTATTCACTTATTGTTCTGTTAAAATATCTCAAATATTTTTTTCTTTGTATATTTCCCTTCGTAACGACTGAAAGTAGTGTAAACTTTCCTTTTTGAGGTAACTTTTTCCAACTTGCAAGATCTTCACTTGACTAAAAAAAAAAACAAAAATAAAATAACGTAAACATTGGATTTTTTTTACGTTCTGTTAAACGACTTAAGTACGTTTTTTTTAATGTTAACCAAAAAATTTCTATGATGGAATCAACATAAAATAAAAAGAACATTAATTAAAATTTGTTTATCGCAATTAAAAAATATTCAAAACTCCTGGTCATATTTTTACGTTGCGAAGTTTTGTCAAACGTAAACAATAAATCTAAAAAACTTAAAAAAAACAATTTTTAATCAAACAGGAATTATTTATTTTATTATGGTTTATCAACAAGTACACGTTGATTTAATGACCATGTTGTAACTGATGAATGCAAATGCTTATGACAAATTAGTTTTCCATTTTTCTATTGGGGGGGGGGGCATTGGCTATTTTCAACAATGCTTGTTTCTTGAAATATAAAATTTAAATTTGAAATATTCTCAATATACGGAACGATAAAAAGAAAGAAAGAAACTTAGAAACAAATCACGATTTCCAAAAATGGTTAGCAAGCTCGTCTGTAGTAGAGTATCATCAAAAGGATCGATTCTCATACTATTGTGGCCTTGTGTCAGACTAGAAGAAAAATACATTTTCTTTTTTTATTAATCATAATGTATACGATCCTTATCCACCCTACTTTCTAGTTTTCCTCCCACACTTTTCATTCTGAAAAATACTTTTTTTTTATCCCAACCCCCTGCATTGTTTTTTAACGCCCTTGAATTGATTAACGAACGTGTCCATTTGTTTAATGAAAAAAATAAGGTTTTATCCCCCAAAACGTTCATCTTTCTTCTCTGGAATGGAAAGGGTGGAACAGCATACTAATTATTAATTAATACTTTCTTTAGTTTCCAAACTTCGAGTATTTTTTATCCTCCCCCATCATTTTCATTTTAGGCTATATAGCATACGTAGGTCCCATCAATATCAAACGTAGTTTGTGGTAAATGGCACGTACGCAATTCAAAGGAGAAGTTCTATGAAGACAAGGTCTAACTGAGAGGTGAAATAGGGGCCCGGGAGTATATCATAACTTGGACCGAATCAGAAGATAAAAAAAACAGAATGACTAAATGGAGAATGGGGTAAAAAAGATAAGAGGGGTTTGGGGGCTTCTATCCCCCTGATAGAATTCCTGGACCCTGTTTTAAAGAAAGGAAAAACAGAACTCTGCGTATCTTTCGACCTTATGCCACAAACCACATATAGACAATATGAAGATATTTTTTCATAAACAGTTTTTGCATACATACCATCAACATCGTATATATCAAAAATCCACTGCAATTTCTGTTCAATTTTCCCCTTTGAGGTGATACTAAAGGCGGATATAAATTCCCGAAAATCTATGATTCCGTCGCAATTCGTGTCCATCGCTCTGAAGACATGCTCAGAGAATTTGGATGCATCTCCATAAGGGAAGAAGTTTCCATAGATTCTCTTGAGTTGTTGCATCGATAGCTGACCACGCGGACAGTCTTTAAGGAAACCTTTATAAAAAACTGCAATTTCCCTTTCGGAAAATCCAGTAGTTCGACTTAACTCTTCAATAACGTCAGGTTTTAATTTTGTTAATTTGCTATGATTTCGACCCATCTTGTTAAAAAACTGGCAAAGTTGATTATTAAATTTGACAAGTCTCAGCCGAAGTTGCACCTGTCCTCGGAGCTGTTTAATATCATACATAGATAAATATATTGTTGATTATGACCGGTGGTCAAGCTGACCACTGGTCATGTTAGGGAAAAGATGAAGACATAATACAACTGTTTTTATCAGCCCCAGGGTAAGCGAAAAAGAAAATCAATTGTGGACAAGATGCGTAACAAGTCGTTACTAACAATCTTTGGTAAACTTTTTTTTTTTTTTGTTATTCCAAGTTTCGACGAAAATCTGCGAAACTAACGACTAAAATTAGAAAGCACTTTTTTATATGTATAAAAGAAAAAAGGCTTAGTAATTGATAAAATCCCAATAAGTGATAATATAAAATTAAAATGATAATTTTTTTATGAGTACAATAGTATTTTGGGAGTAAAATTATTAATTAAATTATTAAAATTGTTCCGTGTAAATATTTAGTTTCGTACTTTTTAGCTTTTCACATGAGATTAAGAAATGAATGATTTGTGTCGTTTTGTTGTCATTGAATTTATATAGTCTCTCTAGAGTTGGCAGAAAATAACTAATAATAACAAACATCCAATTTCAAATCCTCAGATACACAATTGGAAGTTTTTGGCTTCGGTCTCTAAAATTTGCTGCATGAATGCAGAAAGAGAGAATATTGCACATTTAAATTAAAAAACAAACTATGAACGAGAAATGACTCTGGTTTCACTCAGCAAAGGATATATCCAGGGTTTTTTAAACAACCCGAGAGACTACACTACAGACACTTTACTCGCAGACGTATGAAAGAAATAATAACCCCCTTCCAACGAAGGCAGTGAATGGATGGATACATGCATATCAACAAAAAAAAAAAAAAATGAAATTCCTTGAAGACAAAGTATACGAAAAAATAAAGGAACCCAAGGTCACAAAAAAGATGTATTTCAAACAAAATTAAATCAAGAAATTATTTAAAAAATGACATTTCCTGGTTAAAAATAATCGAACATCACCGGAAAACACCCATTATTCTACAGATTACCAAAAAGTACATAATCCGACGCGTGCCACACAAACTAGTTAGCGGCTAGCCGGCACACTACTTGACTGACACAAATTAATACTAGCTACTCGCATATTATATATAAACACTCAATATGTTTAAAAAGACAAATGACCAAAAACTTTTTGTTAGTAATATAAAGAAAATAATAATAAGAAGAAAAAATTATAATATAATCTTTTGCACTTACTTTTGAAAGAACTGTATTTAAAAGCAAACCAGAAAAAATTAAATTTGATGTGACACATTTTTGTCTGTTAAATTTAAAATTGGCTTTAAAAGAACTGCCAGAAATAATTCTGTTTTGGTGGACTGTTTGTGACTTCATTTTTCAAATTTAAAAAATAAAAATATATATAATGGGGAAGATAAATATTTGTACACCATGAAATTTTTTAATTAATATAGTTAACTGATGAAAAACGTAAAATCCATACAATATTTCTACACCATTAAATAATGCTGCATTGCAATATGCAAAAAAACAATTAGAAAACTGTTATAAATGAAATTATGTGTTATTTATAAAATTTTGAAGTGAAAAAAGTATTCATACAAAATATGTTTTTAAAATCAAAAGGCTTAATTTATTTACATAATTATTTGTAAGATTTTGCTATATTCTTTCAATTATCTTATTGCCATAACAATCTAGAACATTCTGCTATTCATTTCTTATATAAGGTTATCTCTGCACACAAATACACAATAATTATCATCATGGGGAAAGGCAAAGAACTATCAAATTCAGAAAAAGAATTGATCATCAAACATTGGAAGGAAGGCAAAAGCTATAGGAAAATAGCAGATATCCTGACTATGCCATTTACTACTATTAGTTCTGTTATTGCTAAGTATAAAAAGGTGAAAACTGTTGAAAACAAATCAAGATCTGGTGCACCACGCAAGATTTCTCCCAAATCAATGAGAAGAATTCAACGCAAAATACGAGAAAATCCAATGATTACTCGGAGAGAAATACAGGAAGAATTAAAAGCATCAGGTATTATTGTTACGAAGCGAACAATAAGCAATGAACTTCATAGAAGTCAACTAAGATCGTCTTCTCCAAAAAAAACTCCGCTACTATTGAAGAAACATAGGGATACTCGGTTAAAATTTGTTTGTGAGCACAAGAATTAAAGCTGAATCATTTTGGGAAAGTGTTTTATGGACAGATGAAGGAAAAATTGAACTATTTGGGCCAATTCAAAGACTCACATTTGGAAAAAGACGGCACAGCCTTTGCACCAAACACAATCCTAACAGTGAAATTTGGTGGTGGCAATATCATGGTTTGGAGATGTTTTTCTGCTAATGGTACAAGTAATCTATAGATAATAAATGCTAGAATGAATTCAAAAATATACCAAGATGTTTTGGACTTTAATTTGTTTGTCTAACCAGAGGGGGTATCTGGTTATTACATTTGGTGCTCTGTGTTTTCAGCTTGGTATATGGATCATCCAGAATTTATAGGATTGGGTTTTCTCTTTTAGGTTTAGTAGGTGGGGGTGCCTTATATACTCTAACCTGTGATCGCCCAAAACTTTCAGTAATGGTTTAAGGACCACTGCTATGATCCGGTTGTCACAACCAAGTATAAAGTGTTTCGCTCTTTTGAGGGCATCAACCACAACTAGGGCTTCTCCTTCAATAGGTGCATATCGTGATTCAGCTGAAAAGGTGAATCTACTCCCTGCAAGTGTGATCCTCCATCCCATAGGTTCTGTAGTTGGTCATCCCAGTAGAACTGCATGGATAGTTTGAGGAGTTCCCTGAACGGTTTCATTTTGTCGGTCATAGATGTGCCGTAACTGACTTGATTCATGAGGCCAAACCAGGACTGGATGTCTGTAATATTTCTTGGCCTGGGAAAGTCTGTGATGGCTTGCAGAAATCTCTGACATGGTTTTACACTGTCCATTGTGACCACAGAGCTCCAGCCATCTACAGGCCTGGAAAAACTGTCTTCATTGATGTATTTGGCTTTGTTGGGGAAGTCTGAGACAATTTTGTTGAATCACCTGGCATAGCCGTCCTGTGATGCTATGTATCCCTGTGGGGTTGTCTGGTATCAATAGTGGCCACAGGGTGTGATGAAGGTGATGTAATGGCAGTCACACTCTTATAGGGATGGAATGGTAGCCATCCCATGCATCAAATAGTCTTTTTATAGTCAGGGACAAGGGTAAACTGATGAAATGGCAACCGAGTGTGGTGTATCTCTCTTGCACTGTGGACATTTAATGCCTGTAGTCCACTGTGTGACATGGGCTACCATTCTTCTTTGTACAAATGATCATTCTGTGGCACCATGTGACAGTTGCCCCAACAGGAACTGGTACTATGACTCCTAGACGGATTTTACCTCATCTTGCCAATGGAGGGGTATTGGAATTGGTGTGTGTATAGCAACTGGGGTGGCATTAGGGTTTATATTTAGTTTCAAGGGCGGTCCCTCCATGAGTAATAGTGTTTGGTGCTTGCAGGTATTAAATGTGCTGGAGTTGTAGTGATCTATCAGCCATTTCCGAAGGTCATTGCAGTGCTTCTCAGTAAGCTCATGAGCAGAGAAGGGGGTGATGTTTGTTTGAGGCAGTGGCATTCCATGGTGGGTCTGTTCTGTCGAGGTTTATTGAGGGAGACAGCTGCTTCTCCAATTTGTGAGAAGTCCTTGGAGATAAAACACAGGCCAGTGCAAGCATCCCTTGATAAGTAAAGGTCTGTTGTGACTTAGCAAAGACAGGTGATCTTGATGGGGTTCCCTTGACTGTTTTACACTGATATATGCAATAGTATCACCCTCTGTATGTTGACAGAATTCAGGTTAATGGCTTTCATGTGCATTCATATGAGTATTAGTTCAGACTTTTTTTACTCCGAGGTGGTATAGTAGTCGAACACGCATCAGTGAGCTCTGGCATCCAGTGTCAGCTACTGCAGCCAGCCTGCTTGTGCGGGGTGATCTGGAGAGCAGCTGCCTAAAATGAGCATAGTCATCAATGTCAACCCAGGAGGTTACATCTATAGTGGGTTGGGATTGAAAAATTTCCTTGTTTTCATTTGGAATGTCTGGTGAATGTGTAATGTTCAAGGATGACAGGATTGCTATCATCACATCTTTTTGGTGTTAGATTGCCCAATGACTCACATAGTATATTGTAGACTGTCCCCACTTCCTATTTGGGATTTTGTGTCTGGTTGCGGGAGTTTCTTGGAGGTTGGTTGCAGCTCCGACAGACCTTGGTGAAGTGGTTTAGAGTGGCACAGTTCCTGCATTTACTGCTAAATGCTTTACATTTCCTCCTCCTTGATGTTGTTCTCACCAGTGTGTGTAGGTTCTCCACAGTTAGGGCAGGATTTGTCATGTCTCTGGCCACCAATCTGTTTATGGATTTTGTTGGTAGCTCTGCCCTTATTGTATGCACTTGCTGCATGAGCATGGTCTGCACTACTGAGGGACACTTCGGATCTCTTTTCTGACTCCTTTACCTCCACAAGCCTGAGGGTGGCTTTTAGGGTGGGGTCCTGGTTTTCATGGTTAACAATGTCCTATTGTATTTTAGTGTCTTCTAGGCCACATACGACAACATCTCTGACCATCTGTTCTGTGAAATTTATGTTGCAACTGCAAGGACAGATGCTAGTGAACTTACATGTGTCTGCTCAGCCATGTAATATAGCAGAGAAATTCCTTACCCCCTCATCTCTGTCCTGGTACATATTCTGCAGGGTGGTCCTGGATACCATGGTATTCTCCTCCCAAACTGCAAGGTGCTATATTACTGCTAAGATGACCACTTTCGTTTCTATGCCGATCCCACCATTACAATGCTGGAGGTCTTTCAGAGGGATTCCTCACAACATTCCATTAATTGGATGATGGTGTCCCAGCCTGTGATCTTCATCGCATGCCTGTATTTGTTCCGTCTCCTTGGGAAGTACCACATGAGATAGTAGGGTGAGAGACCGTTACAGTTTGGGTGCCGGTCACCCTAGTTGTGCTGTGTGTTATTGTATGGGTATTAAGAAGAGTTATTCTTTTGGAGGCATCTGTTATGTCTGGTGTGATGTAGTTGCAGTCAGTGATAGGGCATGTGGTTTGTGGCATGGCTGGGTGTTACGCGGATACATTGATGAGGGGAATATGATGAGTCTTGAGTAATGGTTGTGTACCTATTGCAAGTTTATCACTGATTTTGGGAGAGAGACATCCTGTAGGGTTTTTATTTTGTGCACAAAGGGCTCATTGATGGGTCTCAAAACAATTATGCTATCGTTAGTGTCAATTTATGACAATAATGATGAATAAAAGAGTTCAACTTGCCATATTGTTTTAAGGGGTGTATTCCAGTAGTCACTTTCTCTTAGGGACTTCTGGTGAGGGAGTCATTATTGTCTAGTAAAGAAAATTTTGACTGGAAGGTGCAAAAATTTGAAGAAGTCGGAAGATGAGGAGACATATTTTGCCCTGAAGGCATAAAAATAAGGTTCCAGAAAGAAAAGCTATATATAGACATATATTTTTAAAAAAAAAAAAAAAGCCAGGTTTATAAAAAACTGAATTTGATTTTGATGTGTTTTCTGTGAAAGTATTTTAGAATTAGCGCTAAAAGAACCGCCAAAAATAAATACTGTCGAGCCGGACTGTTCCAAAGTTCAATTTTTAAATTTAAAAAAAATATATATTCATAATTCCTTGTATTTATTGTCCAATCAAAAGGGTTGCTCCCACCCACGTAAATTTAAAATGATATCCATCTGAGTCTCTTTTGAGGACAATAAGATGGATCAGGAGGTAAAACATAATTTTCAACTAGAAGGTAATAATTTTTAACTGAAAGGAACAAACAGTTTTGAAGAAATCAGAAAACGAGCCAGGAAACATGAAAATTTTGTCTTTTAGGCATAAAAATAAAGTTCCAGAAGGAAAAGCTATTTTTGCCTGTCACCTGTGGATGAGCTGAGCTGTTTTTCACAGAAGAGGCAAATGGAAAAAAAAGACGTGAAACCTGTGAATAGAACTTTATTAAATGATTAAAAGTCCCAGTGATGCAAGTGAATTTTGCCAAAGCACCTTTCTGTTTTTTCATCTTTGAATTAGGGAGCATGACTTTTTTAAAGAGTATTTTAAACTTATTTAAAATTTTTATATTACCTTCTCAAGATTTTTTTCATTTTTGAAGATTGTATTGCATATCTTAAGAGACTATATATTTAAGAGACTATAATTCTTATTTTGATCTGTTATCTTTCCTTGTTACAAAAAAGGTGCACAAAAGGAAATTTTTGTGCAGCCCTATTTTGTAAAAATTCTATTTTGTTCTTTGTTTCTTATGTCTATGTAATAAATGTTTGTTTCTTTCAAATTTCACTTAGTAATTTTGAGTCTTGTTTGTTTTTGTATGTACCTGTTTTAATATTTGGGATAAGAGAGGTGACATTCTCTCTTCTCCCACTCTCTCCAGGGAAAAAATCATTTTAATACAAATGTTCCTGTAAAGAAATGCCTAAATTTACTAAAAACACATCTAACAAAAACAAAATAAAATGACCTCTTCTCACACATAAGAACATCAAAATGTGCCAATTAATTATTAATCAATGTTTTTTTCATCTTCGCTAATAAAATTTTATAAACAAAAAAAAATTTTTTAGAAATTCTAGAAAATGAGCCTTTCGAAAATATTTTACATCAAAATTCTTATTTTAAATGCATAGATCAGTCAGTTATATGCCATTTCGATACATGACTGACAAGGCAGATTTTTTCTCGCAGTAGGTTGCCATTTCTTTCTTTGCTAGACCAGTTGCCATCCAAGGCTATAGAACCCAGTCTGCCCTGCTATTTACCCATAGCTGAAGGGAGAAGAAGAGGATTCATACCTTTCTCAAGGGTATTAGCACGTAAGTGAATGTAATTGATTCGACTGAAATTCGAACTTGGCTCTCCGGTTCCTCAATCCGAGCCGCTATCCATTACTCCATTGTGCCTCCCTAAATGCATACAAAATACTCTAATAATATATTCACATGACACAATTTCACTTGACATTGTAAACAAACTTAATAGCATTGAATCCACAATATATTTTACTCTTGAAACAGAAACTAATAACACATTACCCTTCCTATATCATGCTACATAAAATCAATAATAACCTTCAATTAAAAGTTTACAGAAAATCTACTGACAAGAATGTCCTCATAAATTATTATTCTCACCACTACATTAGAATAATTATATGATTTTATTTAAGAGCACTAAGAATCTGCAACCCCTAATACTTACCTAAAGAAGAAATATAGAAAACACCTTTAAAAACTTCCAACATCCTCATATTTTCATCCACAATGCTAAGAGAAAGGCATACAAAAATAACAGCAACAATAATAAACTAGATAAAGACAGGCTTATAATATTACTTACCAACTCCATAACATCTATTCAAAACAATTTATCAAGTCTTAACAATATCAAAATAATTATAACAAAACTATTATGAGTATGATTGGAAACAAAAATGTCTATAACAACAATAACTCTGAAACACATATATATATATATATAAACTGTTACGTAAATGTTAAAAAATGTATTCATGAACACAAAAGAATTTTATATATAACAATTTTTCAAATGCATTAGTTATACACAAATAAATTCAACCAAAACTTTGATCTAAAAAGAGAAAATAACTTATTTAGACAAAACTTATTGAGAATACATCTATCATTTTGTGCCAAACTGTTAACTTAGACCCTAGATTTTTTCAAATGACTTTCTTAAATAAATACTATCCCAAGCCAATATATATGACCATAAAAATATTTTAAACATTAAATGAAAATGGTTAGCTCAAGACCTAATATTTAAAATAAATAAATTCATAAATAATGAATCAAATAATGAATAATAATTACATTAAAAAAATAAATCTATATAAACAAATAAGAATAAAAATTCAACAATAACACTTACTCACTTTTGTTTATTCAGCATTGCATTGCATCACTTAGTATCTTCCATAGTTTACCTTTACTTATACAGCTTTAATAATATTTTAGATTGTTTTTAAATATAATATTTTGAAAACTTAATATTTTTCCTCCAATTTACTTCTGTCTCTCTATACATGGAGGAAAATAAAATCCTTGCATTTGCCTTGATAAAGTCCTTCTGGGAATGAAATGCATTGGTAAAGAAAAGTTTTACTTTTGTCTTTATTCACTGAACTAAATACTTTCATTCATTAAAAATTTTATTTTAAGCATTAATGTTGAAGTCATGAAAACAGCATTTATAAAAAGTTGGCTTCACTACAATTCAAAAACATTCTAGTTACTATATTTTTTCTGAACTAATTCCCAATGAAGAAACACAAAAGAAAAAGGCAGGTGATTGTTGACCAGGGTTAATTCCTTGTGTCCCAAAAGAGGAAATACCAAGGGGACTGCCCTGTTTTTTTGGTCTCTGGTCTCAGGTATGCGTGGACTCCCACTTTAACCTTGGTCTTATGTATGTATTTATTTGATGAAGTTTTTACTGAACTCATAAGTCATTAATTTTTTGCTTTTTATTTTATTTATTAGGTTCCTCCAAAATCATATGCACTTTCAACATGTGAAAAAAAAATCAATACCCATTGTTTTTAAAAATTTACCAAAAAATATATTAGATTTAAACTCATTTTTCTGATGAAGGTTTTGAGGCGTATTTATCAATTCAAAATGTTATTTCTTTGTGAAAAATAAAATAAATGACACACAATTCAATAAATTCTATTTATATTGTGTTTTGAAATGAATTTTGTTTACCAGAAACTGTGATCATTTTCTGATGTTATAGAATACGGGATCATGGTAATTTGTTGCTTAACTTACTGGGGACCTAAATGAATAAATGAATAAAATAATCTTATATATCTTACATAGCTGGAGTGGGGGTTTACCATGGGCCACACTTTTATAGGGGTAGCACTTTTGGGTCTACTGTATAAGCCTGAATAGGCTGTATCAAAATGAAGTGGTTTTAATGTCAAGACACTACAGTTGAGGGAAAGTTTTTCATTTCAAGTAACTTAAACTATAACATTTGTATTTAAGCAATTGTTATCTTGGCTGAACAATAAACATTATCCAGTGATGTATTCAGGGTTGTTTTATCATTGTTGACAATGTGAAATGAACCCAGAGTACCATCTTTTAATGACACAGCACTGTTGTGTGTAGGAGACACATCTTGATTGTTATTATATAAATTTCAGTTATTTTCCTTGAAAGAATTTCATTTGAGGGTGTGTTGTTCTATTTTTTATCTTTTGGGCCTGTTAATAGTTTAGAGAGAGTGAATGAGTCACTGTGCAATATATTGTATTTTTGTGGGATGGGTAGGGGGAGGGGTGACAAACTCAAAGACTGCCCTGAGCAGCACACATTCTAGGTATGCCACTGATATCTTGACCTCTTCAAGATAAAGGTCAATTGCCATGTTTATTCCATATTATCATAATCTGTATTTCTTACCACTTTCTCTTCTATTCACTTATGGACAAATACTCTTAGGAAAGTTATGAATCCCTTTACCTCCAGCTATGGGTTAAATAGTATGACTTGTATTTGGAAAAATCATTATTAATCTCCCCAAATTTTTAATGTAATATTCACACACAAAAAAAAAATAATTATACTTACAACCCAAAATATATATTTTTTATCATTTTGCCCCAAGCAAGTCAATAATGCCACAAGGACGCAGGGGGATACAGAGAGTGAAAGATAATGAGAAGACATTAGTGAGGAGAAATGAGGAAAAGAACAATAAAGGAACAGGATTTAGGCAGAGAAAAGATGGCAACTGATGTTGCACTTAAATTTTTAAAGACTGTTGGTGTCATGGAAGTAAGAAATCAGAAGGGAGTTCCACAGGCAAAAAAAGAAACTATTAGAATAAAACATACTGGTAGTTGAATCTAGCTAGTTCAACAGAAAAATGATGAGACCTAATTGCCAATCTAGTATCACACTTAAATTCATGCAGTCAGGGTACTAAAGAAAAAAGCTCATCAGAACATTTTCTATGAAAATAAAGGGTGTTCCAATAACTTGGATTGATTTTAAATGTGAATTAAGTTTAAGCATATAATGATTTTTTTCTTTTTCTTTAAGATTGGGGGGATATTTGGGTGATATTATTTTTCACACAGAATTACCATGACTTAAATAACATGATCCAATAGAGAAATAAATAAATTTTCGCCAATATCACTGATTTATTTACAGCTGATTTTGATTCACCTTAATGAAACACCCTTATATATAATCCGTCTTAATGAAACACCTTTTATTTGTAGTAAAGACAGAAGGAAGCCACATCACATTGTGACAAAGTTACTGAAGTCGAGATGCCAGGTCATGATGTTTAGCTTTAAATAACTCAAGGCTTGATAAGCTATAAAAAACAAATCAGTCTCTTACATTCATATCATACAGTTCATTCAACATTACTATTTTGTTGACTGTAACCATTTCTTTGAGTGGCTCAAGAGCCACTCAAAGAAATATTGTATTAGGTAAACATCTTCTATGTACCATGTCAATCTTGGGCGTTCATGGCTCTCCATATCTTCCTATTCTTTGTAGCTCTTTGTAAGGTTTGTCTTTTTACCATCCCTCCCTCCCCCTATTGTGACACTTATTTACACAAAACTGTTAGGTAGCTCACTTCTGTTTCCCTCTGTTCCTCTTGCCTTCAGTGTGCTGTAAGTGTCAAATTCTCTCAGCCCTCTTTCCTCATTATGTGTCCTAGAAATTCCAACTCTCTTTTTCTGATTCTAAATAAAAGTGTCCATTTTTTTAAAAACTTCCTTGTTGCTCACATGTTCCATCTATGGTATTCTCAGCATCCTTCTGTAGAACCAAATCTCTATTGCTTCTATCAGGTTAAAATTAACAAGGATAAACATAAAACACTAATTCTTATATACAAGGTTAAGATAATTTATTTATTGTTTTTAAGTGTTATTGAAATATTAATTACTTACATTTTTCATGTTTTACATATTTGTTGTTGAATCAATCCACAACAAAGAAAAAGGCGAGAAAGGTTTTTAAATATAAGAATATAAGATATTTTCATTTTTGTGTTTTTACAACTAAATTTTTCATAGTATGTATGAGTGTTAAAGTTCCTTGTTAAGATGAAGAGAAATGTGATTTCTTCACATGTACATGTGAGAAAAAGAGGCAACTGAGGAGGAAATGTGTCACATAGCTTGGTAAGGAGGAGTGTAAGTGTCACGTAGCTTAGTGAAGAAGACAGGTGAATGAGTAAAAGAATCTCTTTAAAGCCATGTTGTGCACTGATGCTATCTTTTGTTGTTCCATATTCCTTACTGGCTTGTCTGGCTTGGTGACTTTGCAATATATACTCTTCAAAGGGATCACAAAGTATATTTTTTTTATTGTTGGTGGGAACGCAATCCATTGGTTGAAAAATGTTGAATATTTATTTTCAAAGGAATAATTTATTAACTGGAAGGATGCATGGATCCTCCAACTCAGAAACCATTTTTTTTGTCATTTGATGATTGACTGTCTTGGTGTTTATTTTCATCTTTGCTCCACATTAGCTGGTAAGTAAAATTGGAAGAAAATAAAATCTTTGTTTCAACATTAACAAAAGAATTTAATAAACAAATTTTTTTTACAGAGATATAAAAGAAAAAAAAAACTATTGTAACGTGCCTGCATGATAAACAAAAATATCTAATGAAGAAAGAAGAAAATATTAATACATCCCTTCTACTAGTTATGGGATAAATATCAGAGCAGTCTGGCTTTGGTTAGCAATTAGTCTAGAAGAAGTATAATTAATTAGTGAATTCAAAATGGGTTGGGGTGGGGAGCTAGTAACTGCACTCCATAAAAACCTATTTGTTACAGAAACCACAGCAGCAACACCTATTGTGGTATGGTAATACCCATATGCTCCACAGAGAATGTGTAGTTTCAAGAAACAAAATGTTTATAATAACTATGTTACTTGTCTATTAATTAATAAAATTCAGCTTGCTTCATTTTTGCTTAAAGTTTCTAATTTAAATTTATTTATTGCTTAGGTAAATAAATCCTAGAAATAGTTTTAATTTGAAATTATTTTATATTTATAGTTTTACATATTCAAAAGACTTATAAGTAGAATAGGAGACACGATGGAGTAATGGATAGTGACTTGGCTTGAGAATCGGAGAGTCGAATTTGAATTTCAGTCAAATCCATTACATTCACTTCTGTGCTAATACCCTTGGAAAGGTATGAATACTCTTCTTCCCCAGCTATGGGTAAATAGCAGGACAGACTGGGTTCTATAGCCTTGGATGGCAACTGGTCTACTGCAGAAAGAAATGGCAACCTACTGTGGGAAAAAATCTACCTTGTCAGTCATGTATCGAAAGATACATGATTGCCTAAGCATGTATCACGCATGGCACATAACTGATAAGCAGAATACTTTCATTTGAATAATTTCATACAGTTATATATTAACTCAATTTAGTCTGGCACAGTAACTTGATAATAGAATCATACAGTGAAAATCAAAGTTAGTACAAAAGTAATATTCAATAAGACAAAGCATCCATGTTGGTATATACCAGATTAACCTCCCTTGAAGCAATTGTTGCACCAGTTTAGATTGACCTGACAATTTTATGTCACTGTTCAGAAAATGCAGTGAATAAGAACACATAAATATTATTTACAAAAATAAGCTCAGATATTATTGTTAATCATTGTTAGAATCAGCTTGCAATAACATCCTAGTTTATCTATCTATCTATCTAAATGTGTTCATATCTATCTGTCTACCTATCTCAATCAGTTCATATCTACAGGGTGCGATGGATAAATTATCATGTAAATTATGCAAAAATGAAAATTACACTGACATCTCATTTTAACTGATATAATTACCAAAATTATACAAAAATATCTTGAAATACTAAAGAGTAAATTTATTCAATAAAATTGCCATTGACTTCAACCATGGCATCCAGACAACTTTGGAATTTCCAGCAACTCTTCTGAATGGTCTCCTTATTTAAGTTGGTGAATGCTGCTATAATCTTTGCCTTCAGTTCACCTTTGATATAACAAGGACTTTTTCTGGTCTCTCGACCAACTGTGCACCACACATAATAATCAAGGGGTGTGCAGTCTGGTGAGTTAGGTGGTCAGATGTAAGCGGTGATGTGGTTGCAGAAATTTCTGACAGCCATGACTGGGTTTTCCTGCTTGTGTGGCATGGTTCAGAGTACTGCTGCTGGATATAGGGTTTTCTAGCAGCAACCCTCTTGACCCAGGGTAGCACTACCTCCCAAAGGCACTTGATGTAGGCCTCTGTGTTGAGTCTGAGGCCCTCACCAACAAATTCAAGACTTCTTTTCTTATCAGAATGAGTTTTCTTAGCTGATGTAACCTTCATAATTACCATTAGACTCATTCAACTCTTTCCAAGTCCCCTGCACTGTTTTCAGATTTACACCCAAATACTCTGAAACATTCATATTGGAGCTTCCGGTGCAAATACTAAGTAGTACAGCATGCCATTTCCAGATTTCTGGCGGAGTGAATTGTGTCATGGTGATTTTTTTTCTCACAGACAGTGCCCAACTGACCCTACTATACAGTGCGGTTGAAAAAATCAAGAACAAACAACGCATATGCGTAAAATTAAAATTATAAAATGGCAACAGTTTACCCATTTCACTCTGTATATTTAATGGCTGGCCACTCATATCCAAGGATTCCCATCTACTCAGATGGCTAGTCAATCCCTGTTGCAGACACCTTATATAGTTAGGTAATGAAGGGTTTGGTAATCCAAATGGATAATTCCAAAGAGGATGTGATTCAGAGAACTCAAAGTAACACCAGAGCAAATATTAATTAAATAATTAAGACAGTGACCTGAAGCAGCTGGTTATGAGGCACCAGTTGTCTGCCTTTTCCCATTCTCTGGCTTGGAGCTGGACTTAGTTTGACTCTCACAGAACACATAGAAGGCAAGAGAAACATAGGGAAACTGAGAAATCTACTTAATGAGTTTACATGAATGGATGGCATAACAAGGATGAACAGTCAAAAGTTCCATAGATCTACAAAAGACAGAAAGTTTTGGAAGACCATAATCACCTACATTTTGAAAGGACAGGCACATGAAAGAAGACTTTCTTTCAATATATCCTGCACCAGAGAAACAAAGAAAAACAGTGAGTAATCTAGTGAATAAGCTTGTGCAAATGGATGGTAGAAAAGAAAGACAGATGGTAAAGGTGGAAAGTTATTTAAAATAACAAAAAATTGGAAGTTGTAGAGAGCCACTATCAAACACATCCTGGCACATAAAAGACAAAGTAATTATCTTAATGAAAATATTCCAATTCCCTTGAAGATCATAAAAGGAACCAAGATAGGTTCTTTGTTGAGAGAAAATGTTTTGAAAGAACAGAATTATGACAATACCTGAAAGAACATCTTGGCCAAGTTAATATGTTTTGAGATTCAAAACAGCAAGTAGATCATTATAATGAAGTGTGATACATTTTTTGTTTTTCTGCAATTCAAACATAATGTCAACTCATTTGTTTGGTACTTGTTTACACAATTAATGGTTTTGTTTATGTATTGAATAAATGCCAAGTTGTCACAAAACAAAGACATCTGTACAGTTTCCAATATTATTTTACCAAATGTAAAAATACCATGAAGCTTTCAATGTTATGCAATAAAATAAGTACTTTTTTTGTTAAGCATTTCACCCAAGCAAGGCGGGAGTGTCACTGGCAAGGGGTTACAAAGAGTGGGAGCAAGAGTAAAGAGGCATGACAGAGGAAAGGATGAAGAGTAGGATGGGGAATTAGATTATGGCATCAGAAGGTGTCAGATGACATTGCATTTGAATAATTGAAGATTGTAGCTATTGGAGAAGCAAGTAAGAGGAAGGGAGTTTCACAGGCGGGAAGTGTGAGACATGAAACTGTTGGAGTAGA
>OZ010613.1:51367316-51399816 GCA_963932145.1 Acanthosepion lycidas | reverse complement strand
ATTGTTAAACAAACATTAGTAGAATTTGTGACATTCCAAATTTCAAGGGAAGATAACACCTCCATTCAACCAATTCCAAGCCTAAGTGAAGACTGTAAATATTGGTTTATGCATGTAAGTCTATAATAATTCTAGTTTGTCTATATGAGATTCAGATGGTAATGTATATTCATGTCTGTGTGTGTGCATGTCTAGTAAACATTGCATGTAGATTTAGAAACATTTTTATATACATATTTTTATTGTAGAGAAACATATGTTAGATTCTTTAAGAATGGATTCAATAAAGCTTATATATTATACATCTTAGATTCCAATCCATATTTGATCTATATTTGATCCCAACTCATATATATATATATATATATATATATATATATATATATATATATATATATATGATAAAATATAGTTTTACGGTATACCTCATCAGGCCTGATGATTGCATTCAGCATAAAATAGACTATTGCATCTGGGTGTTTAATTCAATGTCCACTTTTATATTTAAATACACTCAATCCCTGATATTGAGCACTTTAACCCATAAATATAGCATACCTTAAAACTATATTTTATTATTCATATATATATATATATATATATGAAGAAATATAGCTTTAAGTTGAGCTATATTTATAGGATAAAGTGCTCAATATCATAGATAGAGCGTAAGTAAATATAAATATAAAAATGAACATTGAAGTCAACACTCAGAGGTGACAGACTGTTTGTTTCATGCTAGACACAATTGCACAATTGTCAGGCCTGACGATTGTGTCTAGCATGAAACAGCCTATCACCTCTGAGTGTTGACTTCAATGTTCACTTTTATATATATATATATATATATATAATTAATTATTTATTTAAAAATTATAACATAAATATGTTATAAAATCACTGCAAAAATAGCCATTTTGTTTCAACACATCTGGTGTCTTATCAAGTAATGATGTTGAATGTTGATTGTAGAATAAAGCTTTTAAAAGGTTCAAATTAATTAACCAACCCTCGTAAGGGGAAACGCTGTTACATGAGCTGAAATGACCAATCAAAAAACAAGTATATGAGAATTCAAAAAACTTGACAACGATGTAAGGTTATAATAACTATTAAATGCTTTAAAGTTGGGTGTATACTAAAATATAATTTATTCTAACTAATAAGTATTAAATTGTACGATAAAATTTGAAATTAAAATTAAAAACTACCCATTTCAAAAATGTAAATATAATCTATATTAAGTTTAAAATTTTAAAATTATTGAGGAAAATGAAAAAATACACATGTTATTCTATTCATTTTGCTTCTATTGAAATTACGTTGGAATAAATGTTAAGATTGACTGCCCTTAACTTCATGACAACATTGATGGATACATGTGTAGACATGTGATTATGACATCTTGCGAAAGACACCAGAGTTGTTGAAACAAAATGGCTATTTTTGGTAGTGATTTTATAACATATTTATGTTGTAATTTTTAAATAAATAATTATATTCACTCTACCCTGTATTGAGCACTCTTTTAAGAATAGTAATTGTTGGTTATTAGAATTTATTCTGTATACACCAATCATATACTTGGATATATATATATATATATATATATATATATATATATATATATATATATATATATATACACACACTCAGACCTGTTAACAGAGTGTTCTGAATTGGTTTTTTGGCTTTAAGTTAGAAAGACTTTGAGTAAGAATTTGCACACTAAAAATTAGTTCACATTATTTTCCAGGATGGAGGGAATAATTTTCTGGGTGGCTGCTTCCTTGAATACAACTACAGAATTACCAGATACATGCATACACTCAAAAAAATCCCCAAAAAGAAGCCAGCTATAATGTTGTACAAATAAAAAAGCAATAAAGAAGAGGAGACTTATTTTTTTAATAATAATTTATATAATAATCTGAATTACTCCAATGTTGATTCTGTCTGTTCAGACTTCTGTTTAAAATTGTTTTTCAACCTGTAATTAAGGGTTGTCAATCATATCCCATATTTACACTTGGTGCTGTGTCCGCAATGCAACTACTGCTAAACAAAAAATTCTGGCACTGAATCCTGAATAAACAGCATCAGAGACATAAGAAAACACACAAGAAATCATCACAGATTTCTTCATTAGTAGAACAGTGTAGGTGGTTGGTGTTGGGTTACTTCAAAACTCGTAAACAAGGCAGAGCTGATTCTTTACACTTTTACTGAATTATCTGAAGATGTCAGTGTGGCTTGGGTGTGTTTGGAATCTCTTTGTGCCTACCTCTACGTCATATTTAAACAAGAGCAACAAGAAGAAACAAGAATCTATTACGTATGTTTTTTTTGTGTGCTTTTTGTTGTGTACATGCTTTATATCCAGTCACATGAACAGAAAACAGTACAGTTGGAAGCACCAGGTTTGAGAAGCTGTAAAACTACCAAAAAAAACAAAAAACAAACACAGAATCAGGTAAAAATTTACTTCCTTGATTTTCATTTTATTTTATAGATTTTATTCATTTTACAGAAATATCCCAACTCCACTGTAAAAGGTTTTCAAATTCAAATGTTATTTAAAAAAAAAAAAAAGTTTCACAACACTATCCCAGATATACAGTAATATGTATATACACTAACATTTTTATGTTATATTTAAAAAAAAAATAAAGTTCTGCAAAGATTTCCTAACTCCCTGCAGAATGTATACAAATTAAAATTTTATCTAAAAAAAAAGAAAATTTTACAAAAATATTTCAACTTCACTATATTATATGCAGACTAAATGTCTATATTTAAAAAAGAAAATTTTGCAAAAATATCTAACCTCCACTCAATTCTGCATACAAAATTTTTAAAAAAAGTAAGTTTTACAAAAATTTCCTAACTCCACTGTAGTAATGTATATGCACTAAAATTTTATCTTTTAAAAAAGTTTTGCAAACATTTCCTAACTGTAACATGTATACACTATATATATAACACAGTAGTAAGTATAGACACTAACATTTTATCTTTTAAAGAGTTTTACAAATATTTCCTAACTCTGTAACATGTATACACTATATATATATATATATATATATATATATATATATATATATATAACACTGTAGACACTAACATTTTATCTTTTAAAAAAGTTTTGCAAATATTTCCTAACTCTGTAACATGTATACACTATATATATAACACTGTAGCATGTATATATACTAACATTTTATCTTAAAAAAAAATAAGTCTTGGAGAACTATCCTAAATAAACTCTAGTATAAACTAACATTTTATCTTTTTTTTTAAAAAAATGTAAGTTTTGCAAAAGTTTCCTGCAGGATGTATACAAATTAAAATTTTATTTAAAAAAAGAAAAATCTGCAAAAATATTTCAACTCTAATGTATTATGTATACAGACTAAAATTCTATAAAAAAATATTCAAATATATCATTGCCAAGTGGTAAAACATTTGTTTCTTGTACAAAGGGGAATGCAGATTCAATCCCTGCTGGGGGACACATTTTCCTTGCTTACATTTATTGAATGCACAGGTTAATAGATGTAATACACACTGTTTAATAAATAAAAACAGGGCGTCTATTTCAAATTAAGAGTGTCCACTATAATAGTAATGTTTGACATTATAAAAATGTCAGATTAAAAATAAATTTATTAATTCTTTAGAAAATGCATAGATGTGCAAGTAATGTAATGGCTAGTGGCTTGGAAGGCAAAATTAGTGAGCTGCATTCATTATATCTACTTGAGCACAAATACCCTTGGAAAATTGATGAATCCATTTTTGTCCACCCACCAACTATGGGCTAAACAGCGGGGCAGACTGAGTTCTCTATATTTCTGAATTCAAAAACCAGCCTGAAGAAGGATCGACATCATCAGACTATCTTGCCTTAGATACACCTGCTGCTACTATGGCTATAGTACATGTGAAGCACTAATGACTTTAAGGAGTTCAGGACTTGTGTGTGCATATAATAATATATACAGCTGATATTAAAAGCCATTTTTAAAATCATTGAAAATTTTTTATCACATTTATTTTCTTCTTTTTTTATTTAATAAAATATATTTTTCAAATGCTGACTTTTGAAAGAATGTTTTTTCTTCAATAACTAAATTTTAATAACATACAGGTAACCTTGTCTTGTAGTTGAGATAGTTGGATATTTCCCATTCATTCCAGAGTCCAAGTAAAAATTGTAGATTGCGGATTTTCAACGCAGACAGGTCTTTCACATTTGGAAGGGTGGTAAAACTTGATATTTTTTTGCTAATTTATTCACACTTCCACCTGCTGTTGTAATAAAGACTAAGCTTTATAAATATTAATAATTTTGTATTTTTTTTAACAAAAATAACCAAAATAAAATAGCCAAATGAAAATACTAATTTTGAAAAAGAACAAAAATTCCTAGTTGATATGAATTGATATTTTTTTTATCATTCCACCCCAAGCAAAGCAAGAAAGCAGCAAAGACATAAGAGGTCACTTAGTGTGAAAGAATGCAAGTAAAATCATTATAAAGAAAGGGGACAATAAAACAGCAGGATTCAAGGACACAGAAGATGACTGTACTGAAAAATAGATGCACATAACTTCTCGGCCTTTTGGCTAAGATCAAAGTGCAGTATCTCTTCTCATCAGCTTAATCTGATACTTTCTCTCCTTTTGGCACAGATTGAACCTGTATTTTATCATTTCATGCCATTAAGACAGAAAGGATTTCTCACTTTGAAAGAATTAGAAAAGAGAAACATTATTAAGGAGCAAAAACAATACAAGTGTAATCAAGAAGACAGAAGATATTTATTGACATTGCATTTAAATTTTTGAAGATCAAAGTTGACTGGAAAGTGAGAAACTAGAAGAGATTTTTTTTTTTTTAAGCATTTCACCCCAAGCAAGACAGGCGTGCCACTAGCATGCAGAGTGAAAGTGAGAGAAAAAACTGGCTATAGGGAGGATTGAGAAAAAAATAAAAGATGAATGGGGATCAAGGCAACAGAAAATGGCAATTGACATTGCATTTAAATTCTTGAAGATTGTAATTATCAAGGAAGCAACTAAGAAAAAGATAGTTCCACTGTAAGAAAAGAAACTGTTGGAGTAGAAGTAGCAGTTAAATTTAACTATTTCAACAGTAAAAGGGGTGGGACCTAAATGCCAATCTAGTAGCAGGCTCAAATTTTTGTAGTTGAGGCAACAGGGAAAAAAGCTCATCAGAGCAGTTGCCATGAAAATATTTGTAGAAAAGACAGAGGGAAGCCACATCACATTTGTGAGAAAGTGTCTAAGGCCGAAATGCCAAGTCAGGACCAATTACATTGCAGATCCTTCTTTAGATTTTGTTGAGAACCTTAAGATGAACGGCAGAGGCACCAAATCAGATATGACAACAGTATTCAATGTACAAACTAATGGTGGACTCTGATGTGAAAACCTTCTGGCATGACACAGTGAACCAACTTTCCTTGCAGTAGATGCAGCTGTTGATTCAATGTAGTTGTTTCACCTCAAGTCAGTTGAAAATCTGAGGCATAAATTCATCAAGTAAGGTATCAGAAAGGAATGCTCATCATACCAACTACCATGAAAATATTTATAAAAAAAAGTTACAGAGAAGCTACATTAGAGAAATTTATTAATATGTTTATATTTAATAAATATATTTATGAAGATTCGCTTCATACAGTGTGGGGCCAAATTAAGGAGGATTAAGGGATGGGGGCACAGAGATTGTTGCTACACAGTCTTCTGATTAGGAAGGATATGCTTGCCTACTTACCTTGAATAATACTTTTTGGCTAATTGCTGAGGAGAGACCGTGGAAGTTAAATAATATACCAATGGGAGTCTTATTTGGGTGGAAATACATAATTTATTTCTTACTGACTCCTTTTGGCTCCCCTCCACAACACAAACATCCCATTACCCAAATACCATGCTCAGCAATACATTATTTGTCTCTTAATATCTCCATTCTGTTCTCTTCAGTAAATCTCTCTCCTTGGCAATTAGTCTGACCTCCCTCTATGCCAAATAAACCTCCTATTAGTACATTCTTGCCCATTGGCACCTCTTGACAGATTGTGTTCCTCAGTAAATCTTCAGCAATTAATCTAGCCCTGAAAATCAGAATTCAAACTTCTGGCTTTTAAACTTGGTTTTGATATAAACCTTTGGTATACAAAGACTCATGGCAAGATTACATATAAGTGCTTATAATCTGTATCTGTCTATATTTCTGAGATGAGGTATTATGTACACTATTTACATTATTCAGACTATTTTCCTCATTTTTGTCACCATATTTATTACAACGCTTCAGCTGTTGTACGCTCTGGCCTTCTTCAGGTGGTTGGAATGTTGAACTGAACCCTTTATTTTGCTCACTGGGGTAGACTGTTCTAGTTCCACGTGCCATGTGTAATGGATGCCAGTTATCAGTTATCTCCTGTTAATTCCCCTCTCCAAGTTCTCCACTGCTGAAACATTGCAATAAATATGGCGACAAAGATGAGGAAAATAGTCTGAATAATGTAAATAGTGCTTATAATCTATATAATGAATAAAGACAAAAGAAAACCTATCTTAGCCAACACATTTCATCCTCTGAAAGACTTTATCAAGGCAAATGTAAGGATTTTTGCTTCTGACACAAATGTTAATGGTTTTTCAAAATTTTTGGTGTAGGGGTGCTCATGAAGATTCATTAGGTTAGTGGAAAAGTCAGGCAAGTAATGGGTGTAAGATGATACAGTTGAATGTCTAATAAACAAAAGTGAGTAGGACTTTTTTTTATGTATGTATGTATGTATGTATGTATATATATATATGTATATGTATATATGTAAAATATATATATATGTAAAATATATATATATATATATATATGTAAAATATATATATATATATATATATGTATGTATATATGTAATATATATATATATATATATATATATATATATATATATATATATATATAAATACTTGTCACAAAATAAAATCCTTACATTTTCCTTTTGTCTTTATTCATATTCTCCCTTCACAGATATACTCTATATGAAATTTTGACACAATCTATAGAATTATTTCTAAATTATTAAGAGAAATGTTTGTAAGATGGGGATTTAGTTATTATTGGTATCATAAACGTTATATTTTGTTACTTTTTCGTTTACTAAAAATAACTTTGGACTAAAATAATAATTTAAAAATGATAGTGTTTTATATTAGTTTTTTGCATGTGAGTATTGTGTGACAGTAACATTACAACCTTTATGTCCATGGGAATTTTTTACTCGCAAACAGCAGTGACATTTAAGTACTGTTTATTATATATATCTACATATAGATATATAGATATATAGATATATATATGTTTATATATATATATATATATATATATATTATATTTATTAGAGATTATAATAAAAACAATTGAAATTGCTACACAAAAGCTTTCATGTTTTAATACTATGATTATATTTCTTCAGCCAATGGTAAGTAACTAATTTTATCACTAGTTACTATCACCTAGAGAAATACAATCATAGTATTGAAACATGAAAGCTTTTATGTAGCGATTTGGAGATGACGTAAGAAATAGTGTTTCCCTTAGTATTGAATTATTATTAACTATTATTGAACTTATCTTACATAAGTAAAAGTCTATCATTCACCCACACTTTGAATATTGCTACCATATATGGTCCGGTGTTCTTGCTATATATTTAGAGATTCTTAATAAAAATCAAAGGAGAATCTGCAATGTTATTGATCCTGACCTGGCATCTTGTCACTTTCTGTTGAGATGTTGAGTGTTTCCACGTGAGTGTATTGAAATAAGGACACACACATACGTAGGGATAAATACTGGTATATTCGAAGAGGTATTTACAACAGAGAGATTAGTAGTCAAACGAACGCAGGTTAGTCAGTCACAATAAGAAAGAATATAAAGTCCAACTGTATCTTCCGGTAGAGAGACGGAAGGGTGATGGTCACCTGATCTCCCCAGAACCCTATAGAACTGTCCTATTAGTAGTAGAGAGATCAGTCGATTCTGATGAGAAGGTGGGTGCACCCCAACACTTTCCCATCACCATAATGTAGCCCCTCTATGGTAATTGTTCTGATGAAATTTCCTCTACAGTACCTAGACTTTATGAATTTAAGTGAAGTACTTGATTGGCGTCTAGGTCTCATCATTTTACAGTTGAAATTGCTAGATGTAACCATAAGTTCTATACTAATAGTGTCTTCTATTAAAATTCTTGTTTGTGGAACTCTCTTGTGGCTTTTTGCTTCCCAGTCATTTAAATGCAATGTCAATTGTTATCTTCTGTCTTCTTAATTTCTGTTCTTTTATTGTTCTCTCTCCTTAATAGTGTTTTTTTTTTTTTTTTTTTTTTTTTTCATATTCTTTAATACTTAGTGACCTCTTGTGTGTTAGTAGCTTTATTGCCTTGCTTTGGGTGAAAATAATTAAAAAAAAATTAGACAAGGTTTTTTATCATCACCAGTTTGTTACTGGTGGAGTTATAACTACTTATAGAAAAATCAATTCAAAATCCCAAAAGAAATGGATTCAACACATAGAGGAATTTTTTCATATGCAAGGTTGTATCAAAAATTCTTTTACAAACTTTGGGGATGTGCCCTGACACTAAAACAAAATAAAATGTCCATATCAACATATGTCCAAAAGGCCATCATTGTACCTCAACACAACAACTCATGACAAATGTTCAAAAATGTCCTCCACTTGTTTCTACTCATGCATGCACCTTTTGGTTCATTGACTGGCAGACTATTTCAGATACTCCCACATAGTGTTGAATGGTTTCACAAGCCCCTATGACAAGTTGATGAAGTATCTCTGCATTATTAATGTCTCCTGCATCAACCAATTGTTTTAGGTGGCCCCAAAGATAAAAATCCAAAGGATTGAGATCAAGGGAATGTGCAGGCCATGGAACCAGTTCTTTTCTATCTATCCATCTTTCATAGTAGATGTCTGCTAGTGCATTGTGAACAATGTGACTAAAATATGCTGGAGCCCCATCATGCATGAACCATATCCATAGCAGAGGTACATCCTGTAGCAGGTCTCTAAGTTTGTTCAAAATAAAATCCTTGTAGACAGCTCCTGTAACATATGCTGAGAGAATATATGGACCTACCAGAAAGTCACCTACAATTCCAACCCATACATTAATCATAAACTGATGCTGGTGTCTACCCTGTATTGTACCATAGGAACAGACTGAATAAGGCCAGAACATCCAAACCCTTGGTCATGATGACTTGTGACTTCATGTTAGCACAACCATTGACAGTACTCAAGGAGTTCCATCTACCAAATTTCAGTCACAAGGCTTGGGCCACTCCATAGTTTGGTTTTAAGCCACTTTCCAAAGGTGCTGAATGCATTGTCAAGAAGGTGATTTCTTGATGTTATTGGTCTCGGGGAGTTGATCCCAGTGTGTGGTACCTTTGGATATATATATATATATATATATAGCTAGGATGAGGTCTCAAACCTTGAATGCCAACTTTCCTAGAGATGGTATCTCGGTAAAAACACTCAATGTAATTGGACTACCGTGCGTGCCTGAGTTGGGTGTCAGGAAGAGTATCCAGCCTTGTAAAGTCTTGCCTTAAATTATTATAACAAAAGATTCATGGCTATGTATGTATGTATGTATGTATGCTGTTAGAAAACGTGTAGCTGGGTGAAGGCAAATAAGGCACAACCAAAGGAGAAGACGAGACGAGTCTGCTACCTACCACTCACTGTTTCTGAGTGAGCAAAAAAGAGAAAGAGGGAGTGATTTATTTCCTTTTATAGTCCTGAACAGTGCCACCATTTATATTGAGGTTCATAAGTGGTCAGGGAATGTAGTGAGTGTAGAAAAAGAGGGTTTTGGTGTCGGATCTTTATACCCTTTCACCAGAAAGTATGACAAACTGGTTCACTCTTCTCACTACCAAAGAATTAATCAGGCCTGAATATTCAAGAAATCTTATTAAAGAAAAATATGTACTCCCTAGCAGGATTTGAACCTGTATCTCCTTGGGAAGAGGGAACCATTGCTAGATCTGACATGCTTTAACTAGCTTGTAGATGGAAATAAATAAATAAACCGTTTAATAAATAAACAGAGCATCTACTCAAATATAAGTATTGACTAAAAATAATGCTCAAAGTGATAAAACCTGTCAGATTAATAAATGAAAAATCTGTTAGAAAATGCTTTATGTTTGCATATGAAACTGAGTAGATATGAGAGTCTATGATGAGAAGGATTTCACTAAAAGGCACTATCCAGCTTTGATTGGCAAAAGTTCTACATGGCTGAGTCGGTTAAAGCATGTTCAATCTAATGATAGTTCTCCCTTTTTAAGGGGACACAGGTTTGTATCCTGTTGGAGAGTACATGTTTTCCATTAATATGATTTCTCAAATATTCAGGCTGGTAGATGGAAATAAGTAAATATACTATTGAATAAATAAACAAAGCGTCTACTCAGTTGTGAGTATCAACTAAAAATGACATTTAAAGTGATAAAACATGGTTATCTCTAAGAGTTCTAGGTACCAAAAAATAAATTTGAATAGACTGATATTGATATATGTTAGATACAAATAGATTTAAGCAGATAGGTATGAATAGACATATCAGTATATAGACATGAACAGACTGATATCAATAGATAGAAACCTGATTATCAATAAATTTTTCTCACCTGTGGGATTCTCTTCTGGCCTCCTGATTTTCTGTCAACTACAATCTTCAAAAATTGAAATGTAATGTCAATCATCATCTACCTCCTTGAATCCTGTCCTTTTACTGTTCTCTCTATTCCTTTCAGTCTCAGTAAGCTCTTGCATCTTAGTGACTTTATTGCCTTGTTTGGGGTAAAATGATAAAAAAAAAATACAATTTATTTGTAGTTAAAAGGAAAAAAAAAGATGATTATTTTTATTATTTCCCAGCCATACATACATGTAAGCAAAGAGACAGTTTGACAGACATGAAGCAGTTGATAAGTTTTTCTTTTTTTCTTTCTTTGAGCAAAATCTTTTTGTTTTTTCTTACTTTTTTTTAGCACAATCTCGTCATTTCTTTTTCTTTTTTTGGGCACAATCTCTTCATTTCTTTCTTTCTTTTTTGAGCACAATCTCTTTATTTCTTTCTTTCTTTTTTGAGCATAATCTCTTCATTTATTTCTCATTTTAGCACAATCTCTTCATTTTTCTTTCTTTCTTCGAGCACTATTCTTTCTTCCTTTCCTTCTTTGACCACAATCTATTCAGTTCTTTCTTTCTTTCTTTCTTTCTTTCCTTCTTTGAGCACAATCTGTTCATTTCTTTCTTTGGTTTTTCATTTTTAATCCAATATTTTATCTCAAATTCAGTCAAATTGTGTGTGTATGTGTGTGTGCATGCAGATACATTAATTTCACAATACAAACATATGCATATACATTACATATGCACATGCAAAGTCACACACAGACAGCATGTGATGGACAGAGAATGACCTCTTTTATAATATAGATTATGGTGTTCAGAAAGTACCTACATATATCAACATAATGAATTATAAGTCAACGACCAAGGTAGAACCAAGGTTGAATGGTTCAAAATTGTGTCTAGAATTAGTTTAGCTGCTTGTTGGGATCTGTCTACACAGGTTTTTGTTGTTATCTGAGTGTCAGGATTCTAAACATTTGATTACAACAACAAATCTTTTAAATGAAACATAAAAAATCATTTTCTGAAGGAAAAGTAGAGGTGAAATGTCAAATATTTATATATTCTTTTCAGAAATATCCAATAACAATAAAATGTTCAATTTTCCTTCCAGTGAAGTTTGTTTTATACAGTAATTAAGTGTTTGTAGTACAGTGTGCACAGATTTACTTTATAATAGTCAGTCTAATGTTTCTGTTAGTGCCTGGACAAGGCATTAGTTGGTGGCTGCTGGCTGTTTTCTGGGATTGTGTGCATGTAGATGTGTGTGTGTGTGTGTGTGTGTGTGTGTGTGTGTACATACATGTAGTTCAAACTGGCCTCCAAAATTGTTTTGAACCCTGAGAAGCAGGATTCTTCTATTTTTATATCCATAAGGGGGATCTAAAATCTAATTTCACATAGAGGTGTAAACATTTTGAATACAAGGTTTTCACTAGTTAGAAAATAATTTCACACTAGTTTGTGAAAATTTTTTCTTGAATTTGCAGAAGTGGTGAAAGGAATTATTATTATTATTTTCTAAATAGTCCAAAAATAACACATGGTAGGTCGACAACTATGCCCACCAAGTATTTTGGCAGTATTTGTGTTTACCAAACAAACCTAATGGGATTTTATTGGTTGAAAAATATATATAGAATTTAATTCCTATATGCTCTTGTATCCAACAGTCTATTTTTTTATAGTGAATTTCAGAGTTTAACCCCATGGACGATTATAACTAAAACGCAACATATTTTCCATTGCTCATTGTATGAATTCTAAAAGAGTAGTACTTCTATAGAGGTATTTAAAAAAACATTTGTGCAGTGTATACAGATTCAGTAAAGGCTTGTACATATCAGATGTGATTTAAAAGTTTTAAAAATAGCAATTATGATATAGCCAGCAAAGCTTGCTCTGGAAGATGAACCACTCCAAAAGAAGAAATTTTGAAAGACACTATTGAAAATGTTAAAAAGGTTAGGAAGGAAACCGTCATCAATGCTGGAAAGAGCTATAACAGTTACTGCACTTTAGAAACCTGTTTTCCTGAAAAATTGTTTTAAGAGAAAGATTTTATAAATTTCAACTGATTGCTTGGTCAATGAATGCCAAATGTTTCCTCATAGGGAAATGGCTAATATTATTATTAACATTAAGACTGAATTGAATCCATATCAAAGCAACAGAAATTTGGCACTAAAAACTGAACATGTCATGTTCAACTGATAATGCATGAATTTAAAAAAAATAATTTGATTTTTCTCAAAGATTCATTTGAGTATATAAGAAGTTTTTCACAATAAATTTGCATTAAAATTCCAGAAAAAATTTAGCAGAATAGACTGGGCTTTCTAACCTTGGGTGGTAGCCAGTCTAGGAGAAAGAAAACTATGAATTACTCTGGAGAATATAATGGGAAATAAAACAATTTCACTATCTCTCCCAAGAAATCATAGCAATTCATAGATAATTAAAAAAGTAGCCATGATCACCTATGTCCTGAACAAACATGGCATTAAAAAATTGTTATTCATTATATAAGATAAAAAACTGCGGATTTGTTAAGAAAATTTCGGGGGACCATTTATTTTTGTAAAGTTTGAATGACTATTTTTTTTATTTTGGGTTTATCTGCACAATCAGAAGAAAGCTTCTCATCTATAAAGAATAAAAAAGAAAACAGAAAAAATGTCTGGAAATAAAATAGGCCAAGTATCATCAGATGGAAACAAGTATGAACAAAAATGGTTGAGAGTTACAGACAGAGAAAAATTCAAGATGGAGTTTGTTGGCACAAAAATGACAGGGATATTTTGTTTTTTTCTAAATGACCATCATTTATTTTTTCTCTTTTCGTTTTGTCATTGTTTCTTTTCTATTTCAAGAAATCATCACAGTTTCTTTTTATTTATTTATAGCAGTATCTCATTTTCATTCTAGGTATGTGCTAAATAACTCTAGGATATTTACTTGGCACTTTGTAAGGTTAATGCCATTGCATATTTAAGAGGTTAAACAAGAAAGAAACAACAGGAAGTTAACTTTTTTTAAAAAAAATTATGTATGCTTCTTTCTCCCATTCAATAAAACAACCATTTCTGTAGACTTTTTATTTAATTCCTTTCACTCCAAGCAAGGCAATAAAGCCACTGAGAGGCAAAGCATTACTGAGTGTCATAGAATATGAGAAAAAAGTACTTTTAAAGAGCAAGAACAATAAAAGGACAAGAATTAAGAAGACAGAAGATAGTGTATTGTAATGGAATGTCCCACATTCCCTATCGTATATGTGGACTGACTATATCAGTATATATATAGAGTGAGCACAGGATATAACTGGTAGACTTGCTTCGGCAATTAGTTGAAGATTCATCTCTAGCTAAGCTAGTTGAACACAGACAAGGCTACGCTGAAGGGCAGAGTCTCGTCTGGAGTGATAGACAGCTACCCAACCCCATTTTTAACTGGGTCTACAGGGAATTTTTGCCCAAGCCTATGGGCTCGGATACCTCATGTTAAATTCGGCCTTGTGCCACATCTGACCGCATGGGGCGGTTGGCAAATATCCTTGCTTCGGCAATTAGTTGGAGATTTATCTCCAGCTGAGCTGGTCAAACTCTCTGCCTTTGGGCAGAGAGGAACCCAGACGAGTTTATGCTGAAGGGCAGAGTCTTGTCTGGGGTGGTAGACAGCTACCCAACCCTATGTATACAAATTTGACTAATTTTCTTTTATCACCATATAAAAGAAAAAATTCATAAAAAATGAATAACGGCAATGCTTCCTCAAAAAGCGAAGGCAAATTATGTTTTATCCATTACACCACCTGCACATCCCAGCTTACAGCACCTGGTATTCCCAAGTGGTCACATTTCAGTACTGACCAGGTTCAAAACTGCTTAACTTCAGTGGCCATGCAAGAACTGGTGTTTCCATGTGATATGGATGTAAGCGATCTATACCACTTGGACATCCAAGCTGGTATTCCCAAGCTGTCATCCATCTTGGTATTGACCAAGCTCAACATTGCTTAATTTTGGCAATTGTATAGGAACTGGTGTTTCAATGTGATATGGTAGTAAGCAAAAAAAACAATGAATCAAGTAGCTTTTAGCTAATAAAGACTTCACTGTGCTGGAGCACCCACCTAATTCAACAGACCTGGCTCATTGTAGCTTGAGTTTCTTACCAAAGATCAGGTCATTGTTGAAATGAACTAAAAAAATGTTAGTCATTAACATATTTCCAGAATACTCTCTGCAGAAAAGTCTCATCATTATCAATTTCAGTCTCATCATTACCTATCTATCTATCTATCTAAGTCTCTTCATCTATCTCAGTCTCTTCATTATCTGTCTATCTATCCATCTCCCTCAGTCTCATCACTATCTCAGTCTCATCATTATCTATCTATCTATATTTATCTCAGTCTCATCATTTATGTATCTCATATATTCTAATGTAAACAAAGTAATTTCTAAAGAAATAATGGATTTTTTTATTTAATAATCCAACAGATTTTATCACTTTAAATGTTATTTATAGAAGACATGCTGTATATTTATTATACAGTTTATTTATTTATTTTCATCTACCAGCCTTGATATTTTTATTGCCTTATAAGTACAAATCCTTACCAGATTCTTGAAAGTTCATGGGAAGGATTTACTCTTATAAGGCACTATTCAGCCTTGCTTAATTGGCAACTCCTTCCATGGCCAAGTCAGTCTAAGCACATCAGATATAATGTTAAATATAATATGTATAATTTGGTGCAAAAATATTGTCGTTTTTGACGTTAAAAAATACGTCAAAAAACGACATTATTTTTGCACCAACCTAATAGTTGAAATAAAATTCATAAATTGATTTTTTTTTATGGTTGTTAAATAATAGTTCAGCAGATTTTTTGAGATTTGTATTTTCCTCCGACTTCCCCATTTTGACCTTTGAGGTCAGATACAGGAAAACAGAGGAAGTAGTTTTTGATTGATTAAAACTAGAGTATGAATGTTTGAATTAGAAAGTGATTTTGCGGACTTAAGTTTTACATGTTAAAGAATGTAGTAGACATGTTTAATAAAATAGATAAGTTTAAAATCCCTTTTGTTGATATCTTTCAACACCTGGCCGGGATAAGATGAGTGAGAAAAGATATAACATTATGGAATCAACCACATCGATCAAGACACCCCCAGAACGAGGGGGTATACAATGCTAATGCTGATTTCTCCTGCAAAGGGAACACAAGTTCAGATAAAGAAGAAAATTTTTACTTAATTAGAACTATAATAGTTAACCAATAGTTAGATTAGGTTAGGGTGTTTAATATTATGACATATCAACTTTGGATTATTTTACTCCAAGTATAAGTCTAATAGACCAAAATTTGCAATGAATTAATAGATAAACGTGAATCCAGTTTATACTTGGATCAAAAGGTAGGCACATGTCCAGTTTATACTTGATTCAAAAAGTAAACACTGAGCAGGTTTATAATTGAGTCTGCAAACATACAGCTGAAAAGCAAAACAAGTCAGCCTCTTATGTTTCATTATAGGCATTTTATAATAATAGAAAATGACAACAGAGTGGATAACAATGTAGATTTATCGCTTTGTTTCCATTATAGGAAGTGGAGTCCTTTTTCTAGTCGGACAGTTCCTTAGGGTAAAAGTAAAGGGCAACTAGGGGATTACATATAATGACACCCTCATTTTATCTTTTTAGGGTGTTTACCTTTATTTTGTTCTCTTTTTTTTTCTTTTTGTGTGTGTGTAATCAGATTATGTATGAAACTTATTAGCATGTCCCAAATGCTCTTGTTAATTACTGTAGTGAGCTGTTTTTTTTAATAATTTAATCTGAACGTGTCTGTTGCTTGTCCATTGCTTTTTTTCAAGGATTGCTTCATTCTCATCTATGTTAGCTCCATCCTGTGGTATCAGGTTCTTCTCATACTTTTACTAATTCCTTCACTGGTGCAGGATGTTGTTCTTGTGAGAATGACTGGGTGAAGCAAGGTTTTTGACACAAGAAACCTCTGTTGTGCCTGTATATTTTTCCATTTTCTGTCATAATTTCAAATGACCAGCAAGTCAGTTATTTTGAGACTGTAGCTTCCCTCCATTCTCTCATATGAGCTTTTGGGAGCTGAACATGGACATTGTCCTCTATTTTGAGTTTTTTTAGCCCCTTGCCTGTATCATATTACCTCAGCCTTTTTTTCTTGTTTTTTTCCATGCTTCCTCTATAGAGTATGGGTAATGCAGCCTGAGTTTTGTCTCTGATTTGATTTGATTTGCATATCAACTTCTTATGGGTCATTTAATGCTGAAATTTAATTTTCTTGGGAGCTCTGAAGTAATAAAAATATGATGTATGTTATTTTGCTTTCACAATTGAATACATGGTAGATAATACTCAGCTTTTGTGTATATACATGTTTTTGTGAACATGATTAACTGAAGCAGTGACTGAAAGAAGAAATTGTAGGATATATGAATTAATGTCATGAAAGAGTTCTTTTATGTTGGTTGGTTGATTTTGTTTAGCGGTATATCAACTTCTATAGGTTATTTAATGCCGAAAACTAAATATTTTGCAAACAATCTTATGGCTTCATCTAAATATATTTTGAACACAATTGTATGCCTTCAACTACAGATAAAATGTAGAAGAAATCTACTGTGACCAGATACTCCTTTCCACTTCATAAGGAGATCATCTGTGACCTGTTGCTATCACCTTCTGGGTACTGTTGTGGTTACCTGAGCTCTACTGGATGGAATATCTGCATACATTGCACAGGCTTCTATATACCACTGAATTTCCTTGGATATGCCAGGCTAAAATATCAGATCCCTTGTTTGTCTGAAACAGGAGTTGGTACCTAGATCTCAAGTATGTGCCTTCTGCTTAATTTCGTGATGCATAGCAAGAGGCATGACAGTTCTGCCCTCGTAGTATCAGGCTATCCTGTGCTGTGAGTTTGTCTCTGTAATCAAAGAATTACTTCAAGGAATCTGATAACACTCTCTTGTTGTCAGGCCATCCTTTGGCAATTATTTGTAGCTTGAGATTGTTCATTGTCAAGAGGTTCTGCGATAGGCTTATCTATTGGTGCCAATGAGAGTGCATCTACCACTGGAATCTCTTTTTTATGGTTTCTATCTTATTTCAGAGTTGTAGTGCTGTGCTCACAGCAGAAGATTCTGGAAGCATTTTGGTGCTCTTATCAGAGGTTTTTGGCATATCGAAACTAATGGCCTTTGGTTTATTATAATATTCACTTTCTTTCCGTGGGTTTAGTGGTGAAACTTTTCCAGTCCATAGACTGCTGCAAGCATTTCCTTCTCTATCTGTGCATAACACTGTTCTGTGTCTGAGAGGGAACAGCTTGCATATGTTTAATATCCCATTTGAGGACTGCACCTAAGACATACTCACAGGTATAATTTTCACATGTCATCCCTTTGAGCGGGTTATAGTAGGCTAGTACAGGTGCAATTGTAATCATGTCAAAGGTGATTTTCTGGGAGTTTGACCACATCCATGAAGTGTCTTTCCTCGTTAGATTCCAATGGGGCTTGAAGATTGTGGTTAGGTTTGGGATAAATTTTGCCACATAATTTAAGTTCAGTTATGTGTCATGCATGATACATGCTTTAGGAATCATGTATCTTTCAATACATGACTGACAAAGCAGATATTTTCCTGCAGTAAGTTGCCATTTCTTTCTGCAGTAGACCAGTTGCCATTCAAGGCAATAGAACCTGGTTTCTCTTGCTACTTACCCATAGTTGGTGGGAGAAGAAGAGGAATCATACCTTTCCCAAGGGTATTAGCACATAAGTGAATGTAATGGATTTGACTGTTATGTGATGGAAAAACCTGACACTCCCATGAGTGGTGGCACTATAGGTGGTAACCACCTATATGTATTCGTGAGGATGGTGGATGAGAAAGTCAAGCTGGGATCTGCGAGACTAGCGACCTTCCGATAACAGCATGCACTCAACTGTACTGACTTGCAATGACCATGCACATAACTATTACTTCCTTGCTTGTTGTACTGGTTTCTACAATAAACCTGTTACTATTTATCCACTGTGTTTGTCCATTCCATATTCCTATTAGCACAGAATATAACAGGCTGGAATTCGAACTTGACTCTCCAATTCCCCAATCTGAGTCACTATCCATTACTCCACCATGCCTCCGATAATTACTTTATTACTAGAAACCTTCTACAGGGTCCTGAGCAGCCATATCTCTAATTGCTTTTGCCTTTTCTGAGTCCACAACAATGCCTTCTTTGGTGATGTGGGGTCTCATCTAGGCCCATTTAATCTTTTCAGGGTTCAGCTTCACTCCTACTTTATAACTTCTTTCTTGCAGTGCACAAAGATGCTTGTCATGCTCCGCTCTTGCTGAATACCATCAGATCATTGACAATAACTACAACTTCCTTCATGTCTTGGAATTGCTCCATTATTTTCTTCTGAGAGATCTCAGCCACAGAGTTTAAGCCAAAGGAGCAATTGACATCTGTGGTATCATCCAAAGCTTGATTGGAATGCGATCAGGTCACTTGAAGCTTCATCAACCTTGACATGCCAATAACTTTGGGACAGGTCTGCTTTTGTAAATATCTTGGCATCTCTCATATCATGGAGCACATCATCCAGAATGGGTATTGTAAAGCGCTCCTGCATAAGTGCTTCGTTCAATTCACTGGGGTTCAAATATATTCTGAGATTACTGTTTTTCTTTTTTGTCAGTACAAGTTGGCTGATCCATGAAAGAGAAGGAAAAAATTTTAAGAGGAGCTAGAAACCTGATCCTAAACAGGAAACAAGAGACAAACTGCTACTCCTAGGGAGGAGTGTACACTGAATGATAGATGAATCTATCTACTCCAATTGAGGACAGAGAAAAAAAATTAGTAAATAATAAAGTCCAAATGAAGACATTAGAAATATACAGTTGAAGTAATCTTCTGAAGGAACCAGAAACTCAATACTAAGCGGGAAACAAGGGATAAACCTTTTTATTTATTCTTGTATTATTCCAGATTTATTTGATGTTGAACAGTTCCTAGGTTGTTTCATGTTTCTCCAGGGTCATTTATTTGAATAGTCATAAATTATAAATTAGAATTTAAATTTTGGAATTAATAAACTGATATTCTAAGATAAGGCTCAAGATCTACTCAAGGTTACTGAAGGAGGTTGTTATATGAGTGGTAAGATAAAAAGTGCAGTTTATGAGTATATGTGGAAAAGATAAAGCTTCATTTTAACAAAGTAGCAGTTTATAGGAAGAAGCTGTTCAAATGGAACTTCTTTCTTACTAATGAAATACAAAGGGAATGAAGATTGTTTACATGTATGTGTTATAGTAGGGCTTAGCTGTGAGGGTTAGAATTGGTGTAACTAAGGAGTATAGCTTGGAAATAGTAATAGAGTAGTGAGAGGCTTGCAACATTTTGCCTGTGGGAAAGGGATAGTAGGATGGAAAATAATTCATCACCCAGAAGGAATCTTTTGGAAATTGATGTAATAAATATGCATACACCTGGGTTCCCCCTCACAGTAATATGATTGGCTGGTGTCAGCCATAAATACAGACTGATGTGGAGGTACAGGACGATGCCTATTGGCTATGCCTATAGTCTTCGCCTATTGCCTATGCCTATGCCTATTGCCTACCACTACAATGAGGACCAGTCCATTACAGTTACCCGCTAGATTGTCCTACTTGGCTACAGTAGTCCAAAACCACTTTGCTACTTCAAACAAATATATCCCTTTCCGGGACATATCAGAACTCTATCAAGACTAGAAAATAAAGGCTGAGGCGTGTATATTTGGTACATAGTTACATCAATAAGTCCATAGCCTAAACAAGAAAAAAGCATTTATTGCACACAAATATTTTTTTTCAATATAATCACCTTGTGTAGCAATATCAATGTCAGCCAATATCTTGTTAAAGGAAAACATCTGAAAGGTGTTACACAAATTGTTTCGACAATTATTATCTTGGCAAAGAAGGTCAGCTTAATGGAGTGGGCTTCCCAAGAACCAGGTCAAATTAACCTGACAAAGATGGTCACTAAGCAAAGCCAGAAAATGATTTCTTGATGAATTACTTTTTTTTAGAGAGATAACAGGATAAAGAATGCTGTTTTCTATAAAGAGACTACTCATTGTAACATGAAAAGGGAGACATGCTCGTTAGATGGTTCGCCCCTCAACTAAGCCTCACCTCTGCCTTGCTCATCTACAGCAGAGGGTTACAACCAAATAAAATTTGCTTACTGCTACAATTGGCTCATGGTTTTATCTCATGGGTAATGATCTGGCCAAAGAGTTATTTTCTAAGCCATAAGCATTTGACTGGTAGAAGCTGCATCCTGAGAATAAACCATAGGTCTAGTTTGAGCTGCAATGTTACACTTGTCAATCCACTTAATGACCCACTTCAAAAAGTATATGATTCCTTCCGTCATCAAGTATCATATTTTTTTTACAATAATTTTCATGCTGTAGAATGCCTAAGATCCACTCAAGATAGAGGGTTACAGAGTAAGAAGTAAGTGGCAAAGTTTATGAGGATATGTGGGAAAGATAATGGTTAACTCTAGACTTGAACAGATTAAGAGTGTCATGATCAGGGAAGCATCCTCTTGGGAGTTGATTCCACAAAGTAGCAGTTCATGGGAAAAAAGTTGTTTGAGTGGAACTTACATTTCACCAATAGAGTACAAAGGGAATGAGAGTAGTCCACTACAATATGTGTGGCATAGTGGGTCTTAGCTGCAAAGGTTACAAGTGGTAGACCTAAGGAATGTAGTTCGTCTGAAGACTTTCCATGGAAATAGTGACAAAGTTGTGAGAGGCTTGCAATATTTCATCTTTAGGAAAAAGATTGTAAGGTGTAAAAAATTCATCACCCACAAAGCTGTATGGACAATTTTGGACTCTATTGAGATTGGAAAATGAAGACTAAGTAACTCCCGCTTATATATAACAGCCATACTCCATTTTCAGTCTGATCTGGCTCTTGTAAAGGTAGAGGATAGCAGGAGTCAAATACTTACAACCATTTTTCTTGCTTGTGGAACTCACTTCTGGCTTCTTGCTTTCCAATCAATTTTGATCTTCAAAAATTTAAATGCAATGTCGATCATTATCTTCTGTCTTCTTAATTCTCGTTCTTTTATTTCTTTTATTGTTCTCTATTTACATTGTTCAGACTGTTGTACTCATCTTTATTGTCATATTCACAACATTTCGGCCATTGTATACTCTGACCTTTTTCAGGTGATATACGTTGGAATTTCAAACTGAACCTTTGTTTTGTCCACTAAGGTAGATTGTTCTAGTTCCACATGCCATGCCTTTTCTGCATATCTCAGTTTCAGTCATTTTCCACTAGTAATTCAACTCTCCAAGATTTTGTTCACCAATGCTATGGCCAGGTATTGGTCTCACAACTCTTTGGGTCAAGCCATTGGATTACTCCAACCAATGCTTTTATTCACTGGGCCATATATATCACCTGAAAAAGGCTGGAACATGCAAAGTCTGAAACATTGTGAATGTGACAATAAATATCAGGACAACAGTCTGAACAATGTAAATAATTTAAATAGTTACAATACCTTATCTCAGAAATATAGACAGTTATTGTATTCTGTTTTAAATGTTTTCTTTTTCTTATATTCACCTATATTCAGTAACCCCTTGTGTCTTAGTGGCTTTATTGTCTTGTTTAGGGTGAAATGAATTGAATAAAAAAAAAAAGCTTTGTTCCATATCATTGATTTTTTGATTTTCAAGGTAGGAATATCATCAACCACATAGAAAACATATTGCAGTGATGTCCAGCATTTAAATCCAGGCAAAAGCCAGAATTTTTTTAATGATAATTTTCAAAGTAGACAGGAAATCCTCACATGGAAGATTAAGAAAACAATATTCTTCCCTTGATCTATTCCGCGTCATTTGACCATGTGCCAAACTATGATGAATTTGACATCTGTAGAGAAATTATATGCTATACTATGCTACTTGCCTGGTATCCTGTGATACATAAGGCCTCAAGTGAAGATTCTGTAATCAGATTGCTTCATGGAGTGAGGTGATTGGCTCCCCACTCAACCTTTGTACTCTGAAGAAGAGTTGATTTTCTATTGAGGGTTTTCCTTTCCTTAGACCAGTGTTTCCCAACATGGGTGCTAGCACATCCTTGTGGGCTCTGTTATGTTGAAAGATGGCCTTGGGAGTTTTTATTTCATTTGGGGAGTAGTGAATGTACTCAGGGGGCAGTGGGAATTTATCCATTTTTTTTTTCAAATTTTCAAAAATTACTCAATATTGGCTACAAAAGAAATTTTTAAAATGTATCTAAAGCTGTAGGAAGCTATCAAACTTTTCTTCATTGCTTTTGCAACTTCCTATATGGCTGAATGGGGTTTCAACGTAGTTACACAGTGTTATGAATAATCAAGAGCGATTTCCGCCTGTTTTGCTATTCTCCTTTTTGAGAGAGCTATTTCTGTTTACTGGGACTATAAAAGGATACTATACACAAAGCTTGTATTTTCAGCTGAATAAAGCTTTCTTCAAGCCTACACCTGTGTACTTTTGTCATTACATTCAGCTTCTAACTAAACAAAGAAATCACCTGCAAATTACAAAACAAGGAGATCTATGATTACTTCTAAGCAGTATGGAGCCTAGAGTAAGCACCTTAGCCAGTGAGCACCAAAGTCAACCATCTCATTGCAAACTATAGGGACATTATCTCTATCTATAAAAGGCAGGATGTGTGTGTGTCTGTCTAATGAATGCACGGCCGCAATTTTCAACAGATTTGCACCAAAATTTACATGGACATGCTCCAAGTTAGTGAAAAGGCCGAGACTGATGTTGAATTTCCCAACTCCCATCGATAGTGGAAATAATCAATTTTTTCATGCTTCTATGGCAGTTTTCATGTAGTTTGCAGCCATTTTCTACTGGCCTGAGTGAGAGCCAATAGCTGGCTGCAGGAAGATTCTATTGGCCAGCGTGTGAGCCAACAGCTGACTGACATGAATGTTAACTAGCATGCTAGCATGCAAAAATGATTGATAGCTGCATTCATCACAAGTGGGAAAAATTTAAATCTGCATGGCACTTTACACCAATTGGCTCATTCGCTTGCTTAAACTCAATGTTGATTCTGATTCCGCCGAACTGGGTTGGGTGTGAAAAAGTATTTGTTAACATTCTTTTTTCATTTGGTTTTTCCAATTACGAGTCCTTTTTCAAAGCTGATCGTTTTGTGTTCATTTTGTTTAGTTCTTTTTTCGTAACAGATTTAATGTTTAGTATAGAGCTTTGAAAAAATTTGCAGTATGAGATAGGCAAGAAGTAAGGCATGTAGCAACATCAGCACGGCAAAGGGCATTCCTTTAAAGGCAAGGAAGGTAAAAAATATTTTAAGTCAAATGATAGCGATTGCTGTATGAGTTGTACAATTTTTGAATCGAGCACGGGCAATGCCAGGCCATGCTGCTAGTTATTAATAATAGGGACATTAATATTAATAGGGATATAAAAATATAAAATAATAATAATAAATATAAATAAAATAAAACAAATAATATTAAAACTTTGTTTAAAATAAAATAAATGAAATCAAAATAATAAAAGTTCTCCCAGCATGCAACAGAAAACCACTTTCCTGAGAAATGTATTTTTCATGCCAAAAAAATGTCCAACTCACTCTCTTTGCCATGGACCCTCAAAAAGTCAAGACGTTATTTTCCTCTCCTCAGCTCCTTGCTTGTCATAAGACGAATTGATGTTCTTCCTCTATCATATGCAACCTTAAAACACAGACACCAGTACACAGAAATAAATAAAATTATATGATTTTAATTTACAATTTAACATGTTTTTAGTGTTATTTTCTTGTATGTTTTTATTCCTGTGAACATGAGGCTATCCCTGCTGGTATGATGTGAGTGACCCCACAAAACATTGAGATAGACTATCAAATAAAAGTCATTTTTTTAGTATTTTAATCATTGGCATTTATAATAGAAATGAAAAAAAAATATCAAAATTATTTTTGCACTAATATCTAAGTGTTATCTTGCTATGAAAGATAAATTTAGTACAATATTCAAAATTTAATTTGACAAAAAGTTTGTGCCCAAAGGAGGCACTGGTTGAAAAAATGTTGGGAAACACTACCTTAGACAATCATGTGTTTTCACACTAACAAGTTCTATCTACCATGGTTTAGGAATTCTGTGTTTTCCTTCTCTTAGACTGGTTGCTAAACCAAAGCTGAAGAGCCTAAACTGCCCTACTATTTAACCTATAGCTGGGAGGAGGAGAAGAGATTGATTCATACCATGTAAAGAAATAAATTTGTCATATTTTCATTTTGTCTTTACTAAAAAAAGAAAATATTTTTTTTGCAGGTTTCTGGACTTTTATGAAAACTCAGCGGAGCATGAACATAAAATAAAGATTAAGCACATTTTATGGAAACCAGCAAAAGTTAGAAGGGTCTCCTGTGAAGTGACAATAATTAAACAGAATGGATTTCACAGATACAGTACTCTGCCATAATACTCTCCATTAAAGAACATCATGTAAGTTGGAATTTATCTCCCTTTTATTATTCCATACAATGTGAAATTATTCAGTAATATTTGACAGGTGAAAAGAATCAAAAAAAACCCCAAAAAACAAAAAACAACACACTGAAATATTTTTCCAATATAATCAACAATTTTAAGATCAAGAAGTCAATAATCCAGCACACTGTTGAATTTTGATCTGAAATTTCCATTGTATAATGTGCAATCTATTTGGCTAATCTTCATTATAGTTTATATTGAAAACTAAATATATTTTGTGTAAGATAAATGCATTCCTACATAAATATTTGTGTAAAATCAATGCTTTTCCCATTATGAAACTACAGTTGTGGCATAAAGAGGGTTTTCTAATATTGTACCTTCTCCTGGTGGAGTAATGGATAGTGGCTAGGATTGAGGAATCGGAGAGCTGAGCTTGAATTCCAATTGAGTTCATTCCATTCACTTACTTGCTAATACTCTTAGGAACGGGGCTGTAGGTAAGATAGCAGAGCACCCTGGATCCTTGGGTGGCAATAAGTCAAAGAGAAGGAAAAGTCTGAATTCTAAACCTCCTCCTGTCTTGTAGGTTGCCTCTTTTTAGGCAAAATAACTTAAAAAACAAATCCATATTGCATGTCCTCTTGAAGAAAGGAACCACCTTACTTCAAACTGAAAGGAGGCATGGTGGAGTAATGGTTAGCATCTTGGATTGAGGAATCAGAGAACCAAGTTCAAATTCCAGTCAAATCCATTACATTCACTTGTGATAATACCCTTAGGAAAGTTATGAAGCCTCTTCTTCTCCCCCCAGTTATGGGGTAAATAGCAGAATAGATTGGGTTCTATAGTCTTGGATGGCTACCACAGAAAGAAATGGCAACCTACTATGGGAAAAAGCCTACCTCGTCAGTCATGTATCAAAAGATACATGATCACCTAAGCATGTATAACACATGGCACATAACTGACTGACCTTCTCCATAGCTATGAGCTGTTATAAATTCCAGTTTTGTACATAATTTTTTTATCCAAAAATTTTTTTGCACCCCTAAAAGTTTAGTACCTGGACCAATCACCCCTCTGGCCTTGCTCATGCTACATCACTGGACTACAGAGATATTGATGTATCTGCATATTTTTGTGGAAAATAAATAACTTATTTATCTTTAAGCTATGGACTTATTGATGTGCTCATAACATTGTAATTTTGAGGATATGTTGGCTAAAACAGGGGTCAGCAACCTTTTGCTGCATATGAAATCATTCAGTGTGCCAACAGCATACATATTTTTATACAAGTCAAGGTCAATATACCTATTCTAGAATATATTTTATATAGTAAGATATAGTATATATACTTTAGTATATACTAGCAGCATGGCCCGGCATTGCCCATCCTTGATTCAAAAATAGTATGACTCATACAGCAATCGCTATCACTTGACTTAAAATATTTTTTACCTTCCTTGCCTTTAAAGGAGTGCCCTTTGCCGTGCTGATGTTGCTACATATCTTACTTCTTGCCTATCTCACACTGCAAATTTTTTCTAAGCTCTATACTAAACATTAAATCTGTTACAAAAAAAGAACTAAACAAAATGAACACAAAACAATCAGCTTTAAAAAAGGACTCGTAATTGGAAAAACCAAATGAAAAAAGAATGTTAACAAATACTTTTTCACACCCAACCCAGTTCGGCGGAATCAGAATCAACGTTGAGTTTAATTAAGCAAGCGAAATGAGCCAATTGGTGTAAAGTGCCATGCAGATTTAAATTTTTCCAACTTGTGACGAATACAGGTATCAATCATTTTTGCATGCTAGCATGCTAGTTAACATTCATGTCAGTCAGCTGTTGGCTCACACGCTGGCCAATAGAATCTTCCTGCAGCCAGCTATTGGCTCTCACTCTGGCTAGTAGAAAATGGCTGCAAACTACATGAAAACTGCCATAGAAGCATGAAAAAATTGATTATTTCCACTATCGATGGGAGTTGGGAAATGCAACATTGGTCTTGGCCTACCCGCTAACTTGGAGCATGTGCATGTAAATTTTGGTGCAAATCCATTGAAAATTGCGACCGTGCATTCGTTACACACACACACACACACACACACACACACACACACATCCTTCCTTTTATAGATAGAGATTAAAATTGAAACAGTTAAATATCTTCTTTCCATTGTAGTAGTTATTGGTTCAGACTTCATGATGCGCGCCATTGGAAATTACTTGGTGTGCCACATGTGGCATGCATGCCATAGTTTGCTGACCTCTGGGCTAAACCACTTTTCACTCATTTTTAACAAGATTTGATATGAATTTTACTTTACTTTTCTAAGTGTTTATAATAGATGAAACTTAGAATAGTCCACTGGCTGCTCACTAACACCTTACAGAGATAGAGTTTGGGTTAAGATACAGGTTTTTCATACATAATCCAATATACTATGGTTATCCCCCCTTGGTTTTGCCAAGACCTCATTAGGTGGTATCATTACCTATAATAACAGGACATTTCCTGTCTTCTTTCTTTCTTTCTTTTCTTTCTAACATGCGTTAGAAATAATGTCAACCAGGATCTTTTCCTGCACATGGCGATATAGTTCACCTTAGTGGCTGACCTTCCACACACATACACAACAGGACTGTAGCAGCCCCACCATTTTTTACCAATTGTAGTATTTTTTACAGAGTTTTATTTTAATGAAATACAATAAAGGAAGAACTACAAGAAAGAAAAGAGTTGCCAAGTAAACAATGCTGAATGATGTTTTATAAATGCAAATCCTTCCTATGAATTTTCAAAAAACTAGTAAGGATTTGTGCATATAAGGCACTTAAAAGAATATTCAGGATGGTAGACAAAAACAAATAAATAAACTGTTTATTTAATATACAGAGTGTCTTCTGTAAATAAAATTTAAACTGAAAAAAATCTGTCAGATTAATAAATAAAAAAATCCATTACTTCTTTAGAATTACTTTATCTACATTAGAATATGCAACAAGATAGACAAATGATGAGACTGAGATAAATATATAGATAGATAATGATGAGACTGAGATAGATAGACAATGAAGAGATTTAGATAGATAGATAGATAGATAGACAGACAATGAAGAGATTTAGATAGATAGACAGACAGACAATGAAGAGATTTAGATAGATAGACAGACAGACAATGAAGAGATTTAGATAGATAGACAGACAATGAAGAGATTTAGATAGACAGACAATGAAGAGATTTAGATAGATAGACAGACAATGAAGAGATTTAGATAGAAAGACAATTAAGATATTTAGATAGACAATGAAGAGATTTAGATAGACAATGAAGAGATTTAGATAGACAATGAAGAGATTTAGTTAGATAGATAGACAATAAAGAGATTTAGATAGATAGATAAATAATGAAGAGATTTAGATAGATAGATAGATAGATAGATAGATAGATATAACAAATAGGAAAAAACTTTTCAAAAAAAGGTTTGCCCTAGAGCAAAAGTTTAGGACTAAAAAAAATAGAAACAAAGAATGAAACAAAACAAAAAAAAAAGCAGTAGTCTGGTTTAACTAAACATTATACCAGAAAAAAGAAACAATTTGGCTGACAGATGAGAAACGAAAATAAAAACTTAAAATAAAATTGAAAATCAGATCAAAGTAATTTCTTAAAAATTTAACAAAACAGAGAAAATAAAAACAAAAACTTAACAAAAATCTCCTTCGCAACTTCTTTTGGCTTTATTCAAAATAAGTTTCACCTGAACAGACAAAAAGTGGTCTGTTGCTGGCCAACTGCAAAAATCCCACCAACTAACACATCAAGATTGCTTCTCATGACTGAGAAAAAGCTGGTGTTATATAGCTCTCTCAGTCCCAGACCTAAGCTGACTATTGGCTAATACCTGATCAGTATAATTCATATGCAGATTTTGTCAGAGCCACCTACTCTAAATAGAATCTCCTCTCTCAACAGCCAATTGTGGAAGAGGACATAACTCCTGGTGCTTATAGCACCACATACAACCAATTCTGGATCTGTTATTGAGTTGACTCGATTCTCCATTACAATACTTTACATTGATGTGTAACATTATGCTTTGAGGTTAAATCATGTAAAGTGTCTGGATAAGCGTATAGTAGTGTGACATGTAATTATTTATAAGTTTGATTTGATCAGGAACATAGTTTCTTAAGGGCCATTTGAAGCCATAAATAATGTTCATTCATTGTCATTTTGATTTTGCTGGTGTGTTGTTATTTTTTAGGATAAGGTTTGCTGTTTTAAATTTATTGTAGTAGATAATTAATTTGATTTTTTTGTTCAGGTCAATTGGGGTAGTGTATTTCTTTATGATATTTCTAAGTAAAGATTCATCTTGTTTATAGTTGATGTGCATTTGGCGTTTGTAGAAAATATTATTATGTTATTTTTGACTGTGTGTTTACTATCATTATTATTTACTTCATGCTACTACATGCCTGTCCAGATAACTTACATTACACCTATTGAAGCACAGCTCAATTAGAACCCATTTAAACATGCACACAAACTTACCAGACTGCATCTGAAATGTACTAGTAAAAAATACAAGCATAATAGCCACATCCACATGTAAAAAAAGATTAAAAATAATGGAAGCCTTAATAATAAAAAAGAAAACGCCAAGACTCAGAAATATTAACTACGGACATAGCCACAATGTGCTGTGTTTGGAAAATAAAACGTTATTATAACTTTAGAGGCAAACACCCAACCCATACACCCAGTTAAAAAGCAAAAATAAAATCATCCTTGATGATGACTAAAAGTATAGCCAAAAGCACTTAGAATTACAGAACACTTGGACAGTTTCTACATACTTTGTGTCCAGAAAAGAAAACACTTGTTCAATCACAAGAAAAATTAAATAAAAAGCTTAATCGCAGTACCTTGTCTGTCATCTTTAATGAAATATATATATATATATATATATATATATATATATATATATATATATATAAAATCAGTAGAGTGTAAATTTCTCTGTGTGCAAATGCTTGAGAGTTATGGTTAACAAGTAGAGAATGCTTATCTTTCAAGCAGCCATACAAAGAGCAGATAAAGTATATTGCTAAATATAAGAATATACAGTGAACAAAAGACAAAAATAGTTAAACGGGGAGGAAAAGGAACATGTTAGTAGCAGCAACACTAAATCCACTCTACGAATGGTACATTTTACTGTTAAACCTTCACCTAAACATAAAAATTATTTATTTATTTGCATGAGCATCTCACTTCACATGCTGTTCTTTCAGATAAACAATATGGATTTTGCTTGTGTATATCAGCCACCAATGTTTTACTGAATTTGTCTATCAAGCTTTAGATAAGAACGGTGAGGCTCAGGCTGTGTCTTTAGATATTATGAAGGCATTTGATGTTGTTTGGTATGCCGGTCTTCTTCATAAGTTCAAGGGCTATGGTGTCTCTGGCCAGAAATTTGACTTGATTCAATCTTTCTTAAAAAAATCATGTAATAAAAGCCATACTTCTAGATCCTTTCAAATTAATGCTGCTCTCACCCCCCAGGGCTCTATCCTTGGACGTACATTGTTTCTTATCTTCATCAATGACCTTCCCAATGTCATTAGTTTCCAACTTGGTGTCTATGCTGATGACAACTATTTACTCCTGTCTAAATGGTAAATCCATTGGGCCAATTTAAACTGGCAGCTGATCTCAAAAATGACCTTCAACCAGTTCTTAACTGGATCAAGAAATGACTTGTTAATTTTAATGCCTCCAAAACAAAACTGCTATCTCTTAGTCATCATAAAGAACTATTTTTGCCTTCCATTGGCATGGCTGATGCTAACCTCCAGGAAACCAACTCATCGCAATTTCTTGGTCTCACATTTTCTGTTGATATGAAGTGGAAGGATTATATTGAATCAACTGCTAGGTCTACTGCTAGGTAAGTTGGTTCACTGTGTTGTGACAGGCAGTTTTTCTTGTCAGAATCCATCTTGCATGTGTTTAAATCTGATATTTGTCCATGCATTGAATATTCCTGCTATATCTGATTTGGTGCTCCTGCTATATATCTTGAGATTCTCAATAAAATCCAAAGGGTCTGTAATTTTATTAGTCCTAACCTGGGATTTTCAGTCATTTTCTCACCACCATAATGTGACTTCTCTGTACCTTTCTATTATTATTATTATTATTATTATTTTCAGGGTAATTGTTTTAATGACCTTTACTCTTTGGTACTTCAACAACATGAATTTAAGTATACTACTAGATTGGCAGCTAGGTCTTATCATTTTATTGTTGAAATAGCTAGATATAACCATAAGTTCCATTCCAATAGTTTATTTTCTTGCACTTCTCAACTGTGGAACTCTCTTCTGGTTTCTTGTTTCCCTGCTATCTATGAACTTCAAAAATTTAAATGCAATGTCAATCACTATCTTATGCGTACCTGAATCCTGTTGTTTTATTAACCGTTCTCCTTACTAATGCATCTTTGTTTTTTTTTTTTCAGTTACAGTAACACCTTGCATTTTAGTGACATTATTGCCTAACTTGGGGTGAAATGATTAAGAAATAATAGTATATTTATTTGACAAGTTTGTCTCATTAACATTGATTTCTGTTAAAATATTCCTGGAGTAATTTTTTTTAATGTCATGTTCTTTCAGGAAGTAGGCAATCATGGTTCTCCACAGATTCCTTTTTCTGTCTTAAAGAAAATGGCAACATAAAGAACAGTTATACTCAGAATACGGAAAAGATAACTGAAATTTTCTTGGATACATAAGGAGGAAGGAGACCTTGGAAAACTTAACAATCAAAGGGCATATTGAGAGCTAGAGAGATAGGGGAAGAAAGTTTGCCATTTACCTGAAGTGCTTGTGTGAATGGATAGTGGGGAGGGAGCTTAGCAAAAGTAGAAAAACTGCTATGAGATAGGAACTTGTGGAGAGCCATGAATGCCTATGACCTAAAGAGATAAAACACATAGAAGTAAAAGAGGAAGAAGGATTCACAATTATTTCTACTCAATTGCCTTTAGAAT
>OZ010613.1:51322316-51362316 GCA_963932145.1 Acanthosepion lycidas | reverse complement strand
GTTCAGTTCTATACATCTAACACTTGTCCTTTCTTATGCTAATACAATTCGACACAGTAATCCTTTATCTTGAGTGGCACCTAGTCCTTGTATTGGGGGAACATTGGTAAAAAAAAATTAAATTTCAAGTTTGTTTAGTGTATGCATATATTTGGGAAATTTTTAAAATTTTTTTATTTGAGAAACCAAATATTGTAGTATTAAAAAAAGTTAGTGAGAAAAATATGTGTAATATTAACAACACTAATAATGATTGAATGTAATACAAATATAAATATAGCTAGGAATAAGCAAAATTTATATGGCATTTTAAAAAGCTAAAAAACAACTGGTTTCGTCCCAACCTTATCAAGTTTATTTCTGGGATATAAAAAAGCATGTAAATTTAATTAATAATAATGATAACGAATTAGAGAAAAAAAAAATGATATTCAAGAAAGCTAGAGTCCAATAACATTCAGACCCAGTAAGCATTCCCTCTGTTTACAGAGAGAAGGCCCACAGGATCTGATATACAAGGACCTTGAGGTGATATAAGGTCATATCACCACAAACTCCTAGAGTCCTTAGCTTTCTTGAAATTCATAATTTTTTTTTTCTCTCATTCATTATCATTAATATTAATTAAATTTACATGCTTTTTTATATCCCAGAAATAAACTTGATAAGGCTGAAGTGAAACCGGTTGTTTTTTAGCTTTTTTAAAATGCCATATAAATTTTGCTCATTTCTAGCTATCATAAAATTTCGTACTACAAAAAACTTATTTACATATAAATATAAAAAAGAACATAGACTACATTTATAGTACTATTGGTTATCTGTAGGGAGGAGGGGTCTTCAGGTGTAAAAATGTAACTATCTGGGTAGTTTTATATCCTGTTGAAACTGAGAACTAAATGAAAGACTAAATTCTTTCTTCTTGGCCTCAGTCTGTAACATTTCTACTGAACTGAGTTGTATCATTTTTCTAAAATATTTGCTCTCATTTATTTTCAAAATAAATGAAAATAAACGAAATTTTCCATTATTATTATTTTTTTTGTCAAAACATTAGTTTCTAAAACTTTTACATTGGTTTTATATGTGTAGTATGCCTGTAAATCTTATTCTGGAAAATAACTAAATGAAAAGAAAAAAGTTCTTTATTTAAAATCTGTTATATAAGAATAGAGTATCACTGCTGATATTTGAGTTTGAACATGGATCACCTGGGAGCAAGCACAGTTGACCTCATTTTGAAATAATTAGATCATGTAACAAGTAAAGGAAAAATATATACATGGGAATTATTGTTGAGAAGAGCGGCATCTAACTCAGTATTGTTTGAAAGCATTACTATTATTGTATCTGTGATTTAAAAATTCTCTCCTAGAAACAGGCATTACAAAAAAATCAAAACAGAAAACATGTTTCATTCAAAATGCCCAAACCCGCCCAGTAAATATCGGCTTTCAATGTTCAACCTGCCGTAACCTGCTCCATGTATACTCTGCTATAAGAAATGATGACCTCATTGCAAATAACACAGGAAGTCATGCAAACAGTGAGAAAATGACCACAAATAGTGAGACTTTGAGAGATGATAATGGCGAGTTTGAGCATGTCAAATGCTAAAGGGTTAAAATAGGGTAATAGATTTTAAAAATATTCATATCATGAGAAGATCAGATACAAATTATAGAATCAGTCAGCTTTAAAGCTCAACATCTAATTTAACATCCTCACCACCATTTTTAACATTTACTACAACTTCTTAGTTGTCGTACCAGACCTGGACTAGAACTAAAAAATCCATGTTATAAGAATAAAAAATATTAACTGTAATTTTTGTACTTTAATATAAAAAGTGTTAATCATTTGAAATGTTGAATTGTAGTGTTTGTGAAGAAAAAACTTTAAAAACTCTCTCTCTCTCTTTCTCTCTCTCTCTCTCTCTATATATATATATATATATATATATAGTGATAACAAAGATAGTGTAAAGCCAAAAATGCTGTCAGTCAATGGGAGACTGTGAGAAAAGACATTTAAGGCAAGCAGTCCTTTCAATAAAGTGCTTGATATCAGAGATAGAGCATTAATAGAATTAATACAAATATAAACTTTGTCATTTAGCTGATTTGTGTTACCTTCAACATCCCAACTCTGTCCACTCGTCAGGGGATATCAGCAAATGACTGTTTATATTTCTTGTTTTTATTTTTTATATGGACTTTTCATTGCTGCAAGGTTGATTTTTTTTCTCCTTTCAATCCCCTGATGAGTGGACAGAGTGATTGCTGGAGTCTCAATCTATGAAACTCGGGAGTCAGGATGCTAAAGGTAACAACGATCAGATAAGTGGCAAACTTCATATTTGTATTAATTCTAAATTAAGATTAGGCAGATTCAAATTATAGTGGACACATCATGAGGGCATATTCTGTTTATTAATCAGTCTCAAACAAAATAAAACTTATTTTCATTGAAAATTATTAAGATACAATATCCCTACTTAAATAACCAACTTAAAATTTTATTATTTACATTGTTCGGACTGTTGTCCTCATCTTTATTGCCATATTCACAATGTTTTGGCCGTTGTACGCTCCGGCTTTCTTCAGGTGATTGGAATTTTGAACTGAATCCTTTATTTTGACCACTGGTTACTGAGACATTAAGTTTATAAGTCCCCAAAATTCATACACTGATGTCCTCGAGGACACACGGTCCAGTGGATAAAAGCAGTAACTTGACTCATAGAGTTGTGAGTTCAATATGTAGCTACGGCAGTGGTGATAAGAAACTTGGAGAGTTGAGTTAAAGGGAGATAGCAGAGGCATCTTTAAGAGGCATGGCACGTGGAACTAGAAAAATCTACTCCAGTAGAGGAAATAAAGGGTTTAATTCGAAATTCCAATCATCTGGAGAAGGCTGTGAATATGTGAACATTGTGAATATGGCAATAAAGATGAGGACAACAGTCTGGGCAATATAAATAATGTAAGTAATTACAATACCTCATTTCAGAAATATAGACAGATATTAAAATTTTATTAATCTATAATTTACAGAGAAAGATTGCAAATTACACAGAATTTAAAATATACATCAATTTATTAAGCTGTAATGTTTCAGCTTTTAAGCATGTGTAGCTATTAAGGTGTTATATATATTTTATACTTTTCAAATAAAACAGTCTCAAATTAAGCTAAATTTTCTGTAACCCCTTGTGTCCTAGTGGCTCCCTGCCTTGCTAGGGGTGAAATGCTTTAAAAAAAAAAAAAAAAAAAAAAAAAAAGCCAGGCGTTTTTCTCTTAAATAGGTGTAAATATTTATGTGTCTACTACTATGTTCATGAACTAGGTATAATTAATATATAAAGGATATCGTTTCAAGTAGCCAGTTAGTGTGATAGTCAGCATTTCAAGTAAAAGTCCGAGTTGAAGTAGCAAGAAATCTTCCTGAGTTTAGTCTGTTTCCTGCTCTGTGAAAAAGCTCTTCATAAAAAGAAGCCGAATAAAATAAAAGGGTTTTTGGAAACAAATAGGCTATTTTGCCAATCCCAGTAAAATAGACACCAACACTATTTTGCTGGTAAATATAGTGTGTTTTAGAACTAAGAAGATATTATATTTGTGATCATCAGTGCAGTGGTTGTGTGAGCTGTGTAGGCAGGACTTTGACTGTTATCTTCAGTGGGTGCACCTGATGTGTATTGGCAGAAGAACCATTCCCAATGTTATAGACAAGCGTATGGTTGCAAGAAAGAAATACGACAACAGCAGAAATAGGTGTACATGGGTCATTTCAACAGGAACGTGAGGGTTTGGGACAGCTACCTTGTGGTATAGTTCATAAGCCGGCTTCGGATATAGGTTGATCTCTCATAGTAGTTCACACATGTTGATGGTGGTTGATGCTCCCCTGCTGACAGCTGTTGGCCGCTGCTGACCACTCGGCCTGACCGTGACAGGTCTGTTCCCTGGCCACCTGTGACTGCCTGTTGAACTTCTGTGTGACCCTTTTTATAGCGTTTTTTTATGGCTTAACAGGCTCAAAAAACGAAGTGAATATAATTAGGAGGGAAGCATTTTTATTGGACGAAAAATAGAACACTTTAAATATTATTTTATTTTTGACCGGAACTCGTGTGTCGGGAACATTTGTAAACGAAGATAATGGTCATTTTGTGACGGGGCTTTGTCCCGTTCACATCCAGCTCTCACTCTTGAGTATTTGCCTGTAAATCAGCTGAGATATGTCTTATTTTATTTTATAACACCAAGGGCAAGTTTTGAATTTACAGACACTGTTATGCCTGACATGCTTAAAATATTCAGGGACTTCTCTATTTCTTTTAATAATTGATGAATAAATGATTTTAAATTATCTTAACAATTGATAGTGAAATTAAATAAACTTCTGTGTTAAATCTGTGTTATTATTTTTAACATTACCTGCCTTCATAATAATAAAAATATTTACCACCAGAATAACCTAGGGGTCTATTTTACCAAAACTGGTAAAATAAGATTAAAAACATGTTTGTCTATTTTACCATGACTGGCAAAATAGCCCCTTTCTTTTGTAAATCATCTCAATAATATAATAATATAAATTTTTGGATTTTTTTTTACAGAGCTAAATTTTCATCTTCTTAATCTACATTGTACATGAAAGTTTATAGTCCAGCATAATTTCATATGGAGAGAGAAAGAGTTAGGAAGACTATGTTGTACCAATCTTTCAAGAGGAGACAAAATGCCTACTTTTTTTAAAACCTGGAACCAAATAGTATCTACAGATGCAACCTGAAAATATAGAGACATCACAGAATCTACCAGAATTTTTATAAAGACTTAATAAATGAAACATTTTAAATTTCTGAATTAAAGACTGGCACATATTTTCATAACATTTTTTTCATTTTTTAAAATGATTTGAATAGGATAATATTAAAATATTTGAATAAATTTGTGGAAGCTTGAAGGGGTGAAATTTTGACCTTGTAAAAAAATTCAACTGATTCACCAAAAAATGAAAGTAAAAGAAGCTGATAAAGTGTAAATTCAAAATTTTCATATTCCAGAAATTGTTGAGGTGTTTTATAAAAAAAATTGTTTTCAGTTCTGTTTTTTCTTATGAATAGAGTTTTCATATAACAGGAGACAGACTAGACACAAGAAGATTTCTTAACAACTCCTCTAACTACTTTAGCTCAAACTTTTACTTGGACTATTACTCGGACTGACTGCTTGATATGTTATACTTTTATTTATTCCTGGCATGTGGAAGTAGTAGTGAATACATGCAAATATTTAAAAGAAAAATACTGAAATCTATTTGAATGTTTGTTACTAGAAGAGTATACAATCTCTAGTAACTTAATAATTATAAATGCTTAAAAACAGAAATTTTGCAGTTTGATAATTTTATGTTTTAAATGCAGAGTAATTTCCTTCATAAATTATAACTTCATTATATTTTATTTTAAGTTGGTATCATAATAATTTTCAATAAAAAGAGAATTCTACTTTATCTGAAACTGGTTAATTAATAGAATATCTTTTTTACAGTAGTGTTTACTCTGTACAAGGCCCAAGGGCCACTCAAGATAGAGAGTTACAGAGTAAGATGTAAAGGTTATGTAGATATGTGTGGGAATAGAAAATAATTTGTTACCTACAAGGAGGCAAAGACATTTTTGGTCTCAATTGAGAGTCAAAAGTGAAGACTGGGCAGTTCCTGTACATAGATGACAGCAGTATTCCATTTTTGACCTGATCTGGCTTTTGTAAAGATAGAGGATAGTAGGAGGATTGAGGTACTTGCTGAAGTGATACAGGTAACCAACCATTTTCTCAGCATCTTTAGTAGTAGATTGTATTTATGAGCTCCACTTGTAGATTGGGTTGAGTTTAAGTCTCAAGAGGTGTTCAAGACATGGGACATATGTTCTAATAATGTATCCATTATAATTTGATTCTATTTAATTTGTTAATTTTACCAAATATTGATTTATATAGATTTTTTAAGGTTTTTCTTTACAAGCACTAAAAACTAAAATTATTGAATAAATATATTTTCTATTTTTAATTTGGTTTGGTTTGGTTTGTTTTATGGCATATCAACCTGAATGGGTTATTTAATGCTAACAAGATTTTTATTGTTGTAATATTTTTTCTGGTAATAATTTTTTACAAAAATGTATTGTTGGTATTAAAACCTATTTTTATACTTTCATAGTGCTTTGACCCCAGTTTGGGGGTCAACTATTTACTCATAGCTATGACCCTGATAGGTGCTACCACCCCGAACACCAGCAATTAAGAGGTAGTTCCACACTCCTCAGGACCTCCTGATCAGAGGCCTTGTTGTCGGATGTAATTTATTGCCATACACAGGATGCTCTATTTTTAAACTCAGCCAAAAAAACATATTATGATTTACTTGAGGATAAGTTTAACCTTTTGCACAATGTTTAGCCTATGTCATAATATAACAAAAACATAAAATGTTTATTATGGTAAGTTTTGAGAATGACAATGAGCCAATGATATCCTTGAATAAAAAATGAGAGAGAGGAGAAGACAGAGGAGGTGTCCATTTTTTATGTCAAAATGGCTACTGCATGAGAAGAAGAAAATGAAACAATATAATAAGTAAAAAATATAACTTTTAACTTGATATTTGATTAAAAGAAGAAAAAGGGAACGATAAAAGAAAACTGAAGTAAGTATTAGATAAGGTAATGAAAAAATGCAAGAAGAAAGGACATTCCATAAACTGTATAAAAGAAGAATGCATAGTTTCGGCAAAAGAGGACAACTCAGATTACATATCAGGGATATAAAAATCAAGCAGGTGTAGAAATTTAACTATCTGGGTAGTATTGTATCAGATAATGAAAAAAATGACACAGATATCCAAAGGTGCATAGTAATAGCAAAAGATATCTTTCAGAAACTGAGCATATTTTTAAGTTACTGAAAAATAAAATACCAATTGAAACAGAGGAAAAAGGGATGGACTGCTATGTAATATTTAATATGTTAGTGAATATTGGATATTTTCCTCATAAATAAAGTAAATGGTGGTTGTTTTTCTTTAGCAACATATCAACACCTCTATGGGTTATTTAATGCTGAAATCTAAATATTTTATATGCAATTTTTATTTTATTTTTGGAGATAATAATGGTTTAGTGATGCAAGTTTTACTAATTAACCCATAGCTGGGGGGAGAAGAAGTGAATTCATGTCTTTCCTAAGAGCATTTGTGAGTAAAAGACTATAACAAACCCAATTGAAATTGGAACTTGGTTCTCTGAGTAACAATTCTGGACCATTATTCATTACACCCCCTGCACCTAGTATTCTCAAGCGATTACCCATCTAGGTACTGATGAGGCTAAATGTTGCTTAACTTCATTGATCATACAGGAATCAGTATTTCAACATAAGCCATGAATGAAGTAAAGTTTTGAAGCAAGAGAAAAATGGTTCTCAGAATGAATTTCTGGGATGAGGAGTTATTATTATTATTTACTTTATTTATGTATGGACTATTGTCCTCATCTTTCTTGTTTTTATCATAACATTTCAGTTGTTGTGCTCTCCAGCCTTCATCAGATGCTTGTTGGTTCAGGTTACCTTCAGAGAATTTTGAACTGAATCCTTTATTTAATAAAGTGATAAAATTGGTGAAAAATAGTAATTGTGAGTTAATCTCTGGGCCGGGCAGTGCAGGCTTGGAATCATTGGAAATGGGATGAGCAATAACTGAGAAGTACTAAATAAGTATGAGACAAGATATCCCTAGACATGGTCTACCAATGAATGTTGAAAATGCCATAGACAAAGTATGTGAGAAACAAGGAAATTTTCAGAAGAATTTTCTATGTGCTGTGTCTCTTCAGGACATAGGTGATCATGGTTCTCCAGAATTTTCTGCCCTTTGTAGCTCTTAATAAACCTTGCTTTGCCATCCATTTACTCAAACTTGCTAGGTAGGTTATGCGTCATTTTCCTCTGATCTTTTTGCTTTCAATCTGTGCTGTATTAAATTTTTCAAATCTTTCCTCATTATGTGCTCTAGAAATTTCAACTCTTCTTGATATTAAGTATAAGTCCTTTTTTGTTTTCGTCTTCTCTAAAACATTGTTGTTGCTCACATGTTCGATCCATGGTATTCTCAGCATTCTTCTGTAGGACCACATTTCTGTTGTTTCACTTCTCTTCTTCATCTGTAATGAGATTGTCCAGCATTCATTGCCATATAGAATGACTTATATTGCAGAACAGTTCAGTACTCTTTTCTTTGTTTCTAATGAAATTTTGTTTCTTAATACTTTGCTTAGCTTTTGAAAGGCATCTTTCACTATCCCAATGCACCTTCAGATTTCATTGTCACACATTCCATCCTCTGTTAGAACACTACCCAGATATTTAAATTGTTGCACTTGCTTGATTTTGGCATCTTTAATTTGCAATTTGCATGTTGGGCTCTTTTTTTTTGCTGACAACCATGCATTCAGTCTTCTTGCAATTTATGTTTAGCACTTTCTTTTCACTTTCTTTCATTAGCTTCTGTAGGAGTTCTTGTAGTTCCCTTTCTATGTCTAAGGAGAATAGGAACTAAAAAGAAGCTGCTGCTAAAAATCAAGAAACAACTGAAGTGTTTTTGGACACATAAAAGGAAAGAAGGCTTGAAGAATTTAACACTCAAAGGCATATTGGAAGCAAGAGAAGCAGGGTAAAACAGCAAGTAACTTACTTGATGAGTTTGATTAAATGAAAGGAACATGAACTATTTGGAATAAGAAAAGACAGGAAGTTGTGAAGTGTTATGATCACCTATATCATGAAATTGTTTTTAGTGAGAAAGAACATTTGAAACAGGAAACAAGAAACTCACTTTTACAGTTTGTTACAGAATGTGCAGGGTAGCCTAAAATGGTACTGGTCAAAACTTTGAACACTGTGGGTGTGGAATTCTGACAGTTTGAGTTTTAATATGACCAAAATATGTGCTAAGATAGTGCAGTGGCAGTAATAGAGAACTAAAGACTCTGCTCCACACCCAGATTCCTTGGTGTGTCTGGTTTCAGCAGATTGAGACAAGCCATCATATGGTGATGGCAAGATGCTGGTCAATTTGTTGAGTTCCATTCTCCTTATCTTGTTTCTTCAAAGAAATGATGTTAGTACTACTACAACTACTGTGTCCCCACACAAAAATAACATTAAATAAAAAACCTAAGAAAACAGACTTTTATTCATTCAGTCTGTTATATGCTGTTTCAAATTAGACCTCTTTCTGATTCAATCTACATTAAAATCTGCTGGATGGATGTGAACACTATGTAAGCAAAATAATAAATAAAATTTGGTCAGTTTCATTGGCTTTGAGCATTACAATGAGCTCACAAAACAAATACCTAAGAAATAAAATAAAATTTAAACATCAGTGTCAATTACGAACATTGCTACTAAAGCAAAAAGGTGACAAGAATCCACCTTGACTGCTTAAAAGGACTCACTTGGTGACATTCAAGGTAGCTAACAGCAGTTTTTTGGTCAATCAACCTGACTTAAGCTTCACAACCAGTACACAACCAACTTATCCATTTTTGAGATCAGACCTCTTTGCCCACAAGTGTCACCCTTCTCTCCTACAAGAGATATTCTACTTTTGAGCTAATGTATACACAGGTAATACAAATAATTTTAATTTAACATATCTTGTTTCCTTTTCTTTTTGCCTCATTACCAATACATTCTTGTCATTCTTGTAACCATATACAATATATACAGAATTGAATAATGACCTTTTAGGGCCCCTAGGCTAATGATGCCACCACTTTCTCCAGACAGAGCAACCCTCTAACTCAGCTACACCCATCTTGAATATTTTTTACATGTGATATATTTTAATGACATTTACATGAAGCAAACTTATTTTAAGTTCTTTAAATAAACTAGAATAGCTATCTTTTGTTTCTCAATAAAAATACTCTTTAAGAAATACCATTATTTTACTATTTATTGCAAACCAAATTTGCACATATTTCAACACAAGCATACTAAAAATATAAGATTTTTTTATAATCAACATTATAAACAAGCTTGAGGGACCCTAGACTGCAACCTATACTACTAGCCTATAGGATAATTCAGCCCTGAGTATATAACAAGACTGTGAAGCTGCACTGAAACCAGAAGAATTGCCAATAGACCACAAGAAGTTAGAGACAACATGCAATTCCTCACAGTTTCTGTTTTATTTTTAACAATAAATCATACATGTGTAAACTTCATAAATTTTACTACCAACTAAAGACATTATTTCAAGTATACTGCTTTGGTGTCAACAGCAATATTTAGTTGACTTAATTTAGTAAATAAATGCTGAGTCATCTTTTTATACCAATAAAGTGGATTACAAAAAAGGCTTGATGCAACACAAGCTGATTGGTTAGAAAAACGTTTTGTGCACGTGTGAGTATGTGTTCTGTGCTCTGATTGGTCATACAGATAATACCTAATAATTCACTTAAAGTAATATAACTCTTATGATATCATCACGTAGGCTAGTCTCAACCCAGGGTAATAAAGTGTATGCTACTTATGCAAAAAGTGTGTGTGTGTTCAACTTTACATTTTAAATATTCAAAACAGTTATCAATTGAAATACAATATTAACAATGTTTTATGCCACAAAATTAACAAAATTTATTCTTAACAAGTAAACAGCAAATAAAAAAATTCAGTTCTTAAGTTTACTTTCTGTTTACAGCCTAAATTGTAAGTAAAAGTGTCTTATATAGCAGGTAGGTAGTTTCTGACAGTCTTTGTAGTGATGGGATTGTGTGTAGATTTATTTTGTTACATTTGTTTGTATGTATGTATATGTAACTTTAATATACTTGTATGCATGTGTACAGTCTAGTAATGCATAAAATCAGCCTTGAATGAAATTACTGTTGGTTGTAATTTGGTGTTGGGATTTGCATTAGAAAAAACAAAATGTCATTTTGAACATTTGTGTTTCAAAAAGAGTTCGACTGAGTAGGAAAATTCTTATTGGATACAAGATTTATTCAACCTTTTTTCTTGGTGTCTATAAAGATAAAGAGAAATTATCAATCAAAAATGTTGTTTTGATGTCTGCTTACTGAATTTGGTTTGCAAAGCACTGATAAATTTTCTGTTTTTATAGTTAATTAGGTATATGTGTACCAAAAATGAGTGAATTAACATACAATTCTTGTCTCACTGTAGACAAATAACTCACTAAGATGTTTTGTGAGTAATTCATACTTGTCTCTTGTTGGGACATTTTAAAAGATTACAGTTTTTGTCTATATTTCTGAGATGAAGTATTGTAACTATTTACACTATTTACATTGTTCAGGTTGTTGTCCTCATCTTTATTGTCATAATTATGACGTTTCAGCTGTTATATGCTCCGGCATTCTTCAGGTGATATATGTTGGAATTTAAACCAAATGCTTTATTTTATCCACACATGGCACAGTTGATAAAAGCATTGGTTGAAGTAACCCAGTGTCTTAACCCTAAGACTTGTGAGTTCAATACCTGGTCGCAGCAGAATTGAACTAAAATCTTTAAGAATAGAGTTTCTAAAGGGAAATAACTGAAACTGAAATATTCAGAAAAGGCATGGCATGTGGTACTAGAACATTCTATCCTGGTGGACAAAATAAAGGGTTCGATTTGAAATTCCAGCATATATCGCCTGAAGAAGGCTGGAACATACAATGGCTGAAACATTGTGAATATGACAATAAAGGTGAAGACAATAGTTCAAACAATTTAAATAATGTAAATAGCATAGTTTTTTGTTTTTTTTTGCAGGAAAAAATTGATATTCATAGAGAATGACAGAATTACAAATGTATCTCAATTGACTATTTGCTGATTGGCTAATTGCATCCTATTTTATTATTGGCCAGAATAGATAAATGCCAAAAATCAAATTTTCTTACGTTGTGATTCATGTTTTGTATAGATTTGTGGTAAATATTATGTAAAAATATCCTTCACACATATTTGAGGAATTGGGATAAAATTTTGAAGTAAACATAATTTTCTTAATGTCTATCAAACACATTTCTTGATGTTGTGGTTATTACCAATTGTTGAAAAGATATATTTAGTAAGAGTGTTATGGATGCATAAAAGTTTCCTCAAACAAGACAATAAAACAATATATATATATATATATATATATATATATATATATGTGAAAGTATTGTAGAAAATAGGAAAGAAACTGGTTTGGTAAATAATCCAAAGTTCCTTAGTATTTTTGTTATTATTTTTAAAAAATAGTGCTCGATACGAAAGTAGAGCATAAATATAATTATTTATTTAAAAATATGATTCCAACTCGCTACATAAGAGGTCTCATGTTTCAAAACAAGAGCCGAAAACTTCAAAATAATATTTGAATTAACTTGAGTTAAAGTAGGAACTCAAGTTAATTCAAATATTATTTTGAAGTTTTTGGCTCTTGTTTTGAAACATGAGACCTCTTATGTAGCGAGTTGGAATCATATTTTTAAATAAATAATTATATATATATATATATATATATATATGAATTTATTTCTGAGATGAGGTATTGTCATTATTTACATTGATTGGTCCTCAAGGATACATGGCCTCAGTGGATAAAAACATTAGTTGAAGTAATCCAGTAACATGACCCTAAGAGTTGTGAGTTCAATACTTGGCCACAGCAGAGGTAAACAAAAAAAACTTGAGTAGAGTTAAAGGGAAATAACTGAAACTGAGATATCTAGAAGAGGCATGGCATGTGAAACACGAACAATCCTCACAGTATTTAGTATTGTTGAAGTTATCACTGACATTTTTTTGTTGAAATTTACAAACTCTATGTTTTGTTCAGTTTCACAAACCAATCAAAGAAATTTGCACTGTTTGCACTTCCCTCCAAAATTTGTTTTCGATCAGTGTATGGCTATTTTAGAGGGTGCAACAGACGGACAGACTAATGGAAGTCACAGAATTTTATATATAGATTTTTACAATGAAGCTTTTGTATGTTAAGGATGTTTGTTAGTTGGTTTTCATCTTGTAGGGTCATTCACATCATAGCAGCAGAAATAGCCTTGTGTTCACAGGAATAAAAACATACAAAGAAATAACACTAAAACACCAAAAAATTGTAAATTAAAATCATACAATTTATTTTTATGTACTGGTATGCGTGTATTTTAGCTATAAGTGTTTTAAGGTTGCATATGATAAAAGGAAGAAGTCATTTTGTATTATAACGACCAATGTCCCAAGAAGAAGAGCTGGACATCTTGACTTTCCAATGGTCAGTAGCGAAGAGACAGAATTTAGCATCTTTTATTCATTTTTTGGTAGGAAAAATTTCTGTTGCATGCTGAGAGAACTTTTTTTTTTATTTATTTATTTTAAAACAAAGTTTTAGCATTGTTTTATTTTATTTTATTTAGGATATTCATTCATTCTATATTTTTATTTATTGACAATAATAATGTCCCTACAATATTTTCATAGTCTTTAGTCTTAGTTAAAAGTAAACAGTTTTAATTGAAATGTTCATAGAAATGGATGAATATCTGATATAGAGAAAATACATACATTTTGTTGGTAAATGTCATTGCTTACAGTTTATAATTCAAAAGGAAGCATCAGCATATCGGCATATAGTTTCAGTTGTCAGCGAGTCCTTTGATCTGTAGCGATTTTGTTTCCCTCTCTGGGTGAAGGGAGTCAGTTTGGTGCAGACGCGCAGGAATGTTACATTGTCTGACAACGACCTGTTACATAGAGACTTCTTGTGTTTATCTGCTTTCGAGAGTTACAATTTTGAATGTTTGTGAATTTACTCAAACTAACAGAGATTGGTTGAAAATTCGTTCTTTTCTTTAATGACGAGTTTTCTACTACGTCCGTAAATTTTTATAATTTTTATTTTATTTTTTTGAGTGTGAGTGAGCTTCAAAGTTGAAGCTCTTACACTCAAAATTTAATGAACTTCTTTATCAGTAACATTAATGATTACTGAGATTGATTTTTTTAAGATATGGTAAATTTATTAGAGTTCAATCCGTAAATTAAATGAATTAGTTGGGGTTTTTTGCGCGTGTGCATGTTGATGATAGTAAATAATAAATTAAATATTTATTTAAAAAGTCATCATAAAAAAATCAACTCATCATTATGATCTTTATTACGTTTTTTTATGACACCGCGCTCCTATCATTTCTTTAACTTTTTTTTTTTTTTTTTTTTTTACAAGTTTTGCTAGAGCTGAACAAGTAGCTACTAAAAATTAATTTTTAAAACATTGATTTAAATTAAAAAATAAATTAAATCACAGTACATCCGCTTTTTTATTCTTGCAAACAAGCATTTTTCATTTATAAAAATTATTTTTTTTATTATTAATTTCTGGCCTCGATAAATATAAATGGAATATATTCACTAACGTCGAGATAAAAGGGGAAAAAGTTCTATGTATTTATATAGTCAAAAGAAATGTGAGAGGGATTTTATTGTATGAACGGAAAATACCGAAGTTTGCCGAAAGCTACATTGTAGCAAGTGACGTCATCGCAAGCAACTAAGCAAGAGGAAAATGGTGTTTGCGCACTCGTGTATTTCTGCTCTGTTGTTTACCTGCTGGACACAGTTCTCATAGTTATTGAATCTGTCATGGACAGTGTAAGCAAACAAGAAGAGGTACTTCGGACTTATCTCAGTCCTTGGGAAGGATGGATTATGCAAATCCAGAGCCTTCTAGTTTGGGAAAGACCCCGATGGAGCATTCTATGGTTTATTGCCCTTCACTTATTGTTTTGGTAGGTGAAATATTTTCATTTTTTGTTTATATACACAAAATGTCAATAACGAACGAAGTATTTTTTTTTTGTTGATATCTATTGTTTAGTCTTTTTAATTAATCTTTTCAAGGGATTTTATTACTTAATATTTTATTTACACATTATTTTTTTTGTTCTTCTTTGTATGTTAATTCATTGATCGATTTTATTTTTATACGTTGAAATAGGAACCTAATTTTATCTTTAAATCTTATCATAAGATTCTTTATGACAAAAGAAATTTTAAATCTATCTTATTGTTACATAAATAAAAAATAATATGCCATATTCTTTTTCTCCAAATACGTTAACTCTTCTTTTAATTTATTTGTTAAAAATAAACATAAACATTATCAAATGAGCCTTCACCTGGTGGATGATCAATATGGCTCTAAAATTGAAAAAACGGGGGTTTATTATCGAACAGTATTGACATCACTTTTGATAATTATTTACATAATATTTACATTTATTTGCCACTCTATTTTTTATTTTTACTTGAATCATTAAGGAGGATTTTGAATGTGATATGTGTCATAATGAATAGTAATTAAATTTTTTTACTTTTGTTTGAGTCTAAAAAAAAAAAAAAAAACCTGTTCATTTTTTTTTTTGCATCGGGTTTTTTAAAGCCTCCCACTCACAATATTAATTATTAAGTAATTAATTATTTATAATATTTCATAAGAATTGATTCTTTATTTACTAACAAACACCAACATTCTTTTAGTAACAGTGCCTCATTGCAGTTGAGTTGCATCATTCAGTCTTCTTGAAACTTTTATCATTCATAATGTTAGGGAGGTTACTTATAAAAAGAACCTTTCTCTATTTTTTAAAATTTTAACGCATTCTTGAAAGGTTACACATGACTAAGATCCTTTTTTTATTGGAATGATAAATAAATAAGTAAAAAATACATCTCTAGCTTTTTAATCAAACATGTATTAATGAAGAGTAATTGCCTAAGTACGCTTATTAGAGAATCTGAAAATACCTACTAGGGAAGTAAACCCCTAAAAGCTTATCTCTTTAATTAAAAAAAAAATCTTACGAATTCTGTCAAGCAAGTCTCTAGTTTTTTTGTTTTTTTTTAGACTGACAGTGTCTCGGTCATATAAAAAAAAAGCAAAGGTAGGCACAATCAAATATTGTGCTCTACCAATTTTCCAAATAAAAATTGACTAAATTCAGCATCCTTGGTTAATTTTTATTTTAAATGTTATATAAAAATACAAGTTTAATTACGTTCTCTGTTGAGAAGCATGTATTGTAGTTGTAGTGTCTCTACTCTACTCTCTAGTCAATTCGCATTTATGGTCTTGTGACCAAAGAAAAAAGTTTTATTTTTGGTTTTGTTTCTTACGACTTGTCAAGGAATTACGAATGTTGACATTAAACACAAAATATTTAATTTTTATTTTTTACGATTTCTCAAAAAAAAAAAAAAAAATATATATATATATATATATAATATATATAAAAAAAACACGCACTACATTTTTTTTTTACATATCAATATTTTGTTTACACTTTCTTTTATAAAAATTCTTCTTACCATACCTGTCACAATATGTAATTTTTGCGCCAATAAGCTGTAGAAAGTAACTTGGAAGATAAAAATCTCTTAAAAAAATCAACAAAGCAATCTTTACTTTTAGTAGTTTTAGTGAAAAATTTTACTCAGTGGTACTGGTAAGCAAACTACTTTTTTTTTTTTTTTTTTTTTTTACTCCTAAAAAAGTAGTTTGCTTACTTGACTGAGTTTGAACATTAGAATTGTTTTAAAAATTCAGTCTTTGTTTTATGACTCAAACAAAAATAACTTTTTCTTTAGTTCTTTTTATAACATTTTATTTAAAAGGTTGGGAAATAATGTTAGGAATTATATAACCCTGTTGTACAAGATTTTACAGACACAAACATTCCATACGTCTTCAACTCACGTTTTCCCGGGTGCGGTACCTTTAAAATTAATGAGTGCACTTTTTAGACTAGAGAGTGACGACAGTCTGAATCAGTAAACAATAAACATTCTATTTTATTTTCAATTATGATCGGACCTGACAGGATCATAAAACTATATTTCAGGTTATAGTGATGATAATATTTTTTTTTTTTTTTTTACATTAGTTTTCCGTGATTATATTCTTACTTAAAAAATGATTATTTTCATTACATTAATAATCATAATTGAAAATTTTCAGGTTCATAAATAAAATGACTATTGAAACCTAAAGGCAAAAAAAAAAAAAAGGTATCAAACAACTTTTGGTCATGTGACCAAATTTATCCAAACCAAAACCAAACAAAAGATAAGCACTAAAACAGGTAACTGGTAGTGGTAAAGTAAAATTTAAAATTGATTGCTATGAGATGAGAGAGCACTTCAAGATTTTAAGATTTTGTTGACATTATTTTACTTTTCTATTATCGACAGCTAATTTGTTTTTTTTCAAAATGAATACTTGTCGTCACTTATTTGTTTTGGAAAAGAAAGAAATATTTTTTGTCTTAATTTTTGAGGTAACTTAACTAATTGGCTGTCGATAATAGGAAAGTACCCGTGTCAAACTTTAGATTTAAAAATTCTCGCTATGTAAGATGTGGTAAAAAAATCAAACTGTTTTAGTTTCAGTGTTTAAATTTCAGAACTAATAAATTGGGTGCAGCTCAAATGACAAAACGTTAGAGTTGAGTTTTCTTTTGTCGGACGGGGAACGTTTTTTCAATATTACATTTTCTTTTTCTCTCACGATAAAAAAAGATTTTGGGAGCAAAAGTTAATGAAGAAAAAAAATGATCTTGAAATTTACTCGAGCAACTGTTAAAGTGAATTTTTAAAGCTTCTTATCTCATTCATAGACTCAACAACAACGACGACTAAAAAGAAAAGAAGGAAAACAGATCTTTAAAAATAAGTAAAACTTCCTTCCTCCAAGCAAGTCTGTGGTTATAGAATTAAATAAAAGAAAACATTGTCAATATAAAAATAGTTTATTGAGGACGTACAAGGGGGCACTTAAATTAAACAAAATAGAACAAAAATTGTTTTGATTTAAATTTTTTAAAATGAATTTTGTATAAAAAATTTCACAATTAAAAAAGTATGTAATTAAGTTTTACTTTTATTTTAATTAAATTTTAAGAAAATAGTCCTAAAAATGTAGTTGTTATGATGACTCAACTGGGTGAGTTGTGTGTTTGATAAGCTAGGAAGATGCAAACTTATTTTTTTTTTATCCATTTCAGTTTTTGTTAAAAAATCAGAGAAAACAAACAATAACTTTGATTTTGATTTTTGTGTTACAGTTGAATTTTCCTCGAGTAAGAAAATAATTCAATTACAAAAAAGGGGGTAAAAAAAAAAAAAATAACTTATCAATGATAAGTTATCAATATCATCTTTCCTTATCATCAACGTCAGACTATTCATTCAGAGACCTTGCAAACAATAGCTTTTTTTGTTGAGGAACTAATTTAACGAGCCTTTTTACTTTAAAAACGTGAAGAAAAAAGAACGTTTACGGTTCACGAATTATTAAATTAACCCTGTAATTGCAACAATTGATTGAATTATTAAAAATACACAGCTTCTCCAAACAAAATTATCAAACAGGTGAGTGTAGGACTGTAGGTAGACTGGTAGAGCTTTCTTTCTTGTGCGACTTTTTTTGTCCTAACAAAAACTAAAATATGACATATAAAAAAACCTTTTTAATTTTTATTTAAGGCTTGAAAAGACAATCGATAAATCATAAATTCAAAGAAAGATTCTTTCTCTCTCTTTGTAACTTTAGTTTTTTCTTTTCATTTTTAAAATAAGTATTTAATTTTTCTTATTTTTTAACTGATTTCAGTTCCAAATTTTAAACTTTAACTAAAAAAAAAATAACTGAAATTTTTTCATTATTTTGGCTTTTCCGAATTTATTTTGGTTTTACTTTTTTTTTACTGTATGTAGAGAATGAATAACAGTTTGAAAAATGAGGAAGACTAAGAAAAAAAGGAATTTTGTTCATATTTTGTTTTGCAATATTGCTTAATTCCGGACATTTTTAAAATAACTTTTTTTTTTTTCTATTGACGATACTTAAATTGCATCATCGTTCTGTCTCTAATTATTTTTTTTTTATTTCCCATTAATTTTTTTAGTTAATATTCTTTTCCATCCACTATATTCGACATTATTCTGCCCTTTTTTTAAAGACCGGGAAATTACACAAACAAAAACTTAAAGTAAAAAAAAACACTTGTAAAAATAGTGTAGGTGGATTTGAATAAACAACAAAAAAGATGCTTGCCACTTTTAAGTACATACTTAGTCGTACTTATTTGTAACGAGTTTGTCACCAACGAAAGTAGTAGTAGTAAAAAGTTAGCCAGGACTAAAATAAATTGTTTTGTTAGTAGTAAAATAAAAACAAATAGCAGACGTAATGCAAAAAAAAAAAAAAAATGCTGTTACTAAGTAAAAAAACTGTTTTTACTTTACGACTGGATTTGACCTTTGCGATTTAACTTTCGAGTTTCTAAATTAAAATCAAAATCAAATTATGTCGTGCACTCCAGCTTTTCTTGTTTGTCTGCTAAAATTAACCGTTTGCCGCATTCTGCTCATTATGTATCATGATGACAGTGATTGCTTTCCAAATCAATCTTCTTATCTATCAAACAACTCAAAGACATTGGGTAATTTATAGCTGATAGCATGAACTTTTTACGAAGACGTCTTCGTTTTTCTTTTTTTTCTGTTAAAATTTTGGTTATTGTTTTTTTTTTTTAAGGTTTTCTGCATACCAAGGACTAAATTACCTTCCTGACATTTTAACTTTACATAGCCTCATATTCCGAGATACAAGATTAGAATTATTAGGAGACAGGTCATAGCCAGATTTTTGAAAAATCAGTTTGATTTTTTGTTTGAATATGAAATATTATTTCACGGATATTACATTTTTCTTTAAAATTATTCTTCAGCAAATGGATGATCATGGCTCTCCACAACTTCTTAATCCCTCTAGCTCTCAGCTGTGTTTGTCCTATCCCTATCAGTAGTTGAAGATTTTTTTCGTTATTGTCCAGGTTCCACCCAATACAAGGCCCACTCAGGATAGTTTTCTAAGGATTGCTTTATGAACGGAAGAATTGTAGATGAGGATGTAGGATAGATAACTATATTGACCCGAGACTAGAGAGTCTAGGGCCTAGAGACTTTGAACTTGAAGTTAATACTAAATTGAATAATGCATTTCGAGCGTTTTCGTTGTTTCAGATGCGTGACTTCAAAGCCAAAGAAGGGCTTAAAACTAAAAAAAAAAGAAAAAGATATGTAAAACAAAAGAAAGAATTAATTCAGTGCTTACTAGACTAGTAACTAGTATCCAAATTGCTTTCGTCGTTAAAATCAACAACACCCAACATTAACAAAATTGTTTTCTTCAGAACAGAGTTAACAACACTCACCAATGGAGTTTTGTTTCTTGGTTGCCTCCACCCTATTTTTTTCTTTAAACCAAGAAGTGAAATCTAAAGTGAAACTTGCAAACAAAGATGAAAAATAACATTTTTTTGCACATTTGGAATGAACATAATTAATTTATTAAATAAAATTATATTTATGCAGTTGTTGGTACTTTTAGTTCAATTAAATTACATTTTTTTATGATAATGACCAATTAATGTGTTTCTTTAGAGAGTTTGTTTTGTACCATATTCGGCTTATCCGCTTACACAAATTAATTAATAAGCAGACTTTTTTTTTTTAATTTAACCTTCAGAAAGGATTTTTCTTCGAAGATTAAGTAAAGTTGTCTTTATAAAAACAAAGCATAATTTCAATGATTTAAGGAGGCTCTTTGTCACTTTTGTTTTGTGACTTTGTGTTTCAGTTTCATCTTTCAATTGTCACATTCAATGTGAATGCCTTTTTTTTTTACAAAGAATCTCTTCCAACAGAAAATTCAGAAAGAGTTGTATATTTTATTTATGAATGTTAAAACTAGTTTAAAAAATAATCACGTTCAGGCATGACAGATTTTTTGAATTTACAAGTGAAGTAGTTCCTATACACAAGATTAGAAGAGAGAAAAAACAGTACAACCCATTTCATTTTATAAGACATTTGATCGTTTCGCTAAGAAGACGTAGTTTTTGTAAAAACTTGTCAACACTTGAAAACCAAAGTTATTTTGATTTTAAATTGAAGTCGATCAACCAATTAATTTTTCTTTGTCCAATCGTAATCTAAATAAAGTTAGTTAAGTTGATTATTGTTTTTTATTCGTAAAAAATTCAGATTCTAAGAATCTAACAGAACTCATTCTTTGCAATAGTTAGGTTTTTTTGCATAAACGATTTTGTTCGTTAAACAACAAACGCATGCAAATGGTCCTCCATTGACGCCAGAAGTTTTTTAACCAAAATTTCGAAGGTTCTAGGATCCTAAAACTGAATTTTTACACCAAAAATCCTTTGGTCTTTCTTAACAAAGATTTTGAAGATAAAAACTTGTTTATAATTTTTTGGGGGGAGCATTATGCTTTTTTTTTTTTTTTTAACCGAATCTTTGGACTTTGGAGAAAAGTTTTGTGAGTCAACACAAAATTCTCCATGTATGCAGAAAACTGGGTGCCGCTTTTTAGCGTGTGTTCTACCACCACATATCCTACATTAACCGTTTAAACGTAAGGGGAAAAGCAAAAAAAAAAAAAACGGAAGGAGGGATGCCAAAAATTTAAAATAAAAATTATAAAATAAAGTTTGACTAAAAAATCATAAAACAAGATATTTGAATCCTTTTTTAAATAAAATCATATTATCATTCTGAATGTTTTTTTACCGAGAAAAAAAGTCGGGACAATGCCTTAGGATGCAAATGTAGTGGTACACGCTCAAAAACAGAAACTGATCGGTAGGACACGCTCAAGCCGCAAGCGGCATGGAAAACTGTCAACGGGCAACCTGTATTGTAAACGATTTTAAAGTAAAGAACTTCTAATAAAATTATTGAATGTATTTTTAAGTAGAAAAAATATGTAAAAAAACATTTTTTACTATTATGTACACTAGCAACATAAAAAAAACATAACTTTTATCAGCATTTCTTTTTTTATGGACCGTGTTCCTTCATGGCGTAGGCCAGAGGTGGGCAATTGTTTCGGCTCGGGGGGCCACTTTGAAAGGGCCGCGGTTAGGGGAGGGCCGCACTTTCTAAACATTTATTATTAGTTAACATTACAATACATTAACAATGCGAAGTGTAAATTGCATAATAATAATAAAAAAAACAGTAGTGGTACACAGAAAAGATTTCGTTAAATTTATTTATATGAAAATTGCACATCAAAGTAAATTTAATGAGACAAATGTGTAAACGCTCACCCTCCCTTTTTTTTTTACAATTTTTTTGAAATCAAGAGTGAGGTTGCTTGTTAAGATCCTCATCACTGCCTGCAAGTTTATGTCAGTCACAGAGGATCTATTTTTTTTTTTTTTTTACTCTTGATGATTTTCATGCGAGAAAAACTTTGCTCACAAATGAATCCAAAAATAGAAAACATTTTCCCATCAAATTTCTTCACAGTTGATAGACATTTGTAAAATTCCATCAATGTCACAGAATTAAAGATTTCTTTCATCATGTGATTTGACTACATGTCAATTAGTTCAAGCTGCACCTCCTCAGGTATTGTATCAATATTAGCAATGAAAGGATAAGATAACAAATTGAATTCAGGCTCAATTTTCTTCAAATCCTGAAATCTTCTTGTGACCTCATCCACCAAACTTAGCAAGTAATCCCTAATCTTGGAAGAAACACTTGCGGACACTTTCTGTTTTCCTAAAAAAAGGGAAATGACAAAACTCACCCTCATCTGCTTGCCTTGCAAATTGACGTAGTTTTGTGAGGAATGTGTTCACATGCCTCAACATTTCATGTGCAAACAGCACCTTTCCCTGCAATGTCATATTTAATTTCTCAAACATATCAGCTGCAAACATCATCTCATATCTCCTCTCCTCAAATCCCATTTTGGTCACAAAATCATATGAAATCCCCTTTATGTCCAGAAAGGGGAGGATTCCATTCTGTAATTCTCAAACCTGTTTTAGGACTTTGCTCAGGCTCAACCACCGAACACTGTTGTGGTAAATAACATCTCTATACTCTGAGTCCATATCCTCAAGCAGAAATTTAAATTGTCGCTGATTGAGTGCCCTTGCTCTGATTGTGTTCATCACACTCACTACAGGATCTACAACATGCTTTTCTGATGCAAAATACAATGAAAAGACAAGATATTACTGTCTGGGTGTTCTGCTTTTAACTTGTTTGCTAAAAGTTTAAATCATATCCACATTTTTCCAGTAAATGCTCTGGCCTCATCTGTTGTAATACTTGCCATTCTATTCTATGATAAGACACTTTTTTTCTACACAATCTACAACACAATCAAAGAAGTTCTGACCAGTGGTTGTATTTTTCATCAATTCCAAACCAAGTAGTTCCTCTGTGATGATGGAATTTTTATCAATTCCACAGATAAAAATAAGTAACTGTGCAATGTCTTGATTATCAGTGCTCTCATCTAGTACTGAAGTAAACCAAACAAAATCTTTGCTCACGTAGTTCAGTTTTCTGTTAGTTTGTCACTGATTAAGTCTATGATGATTCTTGAATATGAAATGGTTTTGAAATTGTTTCTTGCATCAGAGGAAGTTTGTGCAAACTACCAAGCATTGCAGAAGAAACTCTCCATCAGAAAATAGCTTGTTGTTTTTAGTGAGGTTATATGCTACCAAGAAGCTCACCTGTAGCACTATCCAGAAGTGTCAATTGCTTTGTAAATATGCTTCTTCAGCTTCGTAACTCACTCTCCAGCTTTTTCCTGCATTCTTTCTGGGACATTTTGCTACCAAACTCAGCATGTTTTTTGGTGGTGTCATTTCAAATTGTTTCCCTTGAATACAGCAATCATCTTGTGACGCAGTAAATACACTGTCTTATTCTCTGGATTACTGAAGAAATATTTGTGTATCTAGTCTTCATTAAACACATGGCATTCTTTTTTGATTTTGTGCTTTTTAGGAGCTGGGTGGGGGCATGGTTCATATGGTCTGTCTATATTTCTGAGATGAGGTATTATGTACAGTATTTACATTATTCGGACTATTGTCCTCATCTTTGTCGCCATATTTATCACAATGTTTCGGCCGTTGTACGCTCCGGCCTTCTTCAGGTGGTTGAAATTTCGAACTGAAGCCTTTATTTCGATCACTGGGGTAGACTGTTCTAGTTCCACGTGCCATGTTTGATGTTGGATGTCAGTTATCAGTTATCTCTTGCTAATTTTCCCTCTGAAAGTTCTCCACTGCCTTAACCGGGTATTGAACTCACACTCTTTGGGTCTGTCACTGGATCTAACCAACGCCTTTATCCACTGTGCCATGTGTCCTTGATAACTGACATACATCAAACATGGCATGTGGAAATAGAACAGTCTACCCCAGTGATCGAAATAAAGGGTTCAGTTCGAAATTCCAACCACCTGAAGAAGGCCGGAGCATACAACGGCCGAAATGTTGTGATAAATATGACGTCAAAGATGAGGACAATAGTCCGAATAATGTAAATACTATGGTTCATATGGGTCGGAACATTACAGATTTTATTGATACAAAGACGAAACTGAAATGAGACTGAATTGCTGGTAACGTGGGTATCAACATTGACTGCGCATGCATATGAACATGCACATGTACATTAGGTATCCGACTATTAAATCACACAGAGCTAATTTTCTTTGGCACAAGGGAAGCAAGTTGGAGTTTAAGTTAGCCTTGGCATTCGCAGTTCACTGTGATCATTTTTTTTTTTTTTTTTTTTTAAGGCAATTTACCCCAAGCAAGGCAGGAGTGCCACTAGCACACAAGGGGTTACAGAGAATTGAGAATAAGAGTAAAGAGGTGAGTTTTGAGGAAAAAATACAGAGAAGGATGGGGAACAAGCTCAGGGTGTCAGATGTTGATTGACATTACACTTGAATATTTCATGGACCATACATTGCCCACCCCCAGCATAGGTAATCATAGCTTTCCACGACTTCCTATCCTTTTTTTTTCTTTGTAGCCAATGTTTGACTTCTTTACTGTTCTTCACTGTTCATATTCTACTATGCAAGTTCATTTTACAATTTACATGTTACGTGATGTTTCACTCTGCTGCTAATTATGTTATGTAAGTTTCAAATTCTCCAAGTCCTTTTTCTTTACTCAATATTGTGTCTCTTTCAGTTGCCTCTTTCAGTTGCCTCTTTCTGATCATAAGCTAAATAATTATCAATTTACTTTTATTAAACTATCAATTGTAAGAATAAATATTACTTATTAAGTTGGAATGTGTTGCTTTAAAAGTAGAATAAATAAATAAAAGTATTCTTGTATAAAATTAAATAGTGCGGAATTACTTTATGCAATGTATAATTTTTATCTATATTCAATTTATTAAAATATTACTTTTAACTTAAATTATGTGACTTTGAAATTTTTAATAATCAGCATTTACTTGTTAATTTTTCCTGGTCACATAACAGATTAAATTTTCTTTGAGAGCATGAAAGTATTTTTGTCAGATGTTTCTTTCATTACTTTTTTTTTTATAAAATTTTTTTTTTTTAATCATTTCGTTAGAGAATATGAGAGAAAAAAAACACTTAAGGAGAGAGAACAATAAAAGAACAAGAATTAAGAAGACAGAAGATAATGATTGAAATTGCATCTACATTTTGGGAAGCAAGAAGCCAGAAGAGAGTTCCACAAACAAGAAGTGTGATAGAAGAAACTGTTAACATAGGACTTGCAGTTATATCTAACCGTTTCAACTGTACAAAAATAAAATTAAGTAAATTAGTTTTGACTTTAATTCTGAATTTCTAGTTTAATTAAGTTTTAAAATGGATCAATTGAAAATGCTGGGATTTAAAAATGAATACTATTAAAATATTTAAAAATTGAAATATTTAAAAATGAATAAACAGTAATAAGTTGCAAGTAGAAAAATACACGGACATACACACACAGTCATTCATTAAACTTTGAAATGTGTTTAATTTGTTTAAAAGTATTTTATTAATATTCTTGCTTGTATCTTTATTTTATTTTGTTAAGATTTCTAACAACTTTATTTTTTCAAACATCAATGATTGAGTCTTTTATGTGCCAGGTCCTGAAGGGACATGAATGATCATAGATCTCCTCAACTTCCTATCCTTTGTAGCTGTTAGCAGTATTTGCCTTTTTACTATTCTTCTCATTCCCTGTTATACCATCTCTGTGCAAGCTTGTTAGGTAGGTTGATCATGGCTCTCCACAACTTCCTATCCTTTGTAGCTCTTAGTAATATTTACCTTTTAGCTATCCTTCTCATTTCCTGATATGCCATCCATTTACACAAGCTTGTCTGGTAGGTTACTTGCTGTTTTCCTCTGTTCCTCTTGCCTTCAATATATCCAGGGTGTGTCAAATTCTCCAAGCCCTCTTTCCTCATTTGTTCCCAAAACTTTGGTTCTCTTTCTTATGTGTCCTTTTTGTTTTCATTTTCCTTAAGACTTCCCCATTACTTACATGCTCTATCCATGGTATTCTCAGCATCCTTCTGTAGAATCGCCTCTGTTGCCTCAGTTTTCTTTGTCATTTGGGAAGAAATCTAGCATTCACTGCTATAGAGAATGATTGATATTACATAGCAGTTCAGCACTCTTTTTTTTCTTTTTCTTTTTTTTTTTTCCTTCATGAAATTTTCCTATTTCTTGTCTTTAAATAACCTGCAAGATGTTGATAAGCCATAAAAAATAAATCGATCAATCCACAAAGTAGTGGTTCTTGGGAAGAAGTTGAGTGGAGCTTCTTTCTTACAAATGGAATACACAGTGAATGTGGATGATTCATCCATGTGGATATAACATAATGGGTCTTTGTTGTTGTTATGGTAATTTATCCATGCACACATGGACTATCCCAGCTATAAATAGGAGCAGGTACTGCCTTTTGGAGAGGAAAGTTTCCAGCAGTCAGCTCTGACAGTCAGACTGAACATTCTTGCTGTAACACTCTTGTTTGTTTATGTTTGTATTACTGTTTCTGTTAATATGTTTGTTTAACTCAACTCCGCTTTTGTGTCTTTATTTCTGGCCCTAACAAGGCCACAACAGTTGTAAAGGTCTGAACTGGTGGTGCTAATTGTTTATTGCTAAAAGATTGAGAAAATGATTGTTTTGGCAGATATCTCCTCCATTGTTATGTTACCTGGCTAGGCTGTATCATCAGTAGACTGTCATTCTTGTACTCAACTTTGACTGACATGGGCAATTATAAGTGTGTGTATGTGGGAGGGGGTCATTATTATTTATTTATTCTTTTTAATGCTGTGTTTTACATTGCCACTTAACCAGGGAACACAGAATCAACAGTTTGAAATTTGACTGAGGTTGCTTGTATACACCTAGAACTAAAGCTCTTGGAAAGGCATGAATCCACTTCTCTCTGTACTTTGTCACATCACTAGATATCTTGACAAAAAATGTGTCTTGCTATGCTGTGGTGGTTGGTAAACAAGCATAGATGACTTGGCACTTAGGGCAAGTTACTTTCCCCCATAAGTAATTCACTTGCCCAGGCAGTGGCATCAAAATCTGTCTTCTCTCTCTCATCAAATTTCACAAAGAATGTTTATCATATATTATCAAACAATTTGATTTCTTCCCCACTCCAAACTTGTGACATTAAAATCCCCTTTGGAGAATAAAACCATAACCTCAACATGTCAGGTGTAACTGTTGTGGTTTCCATAACAAGTATGTTTTTATCGGGTGGAGTTGCCAGCACCACATCCAACTAGTCTTGAATTCTGATTTGTTCTTCTAGCCAAATATATAGAACCCAATCTACCTTGCTATTTAACCCATAGCTGGGGAAAAAAAAAGATGGATTCATACTTTTCTTAATGGTCTTTGTGCAAAAATAAATGAAATGAACTTGAGTGGAATTTAAACTTTGCATGCTAGTTTTACTTTCCATAACAATAACTGCTATAATACATGCATATCTTTGAAAATATTTTGATGATTTTGTTAATTCAGACAATTATAAGGGGTGGAATCAGGATTTTGAGCAAGGTGGGATCTAAAATGGAAAAATTTCACTTGCATTTGTCATAGTTTTTTTACCACTAAATTTGACAATGGAATAAATTTTAAAATATTTGCCATAGAACCAATAAATAAAAGACATTATGAAGAATAAGACAGAATACATTTATATTAGGTGAAAAACAAAATATCAAATATTTGTTTTTAAATTTTATTTGATTACTTAAGATTATTATTTTTTATAATACTATATGTTTTCTGTTGCTACTTAAAGAAAATTTTGAGTGGGTGGATGGGAAAGATCTATACTTCCTGGGCCTTCACTCCTGGATCAGCTCCTGACGAATGAACTCTATGCCTCTGTTAATATACAGAGCATCAATAAAAATGTTATTTTATAAAGGAAGGGGACTATTTTACCAATCTTGATTAAATAGACCCCCAGGCTATTTTGGCGGTAAATATTTTTATTATTATGAAGGCAGGTAATGTTAAAAATAACAACACACAAAGATTTAATACAAAAGTTTATTTATTTTCACCATCAATTGTTATGACAATTTAAAATCTTTTCCACTGTCAATTGTTAAAACACAAGTTAAAATCATTTATTTATCTTCAGTTATTAAAAGAAATATAGAAGTCTCTGAATATTTTAAGCACTTCAGAAGAGAGAGAGAGAATAGAACATTGCATTAATTGGTGCAGTGACCAAGACCTCCCAGCATGAGGTGGGGGGGGGGCACTATGCAACATGTAAACAAGACATTTTTTTCCATAAAAAGAGGAAATGTTTGCTTTTTAAAGAATTTATTTCATTTTTGCTAATAAAAAAGGATAAGTATTTTCATGGTCTATCTTTATAACAATTCATTTACTAATGTACTAATAAACTGTAATATTATTTGTAGTCACTCAGTAAAAATATTTGCCAAGGTCACTACAGACATTAACTTATCAACTTAGTTGTCTGGCCTATATACCAGCATTTCTCTATTGGTGCACCCAGGCACACTAATGTACCCTGAAAGGTAGCCAGCTGCATCCTAAGTTAACAGAAGAGGAAGTTATGAATTATTTTTATATTCAAAAAATCTTAAACCATGTGCTTTGTGTCTCTAGCTTTTTAAAAAATTAGCAACACCAAACACATGGCTTCAATGTCTAAGTCAAACCTTTGTTATTTGTTGCTAAATTCCTTAATCTCTAAGGAGTGGATAAACCTTTCCCTTTTGCATTCCTGAAGGGATTTAAATCAGTAATCATCAACCTCTCTAAAAAAAAAAAAAATAGATTCTTCATAAATCCTTTTTTAAATAAAAGGTGTACCCATTAAATATACAATGTAATTCTCTTAAAAATCAGTCAGTCATGTGCCTTGTGTGATACACACTTAGGCGATCATGTATCTTTTGCTACATGACTGACAAGGCAGATTTTTTTCCTGCACTAGGTTGCTATTTCTTTCTGCGGTAGACCAGTTGCCATCCAAGGCTATAGAATCCGCTCTGTCCTACTATTTACCCATAGCTGGGGGGGGGAGAATATGAGTATTCATACCTTTCCCAGTGGTATTAGCATGTAAGTGAATGTAATGGAATCAACTGGAATTTGAACTTGGCTCTCCTGTTCCTCAATCCATTGTAAATACTTATTTTAGGAAACTTTATTATTTTTCTATTTTCAGATTTCATGACCAACTTTTCCTTATTAGAATTTAAAGTGCACCCTGGGTTTTAGTTATTCTTTAGGTGTGCCCTGAAGTAAAAAAAAAATGTTGAGAAACACTTCATCTGATTTTTGACACATCCCTTTTTTAATCCTACTGCATGTCTAGCCACCATTCTCATCAGAGAAGCCTGGTGGAGGAACCAGTTTAGTCACTGATGACCTGACCATGTAGCAGGTAGTGTCAGGTTAAATGGTACTAGTAGTAATTGTAGAGTAACCTGTAAATAATATGTCCTGGGTAAGACGATAAACTACATCCTGTAGCAAGTCCTCTACTTGGTAGGACGGAGGAGTGTTGAACCACCTCTTAATTGCTGTTGTTCCTAGTTAGGGTCCCAGGTATGGGCAAATAGTTAACCCCCAAACTGGAGTGAGAACACTAAGAAAGTATAAACAATTTTATTGTAAAAATACTGGCAATACATTTTGATAGTAAAAAAATATTATCAACAATACATTTTTTGTCAAAGAAATTACTGATGCTCCCAAGAAAATTAAATTTTGGCATTAAATGACCCATAAGAAATTGATATGCCACTAAATAAACAAATATAAACAAGAATCTACAAATTAAAAAAAAAAAAAAATTTAAAAGTACAAAAAAAAAAATAATTCTGTGTGTAAAAATAGGGATTAAAACATGAAAGATGAAATATACTAGTCCAAATAATTTATAAAATAATAGTAAGTTTGTTTCAGAATTTAAGACATCACTAACAATTAGAAATGTAGGCTGTTGATAGTTTTTTTTGACATCACAATTTGTTTAATTGATACTTATTTGTATTTATATATAGTCAGATTATGGTCCTCATCTGTATTGGCACCATCATGACATTTCAGCCATTATTGGCACTATTTAGACATTTCAGCCATTATTGGCACTATTTAGACATTTCAGCCATTATTGGTACTATTTAGACATTTCAGCCATTATTGGTACTATTTAGACATTTCAGCCATTGTGCTATCTGACCTACTTTGAATGTCTCTTGATCTGGTTAACTTTCAGGGAATTTTGAATTGAACCCTTTAATCAATTTACAGGATAGACTGTTCTCATTCTGCTGTCCATATCTAGGGATATCTCATTTTCATTTTTATTTTTTTAGTACTGCTCAATAATTGATAATCATACTTCCACTGAATCTGAGTTTGTACTATCTAACCCAGGGATTGAACTCATAATTACTGTCATCAAATTCACACACCAATGCTTTAATCCTCAAGTTGTTCCATGGTTACCTGAAGAAGGCGAGAGAACACAATGGCTGAAATGTTGTTATAAGAATAACAACAAAGATGAGGACATTAGTCTGACTGTAAATAATGAAAGATCCTTATCCTTGAAATTCAGACAGGAATTATTTGTATTTATATAGAATATATCTAAACAAATGCCAAGATTAGTTATTAGTAAATCTTGTTGCTACATCAGCCAGTTATATATAGTTTCTTTTTATTGAATGAACTATTCCACTTGGACTGCCATATCTGGGGGAAATAACTTGAATTTTTGTTGAATCACACAAGGAAAATTATATTAGATTATTAGAATCTCATATAAATTTTGTGATTTACTGACAAAAATTCAATTTTTTCAAAGATTAATTCAATATATAATTATTGTTTTATTATTTTTATTGTGATAAGCAGTTTTATTCAGTTAATGATAACTTGCTGGGTTTATTTTTACATATGTGATTACTGTTGTATGATTAAAATAGCCATTTGCTTGGAGGATATTGTTGTTTTTTTTATAAATTATCAACATTTTGCAGGTTTTTTAAAGCTATAAAATATTTTTAGATTGCAAGAATATTTTTGAAGATAATGATTTACTGATACAAGTCCTACTAAACCTATAGCTAGGGGGAGAAGAGGTGGATTCATACCTTTTACAAGGGTATTTGCATGTAAGTGAATATAAAAAAAAACAACTAGAATTAGAACTTGGCTCTCTGAATTCCAATTCTGAGACATTATTCATTACACCACCTGCACATCCAAGCTTATAACACCTGGTATTCCCAAGTGGTCACTCATCTAGGTACTGACCAAGCTCAACATTGCTTAACTTCAGTGATTGTATGATAACTGCTGTTTCAATGTGATAAAGCTGTAAGCCTTGGCTGGAGAAGGAAGCAGATCATTTTAAAAGCTTTATTTTATTGCATGATAAACAGAATATGTTTGGTTTATTTTATTTTTAATTTATAAACGTTTTGAATAAATACTGTATCAACTGAAGAAATGATTAATTTTTGACTAGTTTCCTTTTATCATCTTATAAAAGTTTTCTTTTCAATGTTGATGAAAGAAAAATAGTCAAAAATTAATAATTGCAATGCTTTCTCAAAGAAATCAGGACAAGTTATATTTTGAAAATGAGTTTTGATTCTAGGAAGTAAATTGATATTAAAAAAAAAAAAATGTAGAAACAAGAAATATTTTTGTTTGGCAGGAAGCGGAAGGTAACAGGAAAAGCTTAATAGGCAAATATATATTAAGTGGATAACAAGTGTATGTTTCACAGTGTGCTGAAAAAATTTGGCCTGACAATGAGCCTTTCTTTCAAAAAATGTATTTTGTCAATTGATCAAATTACATGAAATTGGTTGAACTGAAAACTTATCACCACACCTGTGTGTGTATGTCTCTCTCACTCTCATTTTATATATATATATATATATATATATATATATATATAATTAAAAGTAAAAGTTTGTCACTTAGTTGATTGATGTTACCTTCAGCATTCCAACTCCAGATGTAGATGGACCTATCCATCCACTCTTCAGTGTGTATCAGCAATTGGCTGCTTATATTTCTCAATTTTTCTCTTTTTATACACTTATCATTAATCTAATTTTTTTTCTGTATTGTGTGTGTGTGTTTGCACAGGTGTGGCCATTCACCAATCTGTGTAGATGTGTAGGCTTTTGTGATTATTTGTCCTTTTGTTAATTTTTTTCTCCACTTTACTCTCATATATATATATATATATATATATATATATATATATATAATATCTGAGGGCGATAGAGAATGGCTTGACAATTACATCTTAACATGAAACTGAATGGCTGATTACAGTTATGATTTTTACCCGATTATAGCATTGCTCTACTAAAATGAGTGATCTTTCCCTAAAAACTACCTACATTCACTCCATATTGAATGCATTCGATACACACACACACACACACACACATATATATATATATATATATATATATAATTACAGAGCTTAACTTAGGCACAGGGTGACATTAGTTGGTTACTTAGTGAAGATTAAGATGCGTATATGTGTGTGTGTATATATATATATATATATATATATATATATATATATATATATATATATATATATATATATACACACACATAATGTAAATAAAGTAACAACTGCATTTGAAATCAAGACTAGAAGAAAAGCAAAATGCAATGACTGTTGTTTTCAAACAGTTTGTCAGCAGGAACGTACATGAGCATGTTAGAAATTTTGGGGGTATAAAATTACCAAACCAATGATTTGTTAGAGTAGGTCCAGTGATTAGGTCAGCAAAATCCCCTGACGTCATATGAAGATATTTTTTTGTTTGAGGGTCATATTATGAATGCAATTGAGAACGCAATTTGGAACAGAAAATCAAAACACTTTAACATTTAAAGAATTTTACTGAGGAAGTGGTAGTTTTCGTTGCACATGAAATATATCAAAATATGATCTGAAGAATTGTCAATGGCAGTTCTCTGAGAAATATTTACATATTTAATTATTATTTGATTTGTCAAAAACTTTTCTCTTTTATATCTTTTGTTTTTCTTATATTTTGGGTTGCAAAAATGGTCATTACTTTATTTGCAACATATATATATATATAGTTTTAAAGTGTGCTATATTTATGGGATAAAGTGCTCAATATCAGAGATAGAGCTAATGTAAATATAAAAGTGAACATTGAAGTCAACACTCAGAGGTGACAGGTTGTTTCATGCTAGATGCAATTGTCAGGACATCTGACAGTTGCGTCTAGCATGAAACAGCCTGTTCACTTATATAACACACATAGCATGTAATGGATAAATTGTTGTCTAAATTACACAAAAATGAAGATATCACTGACATCTCATTTTAACAGATATATTTACCAAAATTAAGTAAAATATCTTGTAATACCTTAGAGTAAATTTATTCAATAAAATTGCCATTGGCTTCTGTAGAATATTGGTTAGCTTGCAAGGTGGTCTGACACCATGTTAGCAGGTAAGTCACTTGACATCTACAGCTTCAACCGCCAGATAACTTTGAAATCTCCTGCAACACTTTTGAATGGCCTCCTTGTTTAAGTTGGTGAATGTTGCCATAATCCTTGCCTTCAGTTCATCTTTGGTGTTACAAGGAATTTTGTTGGTCTCCCACTCAACTATGCCCCACACATAATAATCAAGGGTGTTACAATAATCAAGGGTGTTACAGCCTGGAGAGTTAGGTGGCCAGATGTAAGGTGTGATGTGGTTGCAGAAATTAGGTTCTCCTGCTTGTATGGCATGGTGTGGAGTCCTGTTACCAGACATAAGGTCTTCCAACAGCCACCCTCTTTACACAGGGCAGCACTACTGGATGTAGGTCTCCATGTTGAGTATTAGGCCATGTGGGCAGATGAATCAAGGCATAATATCTCCATCACTACGGATCATTCCAAACACCTTAATAATCCCCATCAGACTCCTCCAACCTTTTCCGAATCCACTGCACTGTCCTCAGATTGACACTCTAAAATGTTCGTATTGGAGCTGCTGGCACAAATGCCAAGCAGTACAGTATGACATTTCCAAATTTCTGGTGCAGTGAATTGTGTGATGGTGCTCTTTTTCTTACACATGATGTCAAACTGATTCTGCTATTCTGTGCAGTTGACAAAATCAAAAATGAACAACACACATGCGCAAAATGAAAAATATAAAGGGGTGACAATTTACCAATTGCACCCAGTGTATATGTGTATATATAAGTCTTGTATCTGGCTATTAGAATTCGTTTAGCAATTTATTAATCTTTTTTTTTTTCTTCACATATTGAATGACTTCATCAAGTGGGTACAAAATGAAGGATGTTGTAATGAAAATAAAGATGTAGTTAATTATCTGAATAAAGTAATATGTGGACAATATTTTCTATATTTTGATAGGAATTTTAAAAATAATTTCCTTCATAATGATTATATGAGGTTTGACTTAAAAAATTGGGGGGATATGAACTAAATATCATGCAAACTTTTAACAGAAGCCTTTTTGGGATTCCTGTCTACCCAAGGGCACTACTTTAAAGGTGATGTTGGACACTAGGTATTGGGGAATTTTTTTTTGCCAAATTTACCAAATATTAGTAGCACCAAAGTCAAAATACAAAAAAAGCTACATTTTATTTGGAAGTGCCATTAATCTATAGTATGCTATCAGTACTTATTTACGGAAGCAATTATGATTTACATGAAGTGTTTATGAAAAGCTTTTTTAATTAAAGCAAACTATTGAAAGTCCATTTGTCTGTAGAAAATGTTAATGTTAATTTCATATTGTACCATGAAAGTATTAGGTGTACTTGTACTAATTTAGTTTAGTCAACAATAAAGGTAATACCATACTATTTAGCAGAGTTTCTACATCTGTTGCAAATGTGTGATGGAATAGACCTCAGGCTTACACTGCTAAGATTAAGCATAGCATACTTATGACTGACCTTTTCTTAATAATCATTTCTCTCCAAGCAAGGTGATAAAACTACTAAGATTCAAAAGGTTACTGAGTGGAAAGAATCTTAGAAAAAAACATTATTAAAGAGCTAGAACAATAAAAGAACAAGAATTAAGGAGACATAAGATCATGATTGACCTTGCATTTAAATTTTTGAAGATCATAGTTGATTGGAAAGCAAGAAATTAGAAGAGTTCCACAGGTGAGAAGTGCAACAGAAGAAACTGTTAGCATAGAACTTATGGTTACATCTAGTAATTTCAACTGTAAAATGATGAGACCTAGCTGCCAATCTAGTCCTGTGTTTAAATTTATAAGGTACCAAAGTGGAAAGTCCATCAGAACAATTACCATTAAAATATTTATAGAAAAGGCACATTCTGAATAAAACTATATTATTGACTAATTTATATGTAAGTTTTCAATATGCGTACATCCTGTGACATGGCACATGTCAAGTTGGTAGTCCAGCTCCTGCCAAACACGTCCCTACATGTCTTGGGTAACAGTCTCCAGGGCTGCAATGATTCACTGCTTAAGTTCCTCTAGGCTTGTAAGAAAAGTGGGGACAGAGACTGGTCTTTTCCTTTAACTCCAGAGAAAAAAATTGCAATTCTTCTGAAGTTTCTCTTGCATATCAACACAGTGCTTGCACTTTTGCTTGCCATGTCCAAAATTGGATTGCAGTTTGTGCATTTTTAGTGAATTTTCTCACAAATGCATCCTGCACAGTCTTTAACTGTGTTCAAGCATTCTCTAATGCACAAAAAGCCTTTTTTTTTCAAGTTAATGGTATTTCTGTACATGAAAAGCAAAAAAAAAAAAAAAAAAAAAAAATTAAACAGAATTTTGTGTTCCTACACATGCTGTTAAAATTTGAGATCATTTGAACAAGAAATGGTCAAGTTATCAGATTATAAAATGATATCAATTTTTCTGAAATGCTCTGTATTATGTGTTACATTTTATCCATATTGATTTTGTTACTAGTTTTATATTTGATTTTTGTTGTTTTTTCTCACAATATGCCCATATCATTTTATATCCAATAATTATTAAGTAGTATAGATTAGAAATATTGAAGAATATTACAGCAATATCATAATTCAGTTTGTTCCTCTATTTTGTGATGCCAACAAATACTTGTCACTTTTGTAATGTTTGTTGTAGTAGAGACTTTGTAATCGCAGATACAACTATAGTAATGCCGTTGAACAATACTGGTGTCAGATGCTTTTGAATATCACTCGCACTAATAGTACTTGCTCGATAATACTCACTCGAATAGTAATCCATATAGTGAATAGAGTAGAGAATAGCTGTCTGTATAGTAGGATAGAATAGAAATATCAATCCGAATAGTAATAGAGGATAGAATAAAATGCGATCTAAATAGTAAGAGGATAGAGGAGAAATAGCGATCATTCGGATGTCATACTACTTCCTACTTACATGTTTCCTCTATGGTCACATGGTCTACTTAATTCAACAGTGGGATCACTTGCATTTGCTCACTGGCAATCTATGTTCAAACTCAAGTGTCAGCAGTGGCACTTTATTCCTATAAAACACTCTATTAGTTAGAAAGTTATTTATTTTTTTTATTAAATGTTTATCCAATACAAGACCCAAAAGCCATTCAAGGTAGAGGCTTACTAAATGAGATTGTTCTATGGATGTAAGAACAAGAAGTAAGTGCAGTTCATGAGGATATGTAGGATAGATAATGGTTGACCATAGACTTTAAAGAGATTAAGATTGTAGCGGTTGAAAGCATCCTCTTGAGAGCCTGTTCCACAAAGTAGTGGCTCTAGGGAAGAAGCTGTTGGAGTGGAATGTCCTTATCAATGGAATATGAAGGAAATGTGGATTCTATATATATATATATATATATATATATATATATACACACACACACACGTGTATGTGGCATAGCAGTCTTAACTGTAAATTTCTGCTGGTGGAACGAAGCATGTGCACTATGCCCTACCATTACCTCAGATAAATGATGGACTATTCCATTTTGATTCCATGAAAAGAGGGAATAAAAATATATATCAGAGATGCTGTTTGGTTTTAGTGAAAAAAAGAAAGCATATATAATAAGAAAGAAAAAGAAGATAGAGGAAGTTATAATGCTGCCAGACATTTAATGTCTGCTTCAGTGAAATAGAAATAAATAGAAAGGAACAGAAAGAAAGTTTGCAATGCTAAAATGGATATATATCATTTTTTTTTATAATTCTATTTATTTATGTATCTTCAATATTCTTTGATAAGTATCTTTCATTAATAAATGATACTTTAGCTGGTAGTCAGGATACAAAAAAAGAATTAACTATAATAGGATATAAAATAATAACTGTTGTTATCCATATTTTGTTAAGCTAAAATATTTAACAATAAATTAGTGGAAATCACAAAGAACATATTCAACCATTACATTGAAAATTATGGCTTATCAGAAAATGAAAAACAGTAAGTCCATGAAATTTTCACCAGTACAACGAGTTTAAATAATTTGCAATTTGACTCATATCCAGCAACACTTGAATTTACATTCCTTATCCTCAGGAGCCTGCCTGACTAGGGCAGGGCTTTACTGATTAAGCTAAAAACAAAACAAAAAGCAACCAGCAAATGTCATTAAAATTATATGTATTATTAATTATATGTATATCTACATATAATTAAATTATCACTATGGTAAAAAGAAATAGAAAAAATGAAAGATTTTCACAGAGGTTTACATTCATTTCGCAGTGACAAATATTAATATTCTTGGACTTTGTCCTAGTTCTTCTATGTGCTGCATCCCTTCAGAAGATGGACGATCATGTTTCTCCACAACTTCCTATCCCTTGCAGCTCTTAGTAACATGTCTTTTTACCACCTTCCAACCCCTATTCTGCCATCCATTCACAAAAAGTAGAGGCTCTGCCTCCTATTCTGTCCTTTTTGCTTTTGATATCTCTTGTGAGTGTCAAATTTATAAAATCCTTGTTCCCAATTTTGTGTCCAAGAAATTTCAGCTTTTTTTTCCGATTCTGAGTATATAAGTGTCCTTTTTATTTCCATTTTCTTTAAGACTTTGTTGCATATGCACTCCATCCATTGTATTTTCAGTATCTTTCTATAGAACCACATTTTTGTTGCCTTGTCTTCTCTTCATTTTTGAGGAAATTGTCCAGCATTTACTGCTGTAGAGGGGGATTGATGTTATATGGCAGTTCAGCACTCTTTTCTTTTCCTGTTTCTTAGTACTTTGCTTAGATTTTGAAAGGCATCTTTTGCTATTCCAATCTACATTTGGATTTCAGTGGTACATTTTCTATCCCTTGACTAAACACTTCTCCAATAATCAAACTTCTGTACTTGCTTGATTTAGGTACTAGATTTAAAGTATATAGTATACCACAGTGTGTGTAAGTATAATATATATATACATGGCCGAGTGGTTAGAACATTCACTTTCTGACCATGAGGCCCAGGTTCGAATCTCACCATGGTTGATTTGTCAGGAAGGAGACTTCCTAATGTTATTGGTCTGGAGGGGGACAATCCCAGTGTACAGCACCTTTGGGAAGTACCTGAAAACCATACCATGGGTTGATTCAAGCATTATGAGTGAAATTGGGGAGGCAGAACACTTGGTGCCATTGATAGCTGTCCTAGCACAAAGTCACAAGTCACCGTGACCAAGGGTTTGAATGTGCTGGCATTGTTCAGATTTTTGATCACATTAGATTGCATGCTCTCTCCCAGAAACTGTAACTAAGGTCTGATCAGTATAGTTGCAGTATAAACCACAGGTTGGCTCTGTGGGTATTGAACAAACACAAATGTGCCTGAGCGAGCATCTGCAATAGGGATTGACTAGCTGCCCTAGTAGACAGGTATTGAGTGGCCAGCTATTATTATTATTATATTATACTGAAAAGTTACGAGTGGCCAGCTATTATTATATAATACTGAAAAGTTTAATGGTCAAAGCTGGATTAGACCAGGAAACAGTAGTATTAAAGGAGTGCTCAATCCAAACTGACTGATTTCCTAATTTCATATATATATATAGATATATATATATATATATATATATATATATATATATATATAACACACACTACAGTTCAAAAGTTTGAAATCACCCCTGAGAATTTTTTAAATTGCCCAAAATTAGTTTTGGACTTTAAATAAGAGAAAAATTATTATACATGGTTAAAAAAAAGAAGTGAAGCATGATATTTTTTTTTTTTTTTTTTTTCTACAAATTTTATTATGACAAAAGGAAAAAAAAATTCATTATTAAATTTTACTCTCATCAAAATAGCCACCTTTAGTCTTAATTACTGCAGCACAAATCATTGTCATCAGTTGCAAAGGTTTCTGAAAGTATAAATTTGCTAATTGATTCCATTCTTCTTTTCAGTGTCTCAAAGAGCTCATTTTTTTCATTTTTTTTTTTTTCCCC
>OZ010613.1:51303913-51322116 GCA_963932145.1 Acanthosepion lycidas | reverse complement strand
GTTTAAAACAAACTGAGTGTCTACTCAAATATGGGTATCCACTAAAAAATAATATATGTTATATATCAAATGTTATTTTAGTAGATACTTGTATTTGAAATAGACAGCCATTTTTATTTTAACTGTATTTATTAATCTGTTGCCTATGCACTTGAGAAATCTCAATATTGCTCTCCAGCAAAAATCAAACCTGTGTCCCCAACCTGTAGGAGAAACCACAGTTTGATCCAGTGATTTTCCACTTATCTATGAAGAGTATCACAGTATGGCAAGACTCTGTTTTTCTCTTTTTAAGGAAAGCACTCCCTCCTGACTAATAAAGAAAAGAGTAAGCAAATGAAAAAACTTCTTTCCCATAAAAGCAGTAGAATTGATAAAAAAAAAGAAACATTCCACTTGAGTTATAATTTAATTTATATCTTAATTATTCAAGTATATTAGAGCCTCTATATTCTGAATTGCTGTAAATATTCAAAGAAAAAGGAAGTTTCATAATATTATACAAAATAGTAGTAATTTTAGTGATAATATTAAGTGTAATTTTTCTCTGAATATCAGATGAAAATATTGGCTGACTGTAATGCAAAAATAGCCACTGGTAGAGTGTGAGTCATCTATGTCCAACTGAAGCTAATGAAAAAAACCAATCTTTATGAGGCTCCCTATACAAATATAAACAGAAAGCAGCTGCCTGTTCATACTAAGTCTCCAGTGCTAGTAGCAGACTTAGTACTATCAGTAAAGTAATTAAATTCACTTTGCAATTCTCATATTCATTGACAAACTAGTTTATCAGTGCTATCAAAAAAGGGTGGCTTTATTCAAGAACAAAGATTAATAGTTAATTATTAAACATTTTTATTACTATAATGCATTTGCTTACATAAGTTGTTCTCAGCCCTTTCTTCCCCACCTCCCCTTTTCAGATATTTGTGCAGATTTCTGCCCTTATGCTAAAATTGCACTGGTAAATGGAGCAGAGATAATGTCATGTGTTTATATCTTGTTGCACCACCAATTACCAGATATAAGTTCTGGCAGAAAATTAAATTATTTTACTGCGCTCTTAAAATGATAACACTTACCATGGTCGGTCCAAGGGTCTCATGCCCCCTCCCTCCGAATCTATGATATGGGACCCCCCACTCTACCACTTCTCAATATTCATAAGGTAGTATTCATATAAAATACAAATTTTATTGTAACCTAATTATACCCAATAATGGATCATATACAATATAGGTGAACAATTCAACTAGAAAAAATGAAAATAAAATGTCTCTAAATACAAATTAGAGACATGTCAGAATAGATCATTCCATCTTAAATAAATCAACAACGTTTTGTGGTAATTTTTAATATTAACTTGAGATTTTTCTTGTTAAAAAGTTGAATAATTTTAACACATCCAACATTATGGATAAAAAATACTGAATTTTATATAGTGTTTTTTGACACTTAGCATGAGCAAAATAAATTCATGGATTTGGACAAAAAAAAAAGACCCCAGAATATTGTCAAAATCTGAAAATTTTTCATCTTTTGATAGTCAGTTCTGCTTAGTTTAATTTGTCACATATATAAATGTAGGTAGAAAAAAGCTAAGATAGTGAGCCCAGAAGCCCCAATCAGGCCTCATTTTCCCTCCCTCCAGGAAAGGTGGTTCAGGGATAGTATGCACTGGCCCTAAAACTTACTCTTTTGAGAGTTCATAGTGCCACCAAGACATTACCCCCTATGTTGAAAATCAATGGTTTAAATTTTCAATGTCAAAAGTACATTATCTACTGATAAATTTTACCTTTCTATTCTAAACATTTTAATGAATTGATTTGTTTTTCTTAATTGAGTAAAGTATTGGTCATTAAAACTCTATTACAATATCAGTAACTTGCAAAGACACCTGTAGAATGAGTAACTGCAATAAAAGGCAACCAAAATTAAAATGAAAGAAATGCTAGTCAAAAATAAATAATTGACAATGCTATATAAACAACAAAAAATAACATGAAATATGGCAATGTTAAGAAGGCTTCTTTACTTTTCTTTTTTTAAATACCATATCCTTTCTGGTTGTAGGTGATCATAGCTTTCCAGAGATTCCTTTTTTCCTTATCATCTATGAATTGCCATGACTTTTTAGGAAAGATAGTAGAATGGTTCCTGATGGCTTTTCCATGGTTCAAAGCTGTCCTTTTCTTAAATTGGCTGTCAAACAAGACTAGAGAGCTTACTATCCTCTACTATTTAACTGCAGAGGGGGCAGAAGAAATGGATTCATGCCTTTCGTAAGGGTATTCATGCAAAAGTTATCTTTATTATTTTGTGACTCTGCAATGTCTTTGGTGCTAACCTGGCATCTAGGCTTCAGTCACTTTCCCACCACTGTAACATAGCTTCCCTGTGACTTTTCTACAAATATTTTCATGGTAATTGTTCTGATGAACTTTCCTCTTTGCTCTAGTCAACTGATGTTTGTGCTACAATTAAGGATTGTTGGATTTTGTTTCTATTGCTAACACTATTTTGTTTAGTTTATTGTATATAAAATTGTAATCATTTTAAATATTCATTGGGGATTCATTTTTTTAAATTGTTGTCTCCCCTCCCAACAAATTGTACATATGGTAGCTACTTAGGACTTCATAGAGACTTTGAGGTATTATGGTGGCTGTAGTAAGAATGGTAAGTAAGAATATGTTGTTTTATTCTAAGGAATACTGTGGTATATTTGGGTCAGTAATTGTGGCTAGCTAAGTTTAAGTCTTCCCCTATCCCCTTTTTTGGCCTTGTGCCACATTTTTGTATTCTCTAAATAAGTATTACTTTCCTCTTTGGTACCTAGAGTTTATGAATTTAAGCACAGGTCTCATCGTGTTACAGCTGAAATGGCTAGTTGTAACTGTAAGTTCTATGCTAACAGTTTCTTCTTTCACTTGCTGATCTCTCTTTCAGCTTCTTGATTTCCAGTTTTTGAACTCTGTTTGCTGACTCCACCTTCCTTGATGACAACCATTACAGTACTCAAAGATAATGAACAACTGAGTAGACAAAATAATGAAAAACTTTATATGGTTAGATTGTATTTTCTGTAACCGTTAGCTATAGTAGTTCAAATGCTGAAGTAGCTGTCATCCACACAGATTTCTTGAAACAAAAGAAATGCAAGTCTGTGTCTCACCAAGAGTTTAGGGCAAGCATTAACTGAGCAGTACTAAAAATAAGAATTAGATATTATATCATGGATAGCTGAATGAGAACAGTCTATCCATCTAGATTAAATAAAAGGAAACATTTGTAATTCCCTGTAGGTTACCTGGTTCGCAATATACCTGATGAAAGCTGGAGGGCACAATAGCCAAAATGTTGATAACAACAACAAAGATGAGAACAATAGTTCAAATGTAAATAGTGGAAATAATGATAATACCTCATCCTAGGAATTCAGACAGAAACCTTAATATTTTTTTCTCTATTTTAACTCTCTGGTCTTCAGGAAAATCTTGTTGGATGTAGTTTTCTTGTTAGTCTAGTATATGAATTATACCTGATTGTCATGGTTCTTTTTAGTATTTACAAACCTCAACTTAGTAAAGTGTATGACTAAATGTTAGGGTGGGAGAATAAAGTGAGTATATTTGTTATGCCAATAGAGAGGAAATCAAAATCTGACATTTTACCTTGCCTCAGACTTAGAACTCCTGTTCCACTGGTGAAAAATGTGCCTATTTTAGCTACAACACAAGCTCAGTGTTTCTCAATGCATGTTTTCATTTGAACAGCCTCACAGCCTGGTTACTTTTTATCAGTATGGTTTTGTATCCACCACTATAAACTCATTCCAGAAAGCCTTGTATTTTCTGTGTGCATAAGATTTTGGTTCCTGTGCTGTAAAGTTCAAATTCATATCTCCATTTTAGGATACCAGCAAATTGAGCACTGTAATATTTGGATAATCTTGGAGGCAATCAAATATAGTAATTTTATATTTTGGTGTATAATATAAGCATAAGTATGTTGAATAACTTATTCTGTATAGTAAACACTTGGAACAGGCTGACAATAATGTTCACAATAAATTCCTTTGTTCTGGGGCTTCTGCTGAGATATTTTCCTGACATAGGAAGTTCAGTAATAATTATGTTATGCTGTAGATGGTGTAATTTAATTTTCCTGCTTTGGTAACAAATTCTAGTTCTTTATATTATCACAAGGTGGCAGTGTTTATACAGTAGTAAATGTGGTTTCAATATCACTTGGTAAACAATATTCTGACATTTAAAAATGGTGACACTGATTAAGAAATATTCTAAATTTACTTCTGATGAGCTTTGACGTTTTTGTAAGTTTTGGGTTTCTTACATTGGCAATGAATGAGATTGTGATTTATCAGAACTTATAGATGATGTGGTGAAGGCAGTTAAAGCAATGATTGTTCTGGGGCAGCTAACAAAAGATTTTGTCAATAGGATTATCTTGCACACATTGATAGTATGTAAGAAGTGGGGAAAGTATCATTTTTCATTCAAATTTTGAGGTACTCCTGCCCGGAACTTTAAGTGTTACCCCCTCTCAAAGTATTGAAAGCATAAATCTCTCCCCCCCCATAAATTGACACAGAGAGGTCAGGAGAACAAGGAGGAAGTACAAATAGCTTTAGGGACCACCATACCATCAACATCATTAGGACAGGCCTGTACATGCAACATCTGTGTTTACTTCTCACACATTGGACTTTATAGTCACATGTGATGCTGCATGAGTCTGGCACTTGAGCACTGGTAATCAATAGTCTTCTGAAATTGATTATGACAACAAAATAAATAGATTGAATAGAAAGTACTCAAAATAATTCACCATTTTTTTTTTTTTTTTTAAAGAGCTAAAAATATTTTTTCATATATACTGTCATGAAATTAAGACTTAGAGAAAAACATATTTTTCTCTTTCTTTTTATAAACATGTACTGCAACTTTCAACCACTGATAGAAAATCTTTGTAACTTTTCTCTCTATTTATAGCTATTTTTAAGTATGCTTAATTAAGCTACTTTAATTGTATGAATTAGTCTAATACCTGTCCTCAAACTATGGTGTATTTAATTTCGGATTTAGATTTATCCTTTTAACAATTCGAAGAAGGAAAATTTGTGTTTTTGTTCATAGGGTTTTTATTTATTAGCTAAAAAGTCAACTTATCAGATGGCATTTAAACTAGCTCCTGCAGAGGGCTCTTGATTGGGCTTTTATCACAATAGGTAGGGAGGAGTAGATATGATAGGCAACAATAAACTACAGAAGAACTCAAAATTGATTGTTGTATTTAAGTATTGCATTAATATTTAGGCTTACCTTTTAAAAGTTCAATGGTAATTTTTCTGCCACAACTTAATTTAAAGACAATTTGATGTATGTAGGTCCTTACTTTCCATACAAACAATTATTTTAATTTCATGAGTGATTTTTGCTGGATTTCACAATTAATTTTGATTATTCCCAAATTTATTTCCAAGTTATAAAAATTGTTAATGCACAAAAAAATTTGTCACAAAAAAGCATGTAAAAAAAAAAAAAAAAAAAAAAAAAATTGCCGAAAACATTCACAGTAATGAAAACTTGGGAATCAAAAGCTCAGGATTGTGGGTCTAGATCCAACTGAGAATATTTTTAATTTGCTCACAGATCCAGCCTGATTCCAAAATAGTTTGATATGTTGGACTATGGCCTCTAGGAGTAAAGTTGAAAAAGTGTGTCACACTGACATTTGCATTTATTATATAGATATTTATTTATATATTATATTTATATTTATTTATGTTTATTTATATTTAGTTATATTTATCTTTAGTTATATTTAGTTTTGATGATTATTATATTATGCACAGTGCTTGGCTTGATTGAAAAGTGATTCTAAAATAAGGCCTGGGAAGTGTGTTGGGCCAAGAAGTTTTCAGCACCTCCCTCATATTAGTATTTATTTCGTTTTAAGCTTGTAAAAGAGCACTGATTTTTACATATTGAGTTTATTTTATTTTTATTAAAAGAACAACTATCAAATGTTATCAGTTTTTGACTATTTACTTTTATCTTGTATATCCATAGTGAGTTTAAAATGTCATTTAAATTTTATTTTAACATATTTCCTATATATAAGTCCTGTTTGTTCATGGATATATTTTTTAATTTTATTCACTCTTTTCAAATTGACTATAGCATTTTAGAAGTAGCTGGGTTGCCATGGTAGGTAATAACTTCTTTTTTTTTTTTTTTTTTTTTTAAAGATTTTTATAATGTATATAATATATATATAGTATTAATGGCTTTTTATATTTTTAATCTGAGATTTTTATATTACTTCAAAAAAATGTTTGAAGTTATATATATAATGCTCTGCTTACATAAGCATTATATATATATATATATATATATATATATATATATATATATATAATGCTTATGTAAGAGGAGCAAGACATCAAAGAAATAACACTTTTAAATATACAACTGGATTTCATGATTTCCACCTCACATACTAAGTTCAGATATTTCATATCAATCATTTATCATCTGATTATGAATTTTCTTTTTCTTCCTTTTTTTTAAAAAAAAAAAAATTGGTGCTTTTTTCCAAATTCAAAAAGTAATTTATACTAATCTACAGAATATTTAAGATGTAAGAATATACAAGATCTCTTTGAAAAGTATCCAGCCATTTTAAATATTTAAAGAACCGGTTGCACAACACTGATGTAACTTGGCAACCAATCATTGGGTGGGAGGGATACTCTGTGTGTGTGTGAACACACATCATTAAGGGATATGGCATTGAATAAGCCTGTTCTGTGTAACTGTCACACTCATCATGACAATGTACCTGCTCATTCTTTACATCTCATGCAGATTTTTTTGGCAAAGCATTACATCACTCAGGTATGTCATTTGAACCCCACCCTCCTGGCTTGCAGTCTAAATTTGGCTTCTTGTGACTTTTTTCCCAAAGCTAAAAGTGTTGTTGAGAGGAATATTTCAGATGGTGAAGATTATGACAACTCTGAAAGATAATTTTGTAAACTGTTTTGAAAAGTGTGAGGATGCTGGGATAAGTGTGAGATCTCAAAGGAGAGTATTTTGAAATGGTAGGGAGCTAAGGTGCCATTGCCTGAGGTATTCTTTTTAATATGAAATGACTAGATAATTTATGTAAAGTTTCCTGTATGCGTAGCTTATGTGGACAGTTTTCTGTGCACATAGCTTATGCGGACAGTTTTCTGTGCACATAGCTTATGCGGACAGTTTTCTGTGCACATAGCTTATGCGGACAGTTTTCTGTTCACATAGCTTATGCGGACAGTTTTCTGTACAGGTTTTGAATTCAAGCGTATTTGCAGATAAGTGTATATAACAGACCCAACAAGAATTAGAACACTGTTCTACAATTAACAATTCTGAGACAGTATCCGTTACACCACCCATACATCTAAGTTTACAACACCTTGTATTCCCAAGTGGTAACCCATCAGGTACTGACTAGGCTCAGCATTGCTTAACTTTGGTGATTGTATGGGAACCAGTGTTGTCTGTAAGTTGTGAAGACCTGGATTCATACCTATCCCAAAGGTATTTGTACAAATGTGAATGTGATTAAATTGGTCAGAATTCAAACTCAGCTGTTACACTATCTGCACATCCATATATTCCATATATCTGAATAAAAAAATAAAAACAAATAGCAGTTCATGTATAGAAATGTTTTTATAAGTTTAAATATAGTCCTTATACATCAGCAGCTTTAGCTGATAGGACTTTCTTTTGTAATATTTAAAAGCAAGAAGGTTGACATGGTATTCTGTACTAACTGTTGGGATTAGAAAGATATGTATGAAAGAGATACTTTCTTGTTTTTCTTGAAACTTTATATAACACAAGTAAAATGTAATCACATGCTCCACTAATAAAAAGCGTTAATATTCTCTGGTGTCAAGAATACAGATATTAGTGTTGAATTTTTATGTCAAGATAATCCTGTAACTGTGTTGTTCTATATAATTATGAAACACAAGCAGCTATACAATGACAACTAGAACAGATATTGGTGTAAAATAGATATTCAAGGCAATTGACTTTTGTTATCTGATTAATAGATTCAGATAATTGGGTGATAATTTTTTTTTTTTTTAACTGTTTTTGAATGTTTATCTTTTATAAAGTATCAGAGGCAAGGCCACTGCACAATTGATGCTATGTGAATGTATGTTTTTTTAGCTGTAATTAACAGGCTTACTGTTACCTTGAGTTTTTTATTACTGGGGGGGGGGTATCACAAAATTGAGTTGAACTAGATTCGTCATTCTTTTCTTTCTATACAATCAGAAGAAACAACGCATCTTGGATAATTTGTGTTTTTTTTTATTTTATATTTTTTTATTTAATTTCTAAGATAAAACATTGTCAGTTATTGGCTAGTTTACACATACCATAGAAAAAAAAGGATAAATGATGATAATATTTAATTTCTTTTTTTTTTAGTAAATTCTTACTGATTGCAAAGCCCAAGAGACACTCAAGGTAGAGGGTTACTGAGGGTGGTTCTTGTATGAACATATGAGGAGGACATAAGTGCAGATTATGAAAATATTTAGGTTAGATAACAGTTGACCCTAAACTTGAAGAGGTTATTATTGTAGTGATCAGGAAAGTATCCTCTTGGGAGTCTGTTCCACAAAGTACCAATTATATTTTCTGTATGAGTGACTTAAAATTTTTAACATTGTTGATTGTTTCATGTAAAGAAAGAATTTTGCTTTTAAATCATTAAAAGTAAAAAAAGAAGAAAAGAAAAAGTTTACACAAAGGATATAAAAAGCAATATATTAGCAGTCTTTTATCATTATTTGTTGATAAGATATTGTGTTACAATAATATAAGGCATATTCTCAATTGATACACATTAGTAATACTATGTTACCATAACAACCGATATTCAGTTGATATGCTATAGTAATCTGCACTCACTTCCTATTCATTGCTAAGAAACTGGTTCCCATATGAACACATTAAGCAGCATCAAGTCTGGTCAGTACCTAGATGGGTGACTGCTTTGAAATACCAAGTGTTTAGATGTACATGTAGTACAATGGATAATAGCTTGAAATTGTTATTTGGAGAGCAGAGTTCCAATTCCAGATGGGTTTGTTATAGTCACTTGTATGCAAATACCCTTGGGAAAGATATGGATCCACCCCTTCTCTTCCAGTTATGGGTTAATTAGTAAAACTTGTGTCACAAAACAATTATCTCAATAAAAAATAAAAATTCTTATAATCTAAAAATATTTTCTGGATTTAATTAACCTGTAAAAGGTTAAGCCATAGAAAATGAATCAATCATTGCTAAAAAGTGGGAAAAGATTTTCTGATCTATAAAGTCACATTGGGTTTATATTTCTAAGGAATTAATGAATTTTAAAATCTGACATTATTTCTTATTGCACCAAATGTTATTTTTAATGGATATATATATCTATCTATATATATATATATATATATATATATATATATATATATATATATGAGTAGATGCTTTATTTTTTTAAAACAATGTGAATTACATCTACTGGCCTATGGATTTGAGAGACATAATAAAGTGCTCTCCAGCAGGATTTGAACTTGTATCCTCCATTTTAGGAGATTGATCTGTCATGCTTTAGAGTGCTTGGACACAAAGAGTTTTCATCCTGAGTATGATGATAAACTATATCGGACAGCAAGACCTTTGATCTGGGAGGTTTTGAGGAATCTGTAACCACTTTTTCATTGCAGTTTACCCTCACCTGGGGTGATAGCACTTGTTAGGGTCCCAGCTATCGGCAAACAGTTACCCCCACTCCAAACTATGGTTAAAATACTATGAAAGTATAAAAATAGATTTCTATAGTAAAACTATCAGCAAGACATTTTTGGAAAAAAAAATATTTCCAGCAATACATTTCACTCTCAACAAGAACTCTCTTTTCAAAAATACGTCAATGAAATCTGATCTACAAACTGATTTCTTACAAAGAATACATATTCTATTCATCTGAACCCTTCCTAAAAATCTTGTCAGCATTAAATAACCCATTAAGGTTGACTTGCTATAAAACAAAATAAACCAAACCAAACAGTCACAATCTAGTAATGTTCAAACTCTGCTGGAGAGTACATTTCCTTTTTTAAGTGTCTTTAGTGCATAAGCTGGTAGATGTAATTCACATTATTTAAAAAAGCCCAAAACAACGCGTCTACTCAAACATGTATATCCACAAATTTATTTAAATAACATTTTTATTACTTAGGTAATTGATGTTATATTCAACACCATGACTCCAGAGTTTCATAGACAAACCATTTTGTAATCATTCAGTCCACTCATCAGGAGGTGTTTAACTTAGTATTATAGTCACTTGACAATCATTGTAGCATGAAATTTAAGTAGCAGTCTGAAATTTATCTCTTTTTGAGTAGTGTTGCTGGGTAGCATATTTTCTCTGTCTTGATTATTTAAACATTGAGCAATTTTTTTTTGTTAATTAGGTGTTTGTCTTTGATTTCTTTTTTTTGTTTTTCATATCCTTTTTAGCACAATTTGCAGATTATCATTCCTCAATTGTTAGTGAGCAGTATGTATTGGAATATGTCTCTGAGACTTCAACTCCTATCCTTTGGATAAAGAATGACAATCTGGCAGCTGCAATAAAAGTCAAATTAATAATACCTGACAATGTTTCCTCTAAGATTAAAATAGAAAAATCATAACATATACTACTAGTATGTGTTAAAAAAAAGAAAAGTAAAAAAGGATTGGCAAGTCGACTTCAAATTTCAAGCTACACATCTGTTACAAAAGGCATGAATCCATCTCTTCTCTCTCCAGCTATGGGTTAAATAGCAAGGTAGACTCTGCTTTCTAGCCTTGGATGGTACTGAATCTAAGAGAAAGAAAATTCTGGATTCTAACTGCTGGAGAGTTATGACCAGCTACATTTTGAATTGGTTTTTGATTGATTTGTTTATGGCTTATCAACTCTTTGTGGATTATTTTAAAGCTGAAACACATTTTGGATTTTAAGAATTTTTTCTTTTCTTTTTTGGTTAGTGAATAATATGTTAACAATTTTTAAGAATTACAAGGGTTTTTCCAGATACAATTTCTACTATTTAACTATAGCAGGATGTTTGAGATGGATTCTTACCTTTCCCAAAGGTATTTGCACATAAGTGAATGTAACTGACCTGAATGGAATTTCATGGCTCTCCGATTTCTCATTCTGAGTAGCTATCCATTACACCTTCTGCATATGTTTATATTTTAGGCATAAAATACCTACATTTAACTGTCCTGGTTATGACGATAAACTGCATCTGCAGCCTTGGTAAGACAATAAACTATCAGGTCATCCCATAAGTTCTGTCCGAATTTTAACTTTTTATTAAAATGAATGAAATTTAAAGAGTATTTTATAATGTCTAATGGAGCTGAACATTATTTTTATGTTTAGATGCATTTAAACTGATCAAATTTTATTTCAGAGAACAATAAAATTAAATTTTGTTTGATTAAAACCCTGCTAACATGGAAGTACCCAAGAATCATTTGAGGCACATAATGCTTTATGAGTTCAAGAAAGGAAACTCAGCAGCCGAAGCAGCTAGAAACATTCACTCAGTTTGTGGAGAGGAATGTGTGAATGAAAGAACTTTCAGAGGTGGAGATTTCACCCTTGGAGATGAAGATCGAACCGGACGTCCAGTTTAGTTTGATGAAAAGCTTCTTGAAGCAGCCCTTGAAGAAAATTCTGCTTTATAAGTTGAGGAATTGGCAGTGGTTCTCAGTTCAAACCATACAACTGTTCATCGTCATCTTCAACAACTTGGAAGAGTTCCTAAACTTGGAAAATGGGTGCCTCATGAATTTTCTGAAAACAACCTCAAATCCCAAGTTGACATCTGCTCTTCTCTCCATTCTCACTGACTTGTTTCACCTTTTTTGGATAGACTTGTGACTGGTGACAAAAAATGGATCTTTTTATCAAAATGTTAAGTGTCATAGACAGTGGCTTGGTAAAGGGGAAGGACTCCAGCCAAAGCCGAGAAGGGAACTTCATGGGCAAAAGGTTCTTCTTACAATCTGGTGGGATCCCCAAGGAATAATCCACTTTGAATTCTTACCACCTAATGGAACAATTAATGCTCAAATATACTGTCAGCAATTAGAGTGTTTGAATCAAGCTTTGAGGAAAAAAAGACCTGCTCTAGTGAATCGAAAAGAGGTGATGTTTCATCAGGACAATGTGCGACCTCACACAGCAAGAATCACGTCACAAAAGATCGAAGAACTTGGTTGGGAGAAAATTCCTCATCCACCTTATTCTCCCGATCTTGCTCCTTCAGACTACCATTTGTTTCATAGCTTAAAGAATCATTTGGAAGAAACAGCTTTTGTAATACAGGAAGAGGTTAAAACTGACATTTGTGAGTTCTTCGAATCAAAGCCAAAAGAATTTTACAGTAATGGAATTAGTAAGCTTGTTAATAGATGGAAGGAAGTCATAGATAATCAGGGAAAATACATTGTTGATTGAATCTGTAATTAAATGTAACATTTGGTCACTTGTTTTCTTTATTCAAAATTCGGACAGAACTTATGGAATGACCTGATACATTCAACCGTAAGGCTTCTGATCAGGAGGTTTTGAGGAGCATGGAACCACCTCTTAATTGCTGGTGTTCCCAGGTCCACCCTGATCTGGGGTGGTAGCACCTGTTAGGGTGCCAGCTATGGGCAAATAACAAACTGGGGTCAAATCACTATGAAAGCAAAAAAAGTTTTAATATCAGCAATACAATTTTTTTGTAAAAAATTATTACCAGCAATACTTTTTTGAAAAAAATAAACATTACCAGCAATACATTTTTGTAACAAATTATTACCAGTAATACTTTTTTGAAAAAATAAAAAATATTACCAGAAATAGTTTTTGAAAATAAAATATTACTAGCAATAAAAATCTTGCCAGCATTAAATAACCCATTGAGGTTGATATGCTGTAAAACAAACCAAACCAAAACCAATCTACATTTGAAAGTAGTTTTGAACTAACATTTTTCTTTGTCTCATGAGGCTGACAAGTAAAGAGTATCTTACATTTGCTTGTTTCAGTTTTACTTGAAGAACATTTTGAAAACATTTACTTAGCTTTAAAAAATGAAAATACACAAAATGGGAATTAAGCCAAAACTTTTGATTCCTTATATTTACTAATTTTCATTATCAAGGCAATGTAAATTTGAGAATGTTCATTCAACCACCCGATGAACATTCATGAACATTCTCAAATTTACAAACCTTGATAAATCAATGACATCTTTGCCTTTGTGGATGTAAACACATGCAGTATAATAAATCCTACATTGCCTTGATAAGGTCCCTCCAAGGACAAAACACATTGACCCAGTATAGTTTTTCCTCTTGTCTCTTTTTATTCATTTTGTCTTTTCTACAGATACATTCACTCTGAGGATATTTATACACACACACACACACACACATATAGGCAGCAACCTTTCTTTCAGGTATGTTTTGTTGAATATGACAGATAAGGAAATTTGGTGAATTCTTTTGAGTTTTTCAACAAGGTAATCAAAAAAGTCCTTGCTGTTTTTTTTTATTTATTAGAAAAAACGGTATACAGCAAATTTGACATACCTTTAGTCCTCAAAGTAATCCCCATCAGCATTTAGAACCTTTTTGCCAACATACCTCTAGCTGTGCAATGCCTTGGTAGAAAAAATCAGATATCTTGAACATTATTTACATTATTCAGACTATTGTCCTCATCTTTGTCGCCATATTTATTTCAATGTTTCAGCTGTTGTACACTCCGGCCTTCTTCAGGTGGTTGGAATGTCGAACTCAACCCTCTATTTCGCTCACTGGGGTAGACTGTTCTAGTTTCATGTGCCATGTTTAATGGATGTCAGTTCTCAGTTATCTCCTGTTAATTTCCCTCTGAAAGATCTCCACTGCCTTAACCAGGTATTGAACTCACACTCTTTGGGTCCTGTCACTGGATCTAACTAACACCTCTATCCGCTGTACCATGTCCTTGAGAACCTGAACAAGGCTGGAGCGTACAATGGCCGAAACGTAATAAATATGGCGACAAAGATGAGGACAATAGTTCGAATAATGTAAATAATTTACATAATACCTCATCTCAGAAATATAGACAGATACTGAAGGTATCTTGAATTCGAAGATGTCTGTTAGTGCTGACCGCATTTCTACCTCATTTGCAAAGGATTTCCTGCAAAACTGGTTGTCCAAGGAAATGGAAGAGGTGGTAATCTGTCAATGCAAGATTCAGAGAGTAAGGTTGCTGGCATAGTGTCTCCCAGACAATAGTATCCCTGGTACTGCATGAAGCCTGACATTGTCATGGAGGAACAGTACACCCTTGTAATTAACCAATACTGACTCCTTCTGTTTTAGTGTCTGTTGCACACATTCCAACTGCTGCAAATACAGGTTTGCAGTGATATTTTGACTCATTGGTAGCAGCTCATAATGCACTATTTGTCAACTAGTCTACCAGATACAGAGCATGATCTTACATGGGTGTAGAAGTGTTCTTGTGATGTGAAGCACAGTGTCCGTGGTAACAACCAATGTCTGGCATGCTTGAGAGTGTAATACAGGACCCACTTTTTGTCACTGGCACACTCTATCAAATATGGATACATTGCAGTGCCAAGAAAGCAACAAGAAACAGGCTGTCACTCATTGTTGCTTGTTGGCTTCTGACAGTGTATAGGGTACCCACTTGCTCAACTTGTACACCTTCCCTAAGCAGGGAAGGTGAAGTTAGATTGTTTCATTTGAAACCTGGAAGTGGTCCGTAAGGACACCACAGATTTGGCTGTTGTCCTCATCTATAGCTGCCTTCAGGGCCTCATTATCTAGAACTTGTGGCTGACCCACTGTGGAGTTCATCAGATGATGATAGATCTCCCAATCTGAATTTCTGCAATCAATGCCTGCTGATGCATTCACTCACAGCTTTATCTGCAAAGGATAATTGGAGACTTGATGCAGATGTGGACAAGCCCACTTAAGTCATTAAGTAAGCAACCTCAAATGATCTGTTTTGACACAACCATATTTTCTTACCACTGCTTGAGCTATGACTGATGTGTGTGCATAACATGCCTGCATTGGTCATGAGCAATGTCTCCACCCCAACCACTTTCCCAGCACATGATGTACTCATTTGCATATCAGTGATCACTTCTTCCCACATAATGTAAAAAATGGCAAGGACTTTTTCAGTTACCTTATAGTATTCTTAAATTTTCAGGTTTGTTGGGTGTAAGGGAGTGTGAAAAAAAAATATATATATATATATTAGTTTTTCAAGTAAGGGAGTGTAAATATTGTCTGTAGTGTTTATTGTCCCAAACACTTTCAGCCACTTCTTTTGCCATTTTCAAATAAATACTACACTCCGTTACTAGAAAAACTAACATGTATTTTTTAATAATATTTCTCAAATTTCTTTAGGAAATGTAGATTAATGTGCTGATAAACTTTGCTGTAAATAAATGCAGATATTTTTAAAAAGAAAAAAGTTCAGATAAAAATATTCAGATGGTATTATCAATGCTTCTCATATAGAAAAACTTGTAGGTTATTAGTGATGTTTCTACTATTGAAATATTTGCAGGTTATTAGTGATGTTTCTACAATGGAAATATTGGCAGGTTATTACTGGTGCTTATGCTAAAGAAATATTTGCAGGTTATTACTGGCGCTTTTACTGTAGTAATATTCATTAGGTTTTAGTAATGTAATAATTTTGCCAGAATTAATTATAACATCATTTATGTTATATAAAAGTAAAATAAAGCAATAGTCTTGCATTGGAAATAAGACTAGAATATTCATTGTGGGCCAGGAAAGGAATTGTTTTATGAAATGTATATGTAGCTGGCATGTAATAGGGTTTTGTGTTTGTTTGTAGTTTGAATTTTTATTTTATTTTTTTTTTAAATGCTTCTTTGTTCTAATGTGTAAGCATATGAAAAAAGTTGGGCTTGTTTGGTAATTGACTTCAATTATTGAAAGCTTAAAACATTGCAGCGGTGCACAAATTGGCCAATGATATTTGATGAGAATTAAATGTTTTTTGATTTTTTTTCCTGATCATAAAACCATGATTTTGAATGTAGAATTCTTTTTGAAAATACACATGTGCTTGTCTTTTGAAAAGCTTCAATAAGCTTAACAAATATCTGTCACTTTTTGAAAAACTCAAAAATGATTTTTTTTCTTTCAGGTTTTTTTGCATCACAGATTTTAGTTTCTACACTCTGTGTTGTCTTTTTGTAATGACCGCACTTCTTATTGATGTCTTCATGAATAAAATATGGGTGAAAATTAAATGTGAGTAATTTTTTCCACTTTATAGCTTTTCACAATTATGAACTAAAAAGACTTTCTAGATTAAAAGTATTTTTGCCTTATGTTATTCATAATCTGTATAGTCGTTTAAAACAGAATTATTCACACAAGTACATTCAATGTATTCTACTATCTCTATTAAAGAATATAAAAACAATGCTTTCCTTCATATTTTTTACTACACTAGTAGTGTGAAAATTAATTTCTAATCTCTGCTGCTAATTTAACTTTTCTATAATAATTATCTGAGTATTATAATAAAAAGCAACTGTTACCAGTGTGTAAAGTGGAATTGTCATGCTAGGTTAAAATTCTGACAGTTTGATTTTTTTGTTTTTTTTCACTTTACATTAATAGCCTTGGAAAAGGAAAGAATCTGTTTTTCTCTATATAAGGGTTAAATATCAAGGCAGACTTGAGCTCTCTTGCCTTCGGTGACAGCCAGTCTAGAAGGAAATCTCTAAATTCTAACCTCTGTGGTGGCTTATGGTCGCATAACCAAAGTTAAGCAACATTAAATCTGGTCAGTACCTAGATGGATGACCACTGTAAGCTTTAAAGTTGAGACTAGTCAGTACCTAGATGGGTGACTGCTTGGATGTGTGAGTGGTGTAATGGATAATGACTTGGAATTTTTAATTGGAGAGTCAACTTACTGTACAATCACTGAAGTTAAGCAATGTTGAGACTGGTCAGTACCTAGATGGGTGACACTTGGGAATATCACATGATGGAAGCTTGGATGTGTAATGGATAATGGCTTGGAATTTTTAATTGAAAAATTGAATTTCAATTCCAGTTGGGTTCATTCTATTACACACAAATACCTTTGTAAAAACTATGAATCTACATCTTCTCCCCCTAGTTATGGGTTAATTTATGGTTAATTATGACTTTTATCACTTAATCATTATTATCTCAAAGAGAAAATTCTTACAATCTTAAAAAAAAAAAAAAAAAAAAAAAGAAATATTTTTTTGGCTTTAAAAAAGCAAAGTGTTGATAAACTGTAAAAAACAAAGCAGTCAATCAATCTAGCCCCCATAAATATTAGTGTAGACTGGATTTGGAAGGACAACTATTCTGGGAGAAGGATAACTTACTTTCAAATCAGATGCATCAGGTCATACTGTTTTACTGTTGGACTAGTTAGATGCAACTATATTTTTTATTTTAATAGTTTCTTTTCTTGCACTTCTTGCCTGTGGAAATCCCCTCCAATTTCTTGCTTCTTTGCCACCTACATCTCCTGTCTTCCTGAAACCTATTCTTTTATTGTCCTTTCTCCTCACTAAAATCTTCTAATTTTCTTCCACTCTTAGTAAGACTTTGTATCCTAGTGGCATTATTGCCTTGCTTGGGATAAAATGATTAAAAAAAAAAAAAAAGTTGACAAACTTGGACCTTTGTGCCCACAAAAAGACAGTGTCAAAAGGACAATTTTTCGATTGATACTGCTATTATTTTAATACCTCTTTGACAATGTTTATTCTTTTAAAGAGTGATTATTATGATTGTAATAAAACATGATGAAAGCAAGTTTATACTTTTTGCTCTTGAGAACTTACAACAAATATTAAACTCTATTTATTTATAAGATTGTTTATTTAAAATAATAATTTTATATTTACAACATTCTAAAACCTAATACAATTAAAATTAATGTAATGCAATATTTATCATTTACCAATTTATAAAGAAATAAAT
>OZ010613.1:51053913-51298913 GCA_963932145.1 Acanthosepion lycidas | reverse complement strand
GAGGGCTCTCTGTTGTTGAGAAGCTGGCATACCAGTTCCAAAGTACATTTATTGTTTATTTATAAATCTGGACAATGGTGATTGTTCTGACAATTAGAATTATCTTTTCAAGGACATGTGGAAATGAAAAGAGTTGTATTTTTGAAGTTGTTGAAGATAAATTAATATCCTTTTTTAATCTAGAAATCTGATAACTCTATCTGCAATGGTATTTCCCTGGGTCTACAAAAGAAAAGAAAAATCAGTGTTATTTCAGAAGTATAACCTTTATTTGGCCTTCAGCAGAATTATTTGGCATCCTACAGAATATGAAAAAAAAAAGGTAGTTAATTGATCTTTCAAGTATTTTGGCATATGTTGTGTTGGAGGAAGTGAATTCCAAAATTTGAGCATGTTGCCCGTTAACAAGAATATATATATATATATATATATATATATATATATATATTGAGTATTTGGACAACACTTCCTCTTTTATACAAGTTTTGTTAAAGATGACTGTGATTAAGCTTTCTATTTAAATTTTCTTGTTCTCGTACAAGAGTTTTCTTCCCTGGATATTGTGTAAAATCTGTCAAAAAGTTCTTTTACTCATTATCAAGGCGTTTTTTTTTTTTTTTTGTTTTTTTTTTTTTTAATTGAATGTGTGGGTTTTCTTTTGTATGTCTGTGTCTGAATTTATAGGAATGTTTTATTTTCCAAGCATGGTCAGCACATTGTGGTTGTGTTTGTAGTTAATGTTATTGAGTGTTGGCTTTTTCTTTTTTTTATTATTAGGCCTTCCATTATTTTTAATCTTTTTTTACATGTAGATGAGAATATTATACTTGTATTTTCTACTAGTATACTTTGTTTTTAAATTGTCTCCAAAAGTAATTGTTTTGTACTTTAAATAAGAGAAAAGTATACATGGTTAAAAAAAGTTAGGCATTTTTTTTATTAAAGAATTTATTATGACAAAAAGAAAAAAGCATTTTATGATTAAATTTTGCTCTCATCAAAATATCCTCCTTTAGCCTTGATTACTACAGCACAAATTTTCAGCATTTACTGCAAAAGTTTCTCAAAGTATATGTTTGATAATTGATTCCATTCTTTTTTCAATGACTTCAATGCCTCTTTTTCATTTTTGTTTTTTCACACTTCTGTCAAGTTCATCCCATGCTAATTCTGTGGATGGCTTCAAACTTTTGAACTGTAGTGTGTGTGTGTATGTGTATATATATATATATATATATATATATATATATATATATAAGTAAAAGGTTTGTCACTTAGCTGATTGATGTTACTTTCAGAATCCCAACTCCAGAGTTTTTGTAGATGGACCTGTCTGTACACTTATCAGGGGGTATCAGCAATTTTGTAAAAAGCTGGATTTTTTAATTTTTAGTTATTAATCCAACAGATTTTATTACATAAATGTTATTTTTAGTGGAGACCCATATTTGAGTAGGCAGTCCGTTTGTTTATTAAACAGTCTACTGGTCTGAATATTCAAGAAATCTTAAAGAAAAATATGCGCTCTCTGGCATAAATAATATATATATATATATATATATATATATATATATATATATTTTAAGTGGATTCTCCTATCAATTTTGTCATATGAGGGCCAAACTGTCAGACCACACACACACAGTTTGGTTATAGTGTTGAAGACTTGTGCAGAACCAGCCACACTTTTTAGGAAAAGAACTGGTGTACAGTGTGCTATAAAGTTGCCAAACAGCTCTCCTCAGGGTTTGAATACACAGTTGTTCTTCTCCTGGAATGCTAGAGAGCCCAATCTACCCTGCTATTTAACCCATAATTGAGGAGAGAAAGGGACAGAGAGATACATACCTTTCCCAAGGACATTTGTACAAAAGTGAATGTGATGAATTTGGCTGGAATTCAAGCATGGCTTGCCAATTTTTCTTTCTGAGTTGCTAACCATTATGCTTATTGCATATCTACACACACATGCATGAATACACACACACAATAAAAGCTGGCCACTCATATTTGAGGATATCCATCTACTTGGGAGATTAGTCAATCCCTATTGCAGACGCCTGCTCAGGCACATGTGTTCAACACCCAAAGAGCCCACCTGTGGTTTATACTGCAACTATACTGATCAGACCTTAGTTACAGTTTCTGGAAGAGTGCATGTTTCTAGTATGATCAACAATCTGAACAACACCAGCACACTCAAACCCTCGGTCATGATAATTTGTGACTTCATGCTATTGGGTTCTGTTTGCCCAATTTCACTCACAACCTGTGGTATGATTTTCAGACACTTTCCATAAGGTGCCACATGGTCGGATTGTCCCCCCTAAACCAATAACGTTAGGAAGTTTCCTTCCTGACAAATCAACCATAGGGAGATGCGAACCCGGGTCTTATATAGTCAGAAGGCAAATGTTCTAACCACTTGGCTATATATATATATATATATATATATATATATATATATATATTGTAAAGAATTAATGGCTTGATATTTTTTCTTTTAACTGATATTTTTATTACTTCAGATTTGATTATAGTGGATACTCGTATTTGAAATAGACGCCCCATTTTTACTTTAAACAGTGTGGATTATGCCTGTCTTCCTACATATTTAAGAAAGCCTAATAAAGGTGCTCTATATCAGGAATCAGATTTGCATCCCTCTTTGTAGCAGAAGCCAACATTTGATCCCGTGTGATTTACTGTTTGGCTACTAAGAGGGTCACAAGACTCTACTTTCCCTTTTAAGGAAAGCACACTTCCTCACTTAGGTATTTTTCTTAAAAGCCCATATTTGCTCAGTTTTGTATCCAAAATGTAAACAAATCAATTTCTAAAGAATTAATGGATTTATTTATTTTTAATCCAACCTTTTTATTACTTCAAGTGTTATTATAGTAGATTATTTATTAGTATTATTTATAGTGGATTATTTATTAGGATTTCTCAAATTTGCAGGCTGTTCAGATAGACATAATACATACTGTTTAAAATAAAAAAAAAAGAAATCTGTTTCAAATATTAGTATCAATTATAATAACATTTGAAGTGGGTGTATTTTATACACACACACACACACTGAAGCAATGAATGAAATCAATATGGTTAACAAAATTTATTTGTGGGACCCTTGTAGATTGTGCAGATTTCAATTTGGATGAAATGTAATAAAAGCAGTCTGTAAAATATGTTCAATATTTTCTGAACATGAAGTTCATGATTAGTGTTCAAAAACTGTTTAGTAGATTTTCAGTAGGAAATGAGACAGTGGAATGTGTGTCTTATAAATGTTGGTGGTAATCATTGATGATGACAAAAATGAGGATTTATGGTGAACCTAATTCACTTCTGATGTAATGAATATGCATACACCTGGGTTCCCCCTTACAGTATTATGATTGGCTGGTGTCAGCCATAAATACAGACTGATGTGAAGGTACAGGGACTACGCATATTGTCTTCACCTATTGCCTGCCACTATGACGAGGACCAGTCCATTACGGTTACCTGCTCGATTGTCCTACCCAGTTACAGTAGTCAACAACCACTTTGCTACTTCGAAGAAATATATCCCTTTCTGGGACATATCAACTTCATATATGTTGTGTGCTCGTATTAAGATTTGATACAAGTGATGAAATCATATTTACATATGCAAGGGTGTAGTTTGGAAAAAGATAGATATTAACCCCTCCATCAGTTCTGTAGAATGTTTGAACATCTTACAAAATTTTTTATCCTTAATTTAGCAAATGGCAAATCAAATTTTGATGATTAGTCGAGTAACTTTCTGAATAACTCTGTCATTTGTGTAAATTATAATGAGCAGTTGCATTTGTTTACTGAAAATAAATTAAAACTTTTTTTCTATTTCAAATTTGTACTTTTGAAATTCACAAATTCAATTTTTCATTTGAATTCAATTTTTCAAAATAAATTCATTGCAGAACTTCCAAACTGGGTCATCTTCAAAATAATCCCTTCCCCTTCTAAATTCAGCTGCCTATTTTCACACTGTTGATAAATTTGGAGCGTCATCTCTTAATGTAGTAATCATGTATGTCAGCATGTAGTTGGGGCTAAACTCTTTTTTTGCAGGTACTTGATAATACCATAGTGCCAGATTTTGTGCGTTTTCAAGAGAAGTTGCAACTAGTTACTGTTGATGTCTTCTCTGAACAGTCAGATGTCAGTTTACCTGGGAAGAAACAATGCATTTATTAAGAAGAAGAGTTGAAATTAATGCATGTAAGATTTCAGAGCTTTAGCACCACTCCTTCATCATCAACCTATGAACTTTTCATCTCACCCTTGTACCTGGAAAGAAACAATGCAGTTATTAATAAGAAGAGTTGAAATTAATGCATACAATATTCCACAGGTTTAGCATTACTCCTTCATAGTCACCTAGGGAGAGTCTTGAAGATAATCCAAGGTTTGAACATCCTGTAACTGCAAGCAAGTAACAGCAAGTGATGGATGACAGGCATTTGACTAAATCCAATAGCCAATGCTATTAGCATATCCTGTGAGAGAGTTGAGAATATTCTGCACAATGAACTTAGCATGACAAAGGTTTCTGCTCAGTGGGTGCAACATTGACTGACACCTGATCACATCACAGGAAAATCTGATTTTCATTGTTTGTGGCAGATCCAGCTGGTTTCCTTGAACATTTCTTAACCCAGGATGGGTGTTAGGTTCATCACTTTGAGCTAGAGACAAAGAGGCAATCCATGCAGTGGAAACCTCCTTCCTCATCTACTCCGAAAAAGGCAGTGGTTGTTTCATCTGCATGGAAGTTGATGGCCTCAGATTTTTGGAATGCGAAAGACATTTTGCTTATTGACTATCTTCAAAAGGGCCATGTCATCAATGGAGAGTATTATGCCAACTTGCTGAGGCAGTTACAAAAGGCTATCATGACCAAACGCCCAGAAAAACTGATGAAAGGGGTCTTTTTTTCATTTGGACAATGCTCCTTGGTTTCAATTGTTATTGTGTGTGACTGTGGCTTTGAACTGGTTGATCCTCCTCCTCCTCCCTATTTTACTGATTTGGTCCCATTTGACTATCATCTATTCCCTAGCATGAAAAAACACTTGGCTTGGAATCAATATTGCAGTGATGATGACATTATATCTGCTATTGATGACTTTTTTGACCAACAGGATGAAACCTTCACCAATAGGATCCAAGCACTGCAACATCAATGGAAGAAGTGTGTTTTATTTCTTTTATGCCAGTTAAAGAGCATTTAAGGCATGTGGTAAGGATTCAAGTCTGGTTGATCATTTCTACTGAGTTCAATTCTCACTAGGTGTCCCATATAAAATCCAATATTAAATGACTCAACAAGATTTGACATGTCATAAAATTAACCAAACCAATAGAATTAAGTGTTTTTTTTTTTTTAATTGATTATTGTTTTGCGATATATTAGGTTGGTGCAAAAATAACGACGTAATAATGTTGTTTTTTGACGTTAAAAAATCCGTCAAAAAACAACATTATTACGTCATTATTTTTGCACCAACCTAATAAAAATGAATCTTGTAGAGCGATCGAAAATTATCAGATTCCTGGTTATTTCAAGGCAAATTTTTTTCAAAAGGAAACTCAAACTTGTTTCATAACCTGATACAATGGATATTTTTAAGTTTACTTCAAGTTACCAATTAACCAATGTGAAATAATTATTTTTATATATATATATATATATATATATATATATATATATATATATATATAGTCATCCACAGACAGACTGTTTTGCTGTTTCACAACTCATCAGTGTGGCTAACATCTGATTTGGTATCAGTCGGAGAATCTATCCCTAAGCCATTGACACATGGTAGGGATGAAGGTGAGTTTAATCATATTTATTTAGATAAACATGCCAGTGACTGGTAGAACTCAATTCATTTTATCAAAGAGTCTTGCATTAGCAGCAGTGATAGTCACTGTTTACAAACTCACTTTTCCTCTCCAAGAGTTCAACCAAAATAATTTTTTTCAGGAGCACACACACACACACACATATATATATATATATATATATATATATATATATATATATATATATATATATATAAACATACATGTGTGTGTGAGTATATGTATATGTGTTGTACAGCATGATTTATTTCATTGGATGTTTCGGTGTTACTCACATAATTATCAATCTGTCACTCAATTAATTTATCTTAATTTTAATTTGTTTTATATTTAAATTCTCCTATCACATATTAATAATATTAAACTCTTATTGTTTAAATACTACTTACTCTAAATTCTCGTAAAACAAACTCAGTGGAATAGAGTAGTATCCCATAACAGGAACTAAAATCCATTTACATTCAACTAAAACCTAGAGCCATAAATGCTAACATAACTTCAAAGCCACAAGTCCAGACAGACATTCCAAAAGGCATTCAGGGCCGATGAAGATTGGTATTGCTATATCAATATGAGGTAATTTCTTCTTTTTTTTTTTTTTTTTTCACTGTAAAATATATATATACTCTGTTATAATAAATACATTGAGCTCTTTGTGGATCAGTTATAATATTTGATATTACTAGGACCCACCTGGATTATGTACCAATGGATTTATTACGTATATTGCCCACACACGCATGCACACACACACACATATAGTGTGACAGTCCTGATGCAACTGACAGTCTAGAACAAACTGAATGAAAATACTTTCTTTAAGAAATGGAGACATTTTTTTTTTTTTTTATATACTTAATTTCATCTAATTAGTACAATGTTAATTAATAAATAAATTAACACAATCTCAAGAGCCACTCAAGGTGGAGGGTTATTGGATGACATGTGTTTTATGAAAAGTTAAGACTAGGCTTACTGTAATTTACAAGCCTCTAAGTGGGACACTTCTCAGTTTTTACTATAGCTTTAATTTCATGAAAACAGTGTTCTCATGAGCCAACACCCTTTATGCTTCAGGGATGATACACAAAAATTATACTGACAGCTTACATATCTGGCAAGACACTGTGACATTCATGTCCAAACCAGGTCTTATGGTTATCTTATTTCTTATGCATGGAAGTCTTTCATTGCTATTAGGTTGGTGCAAAAATAATGACGTAATAATGTCGTTTTTGATGTTGAAAAATACGTCAAAAAACGACATTATTACGTCATTTTTGCACCAACCTAATATATATTGCACAACAGTATATACATAAAGACTTGATGCAAGTAGTGATTATTGAAATGGTAGTCAGTGAATGTAGACAAATGGAAAAGAGACACAAACCTATTGTTTATGTGAAATGATATGAACAATGACAATTTTAGTTTCTCATTACAAAAGTATTTTTATTTGTTTTGAGAACAAACCTAACTTTTTGGTTTGATTACTTCAAAGTCTGTTTAGTTTATTTATTTGTTTTTTAACTATAGTTCCCTCAATACAAGTCCTAAGTGTTACTCAAGGTAGAGGTCAAGCCTGGTCAGTGACTAGATGGGTGACCACTTGGGAATATCAGGTAATGTAAACTTGGATGTGCAGGTGCTGTAATGGATAATGGTTTGAAATCATTAATTGAAGAGCCAAGTTCCAATTCCTTTTGGATTTGTTATATTCACTTATGTTCAAATACCCTTGGGAAAGGTATGAATTCACTTCTTCCCCCAGCTATGGGTTAATTAGTAAGACTTAACCATTATTATTTAAAAAAAGAAATTCTTACAATCTAAAAATATTTTCTTTAAATAATCTGCAAAGGGTTGATAAACCATAGAAAATGAATGAATGAATAAAGAAAATCAAGGTAGAGAGGTACTGAATGGGGGTTTTGTATACGTTTATAGGCAGGGAGCAAGAGTTGCATATTATGAATATATGTAGGATAGATAATGGTTGACTCTAAACTTGAAGGGATTAACTGATCAAGAATGTATTCCCACAGGAGTCCATTCCACATTGCAACAGTTCTGAAGAAGAAACTGCTGAAGTGGAACTTCCTCCTTATCAATGGAATATGAAAGGAATGAGGATGAGTCAATTGTGTATGAGGATGGCTGGGTCTTAGCTGTGAAAGACTGGAACCATTTTTGCCTTGTAAAGATATTTTGTGATTTCTTTTTCAAAAAACAATATTATAAACATGTCTGCCTGTGATAATTTTACTACTTGTATAAGATAATTCTGCATGTATAATTTAATAGATTCATTCATTTCTCGATAAATTAACAGTCTCTACGTCATTATAACCAAGCACCTTTTGTATATTTTGTTGAATTCAGTGTCAGAATTTTTTTTTTGTAAGAGTATATTTGGAAATGATTAAAAATATGAAACAAAAACTCTTTATAAACCGTCATATTAGATTCAGTCATATGTAATTTCCGTTTTTGTTTATCAACTTTATTCTTACGAAAAATTGATAATTTTATTCAATTCTATATTCACCATCATTTACAATGACTTCTTGCAACTTATCAGGCATTTTTTCAATACTATTTGAATAAAATTCCACAGATTTTGATGTGAAAAGATTTTTGACATACTCTTGAATCTGGTTTTCATTATAACACATTTTGTGGCACTTATAATTATAACATAAATTTGGCAATTTGCCATGATACCTGGATTAAATAGTTTGAAGACTAACTCCAAATGCCTTCTTCTTTTACCTCTGACCTGGAGCTCTTTATAGTTCTGGACTAGGGGTGTACTATTTACTCTACAACATTCCCACTTTTGAGATTAATACTTTTATAAATATTTTATTTTTTATTGGTATTATTATCTTCCTCTCCTCTTCTTTCTGGAGAATTTGCCAACATACTTGACTTTGTAGTATTTCCATCTCAGATCCACTTTCAGTTCTTCAGTACACTTTCTTTTTTCTGTAACTTATCCTTGTAGGTTTCACAAGGTGGTACTGGCACATTGAAAACATCATATAGCATTTTTATCAGTTCTTCCAAAGTTTCAGGTTCATCAATGAACCATTTTTTCTGCTGATTATGGTGCCTATTATGTTCAAATCCCTTCCCTTTTAAAATGTAAATCAACTTTCTGATTCTTGCTGCTGTCATTCTGTCTTCCTACATTTCTTTGTCATTTTATTGCTGACCTTGAAAGTTTTGGTGTTGTTTTTGCTATTCGTTCATGTTTTTCAACTTGGTAATAACTTGGCGAATATCAATTTTATTTTTCTAGCAAACATTAATTCTGTCGACAACATGCCTGATAGTGTATTGGGGGGTTAGGTGTTATACAGTAAACTCTTAGGAAATTTTGAAGTCTTTCCTCATTTACTTTCTCAAGACTTGCTTTCTTCAATGCTCTTTTGAATGTTCCCACAAACCATTCTGCTTGTCTGTTTGACTTTGGGTGATATGGCAGGGTTGTAATATGTTCAATGGAGAACATCTTACAAAAGTCTTCAAATTCTTTATCCGTGAATTGCATTCCGTTATCAAAAACTGTATCTGCTATGCCATATCTCGCAAACAGTTCATGCAAAAAATTCACTGTCACTGAAGATGTTGGATTTTCGCACTTATTAATTTCTGGGCATTTATCGAAAATATCAACTACCACAAGATAATGTGATCCCTTCATTGGACCTGCAAAATCTATATGCAGTCTTGACCACAGTGTCTTTGGACAATGTTCTATCTTTGTGATAGGTAGTTTTGTTGCTAGAGCATAACCTCTGTAAGCTTTCACTATTTTTTCAACATCTTGGTTACTTTTAGTTCAATATACGAAATTTCTCATTAGAGATTTCATTCTTGAAATACCAGGATATCTGCTATGAAAATCCTTCAGTATTCACTTCTGTAACACTAGGTATTTTATGACCCTTTGCCCAAACATAACTACACCACTGCATTGTGAGTAAGCATTTAAGTCTGGATTTCATACTTTGTTACTTTCTTTCAATTGCTTTTTTATTTTCACAATAAAGATGTCATTTTCTGCTTTATTTTTTATTTCTTCAAGACTGATTGGTAACTCTCATACTATGTTGCCCAAAATGTTTTTTTATTTCCATTTCACTTTTAAGTGCTGCAATGACTGTCCTCAAATGGTTCTGCATTTTTAGGTATTAATCTTGATAATTCGTGCACATGTCCTAATTTTTGAGACTGTTGATACTTCATCATAAAATCATAGTTTAATAAGATGGTACCCCAGCATTGTAGTCTATTAGCTGTATACATTGGTATTTTTTTCTTTGAACCATATATTGTTAATAGAGGACTGTGTCTTGTTTGCAACCTAAAATTTCTTCCATGAATAAATTAATGAAATTTCTTCACAGCAAATATAAGTGCTAGAGCCTCTTTTTCTATTTGGCTGCAATTTTTTCTGCTGGTAGTGTGTGAAGCATGAGTATAAGCTTTGATTTTACTGCTATCATATTTATGTAAAATCACCGCTCCAATACTGTAATCATTAGCATCTTATGCTACTATAATTTCTGCTTTTGGATTGTAGTGTGTTAATGATAATTTTCATGTAAGTCTCTTTATTTCATCAAATGCCTTTTGACAGTTATCATTTCAGTTACACTTTACACTTTTTTTTAAGTAGATCATTCAGTGGAGCTCTCAAATTATGCATATTATGTACATATATTTAATAGTAATTAGTCAGTCTTAGAAAAGCTTGTAACATAGTCACATTTGTTTATGGCGGCATATTTTTAACTGCATTTGCCCTCGATGGATCTGGGTGACAACCATTTTTATCAATAATTTTACTGAGGTGTTTCATTTTTGGCAAAAACAATTCACATTTTTCTTCACTGAGCTTGAATCCATATTCTCTTAGCTTTTCCAAAATTGCTTTCACATGCCCAATATATTGTTCTTTAGATAGACTTTTGATTAAAATGTCGTCCAGATATGCCACTGCAAAATTGCAGTCTGCAAGCATGGTATCCCTAGTTTGTTGAAAAATAGCTGGTGCCACCTTTATACCAAAAAGAAGTTGGTTAAACTTATATAATCCTCTCTTCATATTTATGGTCATTAATTATGAACATTCATTTTCAATCTGAATTTGTAAATACACTTCAGAGAGATCCAGCTTTGAAAATATTCTTCCACCATTTAACTTTGAAAAAAAATTTCTTCTGGACTTGGTAATGGCTAGTTATGTGTTTCTAAACAACTGTTTAATCCTGTTGAGAAATCTGTGCAAATACAAATTTTATTATTTTTTTTCTTTTACAAACTTCTTAAGTTTTTGCACTGACTTTTTAAATTGGTCGCTTGTCCTCTTACGTTTTACAATAAACGTTTATTGGTAAATCCCAAAGTTCAAATAGTTCCATCCAGTCCGTTCCAAATAAATTTTTAGCATTTTTTAATACATAAGCTTTAGTTTTTACAAGATTATTACAGAATGAGACATTACAAGTCATTTCTCAAAAAAAAAAAAAATTCTCATTAGATACTGAAATCACAACTTTGTATGTCCTTTTTATAAAGGCTTTTCAATTCCCTTGCATGTGGTTTCACTGATTATTGAAATATCACTACCAATGTCCAGTGGCATTTTCACTCACATTATTTATTTTCACATTCACAAATTTCCTTTTGTTTTCTGTGACCATTTTTTCCGTTGCAATGTGAGAATTTTTTCTTGGTTTGGTTTTGCAGCTTGACTTTATATGTCCTCGTTTACCACACTTCTCCATTTTTAAATGGACATTCATTTCCAAGATGGAATCTATGACATCTGAAACAAGGATTTATTCTCTTTTTTTTTTGTACATTTGTTCTTTGCTTCTACCAATGCACATTCTTTTTTATGAATTTCTTCAGTATCATGTTTCAGACTTAGTGGACGATTGCCAGATAACTCTATTTCTTGCAGTCTAATATTACTGTTTTGTTCAATTTTCATTTGTATTTCAGTATCTTTTTTTAGCTGTTAAACTTTGAACAAAAATTAACCCTTTAAAATTATCTGGGGTCATTTCCTTTATTCTAAACTTTTTACATTCTTGGTTGACAATACCAGCATACATGACAAAATTTTTGTCTTCTTTTTTTGGTTCGATTCATTCATTAACCAAAGAGCTCTTGTCACTAAAGATTTTTGTCAGAATGTCTATCGTTTCTTCAAACCCAATTTCACCTGTTTTTTTCTTTTTTGTTTTTGTTTTTTGGTAATATGTAGTTGCAGTATTTTTCACACTCTATTGAAGTTATTTTCCCCAACAACAATCTCATTTTTCTCTCACCTTCCCAGTCACTGCATTCCTAACTGAATATTTGTTCAAAATACAAATTCTGATATGGTGTTTTGGACAGTGTTGAGATGTTGAAGAATTTTTTGTTTTCTTCAGAATTATAGCCAACTCCTGCTGCTGTTTTTGTAGTTTTGGCAATTGTTGATTTTGTTGTTGTTGCTGAATTTCAACTATCAAAGCCAAAATTTGCTCCATATTCACAAGAATATTTCTTTTTTTTTTCTACACCCTAATTAAAATTTTTTTTTCTTCTACACAAGAAAAAAAATATTTTTTTTTAAACAAACATGGTTAAAATTCTTGTTACCTGTATTGTTGATCCCGAAGCAACAAGTAATCAATCAATTCAATCAGATGTTGGAAGATATCGATAATCAGTTCACTGATGTTCCATTCTACACAGAAGTCCACTGGTTATCATGTCACAAAGTGCTGAAAAGATTCTATTTGTTGAGACAAGAAATAATTATGTTTTTGGAGATGAAAGATCAAAACACAGATGAAATAAAAAATGAAAGTTGGCTTCAAGATCTGGCTTTTGTTGTGGATATTACTGCACAATTAACTGATCTTAATTTGAAAGTAAAGGTAAAAAAAAACAAACTTATTACTCAGTTGTATGATGAAGTGCTTCATTATAAAATTAAGCTTATGGAAGTCACAGTTGTCAAATGAAAATTTAGTTAATTTTCCTACATACAAAGAGATGAAAAACACTGACAATACCAAAACTGTATTTAGCTTTGCTAAGTATGGCAGTCACCTAGAACTGTTGTCAGAGGAATTTCAAAAAAGATTTAGTGATTTCTCATCTTTTGAACATCAGTTTGCATTATTCTCAGTACCATTCACCTTTGATGTTACCAAGACAGAAGACAGCCTGCAGATGGAACTATTAGAAATGCAGTTAGATTCTATACTCAGAGGAAAGTATCTTGAAGTAGGAATACCTGAGTGCTTTTCATGCATTCCTGAAAAAGTTTAAAAACTTCAGAAAGTTTGCCACAAAGATTATGGCAATGTTTGGTCCTACCTGTGTGTGTGAACAGTTATTTTCCCTCATGAAATCAACAAAAACTTCAAGAACAGAGAACAAGGCTAACATTTGTCATTTCTGATCAAAGTCAGAACTGAACAGATATTTCAGCCAGACATACCAAAAATTATCAGCAAAAAAGAGGTGTCAAACCTCAGGACAAAAAACTAAAACTGACTGAATTGTGGCAAATAAATGTTCAGTTTTGAACTGTTGCAATTTTTATACAATGTATTAGTTGCTGTTGCAAACTGCAAATATATGTTGTTGTTTAAAATTTTATTTTATCATTACTTTGTATACATGAATCCTGCTAAAACATTTGTATGCACATTGTGTGTTTCTAAATTTAATTTATTCTGTAATAAATTTTATTAAATGACTCCAATTACTTGTGATGCATACAACTGGTTGTCATGTGTGGCCCTCATGACAACACATGTGACCATGTGGGTCTCAGTTTCACATGCCTGCTTTAGACAATTCAGCCACAGTGAGCATCACAGCTCATCAAAGTTCTATTTTCCCCTTTAAGGAAAGCACATTTCCTCATTCAGATTTTCCCAAAAGCCCATTTCTGCTTGATTTTGTATCTGAAATGTAAACAAAGCAATTTATTTCTAAAGTGTTAATGGATTTATTTTTAATCCAACATTTTTATTACTTCAAATGTTATTTTTACTGGATATTCATGTTTGAAATAGACACCCCATTTTTTAAAATTTTAAACTGTGTGTATTACTTCAACTGGCCTGTACACTTGAGAAAATAACATTTGAAATAATGAAAATGTCAGATTAAAAATAAATCCTTTAACTCTTTTATATATATATATATATATATGTATAATCCACATACAGGCCTGTTTAGCAGAGACAGCTGCTGTTTAGAATTATTCTCTCTCTCAACAGTGCTCAACCGAAATTATCGAGAGCATAATAATGTCATTCACATACAGGCCTGTTTCGCTGTATCACAGCTCATCAGTGTGGCTAGACATCTGATTGTTTCAAGCTGGAATTGAAATCCGACTGATTTGGCATCAGTCAGAATTTGTACTGAGGGAAAGGGAAATTCTAGTGTATTATTTTCATGAATGTAAACAAATGCCAGACAGCCATCGTGCTCAAATATATATATAAGTTGAAAATATGAATTATATGTGACAAAATAAGTAATGTCTGCAGATGATGTAACCTTGTATTCACTTGAAATATTTATCTTATTCATCATCCAATTAAAATGCATTAACCCAATTTTTCATACAAGCTTATAATATATATATACATCATGTCCACAAAGCCAATGAAAACAAAACAAATATAGAAATGGAATTTTAAAATTGATATATAAACACAAACACCACTTTTTTAAATACTAATATCCAACTCTATACAAGGCCCAAGAGCCACTCAAGATAGATGGTGTTATATACCATACCTATGAACACTAATGGGTATATCTCAATCCTCATAAATACGTTGGACACTATTGTAATTTGGGGTAATATGCTGTCTAAGTAATCCACCACTAGCAGTGGTTTACCTACTTCATGCCGCTGGCAAGTATTGTAATTTGTTGATGTTATAAAGATTACTATTTTGTTTCCAACCTTCGTTTTGGTTATTCCTCATTCAGTAATCTTTTCTAGGTTTCAACAGATGGTTACTAAAGGAGTTTGTTGTGTGAGTGGTAGGAGTAAGAGGTAAAAGGCTCAGTTTATGTGGGAAAGATAACGGTTAACCCTAGACTTGAAGAGGTTAATATTGTAGTGGTCAGGGAAGGTGTCATCTTGGGAGTCATTTCCACAAAGAAGCAGTTCTTGGGAAGAAGCTGTTTGAGTGGAAATTCTCACTAAGGGAATACAATGGAAAAGTAGTTAATCTCAGTGTACATGGTGTAGGGTTAGAGTTGGAGAAGCTTAGGAATGTAGCTTGTCTGAACATTTTCCATGAATATAGCGATAGTGTAGCAACTATTTTGCAGGGTTGAAAATAATTCACCCCCCACAAGGCTATGTAGACACTTTTGGACTCTATCAAGACTAGAAAGTGAAAACTGGACAGCTCCAGTCCAGATTTGACAGCAATTTTCAGCCTGATCTGACTCTTGTAAAGGTAAAGCATAGTAGGAGGAGTCTGGTACTTACTGAAGTGATACAGGGAACTGATCATTTTTCCCTGTATTTTTAGCAATGGATCATATATATGAGTTCTACTTGAGGTTTAAGAGTAAATGGCTTTACTGTACAGACCTCTCTAGTCAAATGGTAAAGTATGCTTTGCGAAAATATCATTTCCTTAGATAAGGGAATGCAGGTTCAATCTGGAGTGATACAGGAAACTGATCATTTCCCAGTAATTTTAGCAATGTCTCACTTGAGGTCTGGGGTGAAAAATAAGCCATATCAGCTTGAAGATATACATGTGATATTTTCACGACCAATGAAAAACAAAATAACATACAATTTAAAAATTGAAACATAATTCCATATTATTTCACCCCCACCCTCCCAAAAACATTTTTTTGATGAAGCTAAATTTAATAGAGAAATGTGTTAAATTTATGAAAATGTGCCTACTTTTTCCTTATTTAATCATTCATAAATGAGATACCCCCACCCACAGCATTCTGAAAGTGGAAGGAGAAAAGCATGCATATTCATCTCACTAAACTTGGTCATCTGTGTTGGCAACAACATAAATCTTAAATTGACTGAATTGAACCACAGTATGCAGGATCCGTTTGTTGCCACAAGCTCCCAGGTAAAAAAAAAAAAAAAATACATATTAAAGAATACTAGTCATGCCATATTGAATAATGCAGAATGTTGTCTTGAATTTCCAACTGAAATTTATATTCACAGCTCAGTATCTTGATATCTGTCTTGTTCCTCAATTCAAATCACTGAATTGACATTTTGTTTCTTGACTGTGCAGGTGGTGAGGCTTGGAATGAGAAATTAGCAAGCATAATTCAAATTCTGGTTGAAATTGTTACATTCACTTTTGCACAAATACTCCTAGGAAAAGTATAAATTCATCTCTTCTCCCCTTTCTGTGGGTTAAATAGCAGAGCACACTGAATTCTCTAGCCCTGCTTAGTAACCAGTATAATAGGACAACTCTGAATTCAAGATCATTTGTGTTCCTAGTGAGGCACATACTTGAACTGTAACCAAGACTGCTAGTGTTTGACTACTTAGACAGCATATTATCCCCCACTTACAATAGTGTCCAACGTATTTATAAGGATTGGGACATATCCATTAGTGTTCATAGGTACAGTATATAAAATAAACACTGACAGGGAATTTGTGAATTTTTTATTACTATAAACATCATTTCTAGTTGGTACAAATGTTTGAGTTAACATCTCTTTAGTTTATTTTTTTAAACACTGAAAAAAGGGGATGTCAACTCAAACAAATATGCCCACTAGAAATTACATCTACTAGAAAGAACCATGAAAATTTCAGTTTTCCTATTTTAATAATCTGATGAATTTTGATTTTTAAGTTAATGATTGAATAAGCTCATAGAGTTCTACAACAATAAAATATCCATAAAAATTCCCCTATCACATTAAATATTTGAGCTTAACAACTTTAACATGATATTGCAATAACAATCATAAATATAAATGCTGGTCATTATTTTAAGAAGTAAGGGGGTACAAATGAAAATATTTGAAATTGACAACTTTTTAATTTCAATGAAACAGCCATTAAACACTTCTATCTTCCCTTCTTTCCTTCTTTAATGTTTTTTACTGAAACCAAGTAGTATCTCTGATATATCATTTCTGTGTTTTCATGCAGTCGAAATGGAATAGTCCATTATTTATGGGGAATTGGCATGGTTTATAATAGTGATGTGTATAATAGAATAATAAATAATGCTGAATTAAAGAAATCCATTAATTATTAAAAAATTACTTTGTTTCAAATACAGAAATAAAGTTAGCCTTTTGTCTAAGATCAAAATGTGGTATCTGTTTTTATCAGCTTAATCTGATTTTCTCTCTCACCTACCTTTCCTTCTTTCTTTCATTTTCTCATTGAAACCAAGTAGTGTCTTTTCCCCTCTTTCCATGTGATCAGAATGGAATAGTCCATTATTTATGAGGTATTGGCAGGGTGTAACAGTCATACAAACTAACAAAAGGAGGGACAAACACAATTATAATAGGATAAGAAGTAATGTTCAATTAAAAAATCCATTTTAAAATTAGAACTGAATATGAAAATATATGTTGAGGCTGCATTTTAATTTGGCATTCTCATACTGTGATGGAAAACCAACAAAATTTGGTGGTATTGTAAGATCTTCTGGGTTAGTGGTAACCATACTTTCATTTCATTCATTCTAGTTGTTGATAATTAATGATAATGATGAGATTAGCCATTTCCATATAGGATCAAACAGTTAACATTACTGTTAGCTGAAATTGCTCTTTCTAATATTGATCATGGTTTTTTTGCCCAGCATTTTGTTTAACACTTTAGCATTCATCAGGCTCAAACCCACCCTGTTAATATTGGCTCTCAAAGTCTCACTGTTTGTGTGACTTCCTTTATTTGCAATGATGTCATCATATATTATGGCAAAGTATACATGGGGTCGGTTACAGTGGGTTGAATATAGAGTTGATATTCACAGGGTTGGGTTGAATGCTAAAGGGTTAAGACAGTCTGTCTATATCTTTGAGATGAGGTATTATAATTATTTACATTATTCGGACTGTTATCCTCATCTTCATTGCCATATTTACAATGTTTCGGCTGTTGTATGCTCCGGCCTCCTTCAGGTGATTGGAATTTTGAACTGAACCCTTTATTTCATCCACTGATGTAGATTGTTCTAGTTCCATGTGCTATACGTCTTCTGGATGTCCTCAAGGACATATGGCCCAGTGGATAAAGATTTTAGTTAGATCCAGTGACTAGACCCAAAGAGTTATGAGTTCAATACCAGGCTACAGCAGTGGCGAACCAAAAAACTTGGAGGTGAGTTAATAACTGAGACACCTGGAAGAGGCATGACACATGGAACTAGAACAATCTACTCCGGTGAACGAAATGAAGGGTTCGGTTTGAAATTCTAATCTCCTGAAAAAGGCTGAGGTGTACAACAGCTGAAACGTTGTGAATATGGTAATGAAGATGAGGGTTAAGACAGTGTTGAAAGTCAATATCTTGATGTCATTATTTTCTCTTTCTGTTACATTTGCTATCCATTTTAGTTGTTGCTGTTGTTGGTAGTGATGTGGTTTCTATTATTTGGTGAAATTCTTCGTTTCTGATTCTGTAGCGTTAGTTTATTAGATTTGACAAAAGAAATTTCTCTTGAATACCCACAGGATTCATTCTCATAAAGGTCTTCCTCTATTCTAAGAGTTCCTGATAAATGAAACCCACCATGTTTCATTAACCATTTATCAAAAAATTATAGAAGTAGTACTTTGGTTAAGATGCTAGCATCAATTTTGCATCCTGAATCACAGATTCTTTCAATTTGAACCTAATCTGATATGTCCTGTGTGTTTTAGATTGGCAAAGATTTGCTTTGACAATCTATAGCAGAGTTGTACGATGTTATTTTTTGTATAATCCACAAATTATGACCTCTTCTCAGCCTGTGTTGAAATCTGTCCATCAGGATGACTTTCTCTCGTATGCTGTGTCACTTCAGGACATGAGTGATCATGGTTCTCCACAATTTCCTGTCCTTTGTATTAGGTTGGTGCAAAAATAATGACGTAATAATGTCGTTTTTTGACGTTAAAAAATACGTCAAAAAACAACATTATTACGTCATTATTTTTGCACCAACCTAATAGCTCTTAATAAATTTTGTCTTTGTGATCTCTCCTAAACCTAGTTCTGCCATCTATTTACTTAAGCTCACTAGGTAGTTATGCATTGTTTTCCTCTCTTCCTGTTGCCTTCAAACTGTCCTGTGAGTATTAAATTTTCCAAGCCCTCTTTCTTCATTATGTACCTGAGAAATTTCCCCTATTTCCTCTTGATGATAAGTATAAACATCGTTTTTGTTTCAGGTTCTCTAAAACTTTGTTGTTGCTCACATGTTTGGTCCATGGTATTCTCAGCATCCTTTTGTAGAATCACATTTTTTTGTCTGAAGCTTCCTCTTCATCTGTGATGAGATAGTCCAAAATTCACAACCATATAGGAGATATAATATTACATAACAGTTCAGTACTCTTCTTTGATTCTACCAAAATTTTCCTGTTTCTTAATACTTTCCTTAACTTTTGAAAGGCATCTTTTGCTATCCCAATGTGCCTTCGGATTTCAGTATTACACTTTCCAACCTCTATTAAAATATTTCCAAGATATTTAAATTTTTATACTTGTTTGATTTTGGTATCTCCAATTTGTAATTTGCATGTTGGACTGTTCCTTTTGCTAACAGCCATGTATTTTCTCTTGATTTTTATCGAGGTTCTTGTAGATTCCTTCCTATGTCTGCTATCAACACTATATCATTTGCATATATTATGTTAAGATTATGGCTGCTAATAATGAATCCTTGTAGGACTTTTAATTCTCTCAAAATCACCTCACTGTATAGGTTGAATAAGTCTGGTGAGAAGATACATCCTTGTTTTACATTCCTTTCTATTTTTGTATATTTTCTGAATTCATTTTTGAATTAATTTTGTTATTTGAAGTTGTTTAAAGGCTTAACTCAGTTTGAAAAATATCACGACTTTCTCAAGACCTAAAAACTTATCAATTTGTTTTTTGTTTTTTTTTTCAGTTCGACGTCATGCCACGGCTGATGACTCCGATGGGTATGTCATTCAAACATTTTTCTTTTAAATCTGCATGTAAAAATTTAATTAAAATTATTTTTCCTCAAAATAGATTTTTAATAAAAACTTAAAAGGTAAAATGTTTAACTTTTTAAAGTGTTAATGTTTCACAAATAAATAACTATTTCTTTAATTTTTGTAGATATTTTTTACACTAATTTTTGCTGTATATTTACATCAGAAAAATTAAAATAAAAATTTTCACATGTTAATATTGAGGTGTACCTATTTTATCAAAGAGTCTTATATTTCATTACAATATTGCTCAGTTAGAAGACCAGGAAGCATACTGAACAATGTAAATATTTATATTATTAAGATGTTGTTTTGATTGGTCTCATCAACAATAAGAAGGTCACCATATAAACAGTAGGCAGAGTGAAAGTAATTCAATACAGAGCAGATATATTTTTCTGTTTGTGGCATGATGTTCTATACTACAGGCATACTCATGGTACAATTAAGGGCTAGAACTGGAGACCCATTTCAGGATGTTTGAATTGCATAAGTTTGGGGAGGAAAGTTAAAATTAAACAATATTTCTTAATTTTCAGAATTTTTTAGTATAAAAATATTACACTTGCTTCTATTTTATGTTTTTTAATGGTAGACTAAAATTCAACATACATTTTTAAATACATTTTAGAAAGAAAAACACAAATTACACATGAAAAATGTTTTATAAATATATTTGTTATTATAGATAACTATCATAAAGAAAAATATTAACTTCATGTGACAAATAAATTTTGCAATGTAAAAACAGAATTGAGGTAAAAAGTTTTTAGAAGAAATTAAGCATAACCAAACATTAAAATTTTTTGAGGGAGTATTTGTAACAGTAAAAAGAAAAGATTAGAAAAAATCAGATTAATAAATTATTTCTTTAAATCATGTAAAATTACTCATTTTTCAAGGCTTACAACATATGGCCTTGTCTAGATTTTCAAATGTTTTTCTTTAATTTTGTGGTGGAAATATTTACATTACAGTATAATAACTGTGGTAAAAATTCAACATACTTTTCTACCTGTTAGAAACAGAAATACAGCTATGACAATAAACTACATCCGTGTCGTGGGTAAGATGATAAACTACGTCCAACAGCAAGGCCTCTGATGAGGAGGTTTTGAAGAGCGTGGAACCACCTCTTAATTGTTGGTGTTCCCAGGTCCACCCTGACGTGGGGTGGTAGCACCTGTTAGGGTCCCTGCTATGGGTAAATAGTTAACCCCCCCCCAAACTAGGATTAAATTCACTATGAAAGTGTAAAAATAGGTTTTAATACCAGAAATACTTTGTAAAAAAAAAAATTATTACCAGTAATACATTATTACCAGCAAGACATTTTTGAAAAAAAATATTACCAGCTATACATTTAAAAAAAAAAAAAAAAAAAATACCAGCTATACATTTTTGAAAAAAAAATATTACCAGCAATAAAAATCTTGTCGGCATTAAATAACCCATTGAGGCTGATATGCTGTAAAACAAACCAAACCAAACCAGAAATACGGATTACACAAAAAATTAATGTTAATCATTAGTGCATTTGCATTGATGAATAAAAATGTAACAAAGGAGAATATTAAATTAACTTTAAGCAAAATTTTTAAATTAACTTAAGTAAAAAAAATTAACCTTTAGAATTCTGTATTATTAATATTACTTCCTTTTCCACTGCATTCTTTTTCAAGGCTTCTCAATTGCAATATCCTTATTGTTAATTTCACTCAAAGTTGTTTTGTTGCCATAGCAGGATGTGACAACACAACTGTGAAATTCAAACACTATTATTCAGTGGTCAGTCAGTTTCAGTGACAAGATAAACTATTTGTATAGCAAATAGTCACATATAGGTTAAATAATCTTCCAAGTGACAAGACCAAGATTACTAAATCATATTTATTTTATGAGATTGTTTTTCTTTGTATAGAGGGAATTTGTTTTTTTGCAATAAACATAAAATAATATAGCAAGTTCAAAGAAAATAAAGTAAATAAATTTTCAATTAAATAAGCTAAGTTATTTCAAGTGTAAAAGTACACATTTCTTTTAATTTGTTAAGCTAACTACTGCATCAAACTACTGCAAACCCAAACTAAAATGATATACTCTTAGTGGAACAAGGAGCTTTTGAAATAGGCCTCCGATTCTGGTTCTTAGTTGCACCATGAGTAAGCCTATAGTATAGAATGCCATAGCTAAAGGTCATTTGTATTCTTTAACAGAGAATATTTATGTTGAATGAAGAAATTACTGCTATAATACAACATTAGACTAAAATATGAAATAACATTTGGAACTTGGATATAACATCTAATTAAAGGTCAGCTGAATAGCTGAGAAGGTTAGCTGCAACAAAACTAAGAAACAATATCTATTTTTTTCTTTCTATACTTAAATAGGAAAAGAAACCAAATCTTACCTCCTATCTATATTTTTACATCGAGTGTTTCAACAAGTGCACACAAGTAATAAGCAAAAATAGTAATGTTGATATTAGCCATTTCCTTATAAGGAAATATTTGTCATTCATTGACTGTGCAGCTAGTACTTCTGTTGGTTGAAATTTATAAAATCTTTTTCTTAAAACAATTTTTCAGGAAAATAGGTTTCTCAAGTCCAGTAGCTATTATCACTCTTTTCAGTACTGAGGCGGTTTCCTTCCTAACCTTTGGTTTCAAGTAATGTGGACTATCACCATATTGATTATGTCACTAATTTCTCTTCAAGTTACATGTGATATCCATTTTAGCTGTTGCTGTTAAAAGTCCACAAGTGATGTTTCTGTTATTTGGAACAGTTCTTTGTTTAGGATTCTGTAGCACCAGTCCACAATGTTTAAAATTAACCTAGATTTGGACAAGATGAAAAGGTCACTTAGTTCCAGTGACCAAGAGGAAGAGAAACAATTTTGGTATACTGAAAAGTCAACAACTCTGAACTAGAATGTGAGTTTTTTTTAGGAGAAAGGGTTACTCATCCATATGGTTTATGCAATGGTCATACATAGAATAACTCCTTGGAGATATGATAAAAAAATAAGAAATAAATTCAGTAAAAAAATTATTAAAAAATAAGTCATTATTTATATGGAAATCTATAGACATTCCTAACAAATTGTGTAATGAAGGTCATATTGAATGGAAAGGCTTCTAGATCATTTCACATTAATGCAGGGATTCCCCAGAGCTCTATCCTTGTGCCTAAATTGTTTCTTATCTTCCTCAACATGCTTCCTGATGTCTTCACTTCCCAACTAGGTATTTATGTTGATGACATAGCTATTTACTCCTGTCTTAATAGTAAGTCTGACAAAGTAAAACTGGCAACTGCTCTTGAAAAGGGCTACTAAATTGTGATTAACTGGAGCAAGGAATGGATTGTAAATTTTAACACCTCCTAAACAAAACTTTCACTTAATCACCCTTTCTGTCTGCCATTAGTATGACTGATGCTAAACTCCAGGAGAGCAAAATTGTATCCCTTCTTGGGCACATGTTTTCCACTGACATGAAATGGAGTAATTGTATTGAATCGATTGCTAGGTCTACTGTTAGCAAAGCTGGTATCAGAAAATCTTTTTCATCAGAATCCATCTTGCACATTTATAAATCTACTATTCATCTGTGCATTGACTACTGCTGGTATATCTGGTTTGCGGCTCCTACAATATATCTCAAGATTTTTGACAAAATTCAAAGAATTATCTATAATGTTATTGATCCCAACCTGGGATCTCAATTTTAGTTCCTTTTCCAACATGATATGGCTTCCCTCCTATCATTTCTAAAAAAGATTTTTAAGGCAATTTATCCGATTAGCTTTCCTGCATAAATTTAAGCATGCTACTAGATTAGCAATTAGGATTCAGTTTTATTGTTGAACTAGCTAGATACATTTGTGTGTTCTATTCTAATAGTTTCTTTTCTTGCACTTCTCACCTGTGGAACTCCCAATTTCTTGCTTCCTTGTCACGTACAATTTTAACAAATTTAAATACATCATCAATTGACATCTGTTTTCTTGAATCCTGTTCCTTTATTGTTCTTTTCCTCACTTCTCTTCACTAAAGTCTTCTCATTCTCTTTTACTCCCTTTAACCCCCTGTGTCATAGCCATTATCATCTTGCTTGGGGTGAAATGATTAAAAAAAAACAAAAGATTTAAAATGTAAATAGAAAATGAAAAGATAAATTGTATAAATAAAAAAAATTTATAAAAGATTGAAATTAAAATAATAGTAAAAATAGGTATTTGAAATTAATTTAAAAATTATAAAATCGGTAAGTAAACACAATTTTTTTTTTTTTTTTTTTTTTTTTTTTCCCCTCTAAGTGTTTCACCCCAAGCAAGGTGGGAAGCCACTGGCACGCAAGGGGTTACAGAGAGATGGAGTGATAGAGGAAGGAAGGAAAGAAGGATAGGGGATAGATGAAGGCATCTGGAGACATCGATTGACATTACATTTGAATAGTTGGAGATTATAGCTATCAGGGAAACAGGAAAAGGGGAGGGAGTTCCACAGACGAGAAGTGCGAGACACGAAGCTATTGGAGTAGAAGAGATGGCTACATTTAACAGTTTTGACATTGAAGGGGTGAGAGCGAGATGCCAGCCTAATAGAACGCTTAAATTCATGAAGTCTGGGAACCAGCGAAAGCAGCTCATCAGAGCAGTTACCATGAAAGTATTTGTAAAAAAAAGACAAAGAGAGCCGACAGAAGAATGACCTATTTATTTAAAATAATAAAAATGATAAATATACTTGATAGAAATAAAAATAATTCAACTATAACTCTTAAGATTATAAATTAATATTTACTAGTATTAGATGGGAAATTAATATTTACTAGTAGTAGACATTCAAAGATGGCTGAAAAACAAGAAGCCGGAAGAGAATTCCACGAGTGAGAAATGCAAGAGAAGAAACTGCTGGCATAAAACTTATGGTTTCATCTAGCCATTTCAACTGCAAAATGAGACCTTGCTGCCAATCTAGTACTGCATTTAAATTCATAAAATCTAGGTACCAAAGAGGAAAACTCATCAGAAATGTTACCAAGAAAATATTTATAGAAAACACACAGGGAAGCTACATTATGGCAGTGGGAAAGTGACTGAAGGTGAGATGCCAGGTCAGGACCGATAACATTGCAGATTTATATTTAGTCCTAGCCACCTTGCAGCTTCTTTGTATTGTCATAGACGATGGACAGTGATATTTATTTTGACCTCTTTTCCTTAAAATTTAATCTTATAACAGATACCATAAAAAGATACAAATACCATTGGAAAGTTTAAGTCCATCCATTCTCCTCTCAGCTAAAGGTTAATATCAGAACAGACTGGCCTCTCTAGCCTTGGTTGGCAACTAGTGTAGAAAAATAACTCCAAATTCAAAAACCAGTTCGGCATAGAGCTATGTAAAAACCTACTTGCTGCAGAGACCACTACATACCTAGTGGGGTGTGGCTATCTCACAGGACTTTATATTTATTTTTCTACTGCAAAGTGTTTGATCAGGTTTATTGATAACTGATTTATATTTAATTAAATTTTAAGCCTGGAATTTAAGGGGAAATGTTTATTTTGCAAAATTAATTTGTATTTGCCATTTTTAAGCAAATCCCTGGTATGTGAATAATCATGTTTCTCTTTTCAGATGGACTCCTGTCCACCTTCATTTGCTTAGTGTGCCTGAACTGTGTCACATGACCTCACAGTTCTCTTCTTCTTTATCTTCATCTTTCCAGCAATGGCTCCTCTTTCGAAGAGAGCATCCTTTGCAAGTGAGTATCACCAGACAGTATGAAGTATTTGTAAATATTCAATCTGACTTAGGAAGGCTTGAACTCCACTTTACGTTATTAACTTGATCTTGTCACTGTAAAACAATTGTAAACATAAATAAGAGTGAGGAAATGAGCAATTGACACTATCTCTGCTTCTTTTATGCGTTTTGTTCCTTCAGAATGTGGGAGACTATAGCTCATCACAGCTTCCTATCCTTTGTAGCTGTAAGCAATGTTTATCCCCTTACTGTCCCACCCAGCCCCTTATCTGTTATTTACACATTAATTAATCTACTCGTTAAGTAGATTACTCATTGTTTCCAGTCTGTCTCTTATGCCTTCACTATATCCTTTGAGTGTTAAATTCTCCAAGCTCCCTTTCCTCATTATTTGTTTTAGAAATTTAACTGTCTCTTTCTTACAAGTGCCCTTTTCCTTAGATTAGTGAAAGCAAAAATGACTGTTATATCCATTATCAACTATCAATCATATGACTAATTAATCTGCAGTTAAAAGGAGATGTTGACATACCTTGATAAGCTGTTCAAATTGGATACCATATATCTTTGAGTATAAGCCAATGTCATGCATAATGTGACCACTGAATTTTTCTGCATGAATTTTAACTGCTTCTTTCTGCTGTTAAGTATAAGTTTTTTTTTTTTCATTTGGCAACAATATAAGAAAGAGATGGCAATAAAAATACTGTTGATTATTTATAGTTCATTTGTTTAAATAATGCACTGACTATTGTTTGCAGGGTAAAAATTGTAAGTGAAATGATCCAACAAAAAAAGTAACCAAGTAGTCGTTTTAAGTTCTCTGAATATCTGTGCCATTAAAGAATAGATCTTGGAGTTCAATTATTCAAACAAAATCTGGCATCTTACTGATTTTTTAATAGACACTTAAAAGATTTCACTAATATTGTACAAAAGCTAGCATTGGGAGCTTTTACATTGACCTTGTACATACATAATATATATTTGCACATATGCAAAGGATGACAATAGAAACTTTTATATGAACTTATATATATAAAACAGTCATGAGTGTGACAATAAACTACATCTGGCAGCAAGGTCTTTGATCAGGGAAATTGGATGTTTTGAGGAGGGTGGAACCACCTCTTAATTGCTGTTGTTCCCAGGTCAACCTTGACCCAGGCTGGTAGCACCTGTTAGGCTCCCAGCTATGAGAAAATAGTGAACCCTGAAACAAAGCACTATGAAACTATAAAAATACATTTTTATAGTAAAAATACCAGCAATAGATTTTTATATAAAAAATGATCAACAATACATTTTAAAACAAAATTATCTGTAGTTGAAGGCATACAATTGCGTTCAAAGTATATTTAGTTGAAGGCATACAATTGCATTCAAAATATTTATATTTTGGCATTAAATAACCCATAGAAGTCGATGTGCCACAAAACAAAATCAACCAACCAAGATGAAAGAACTCTTTCATGACATTAATCATACAATTTCTTAAAGAAATCAAATGTATTCCAAAATATAACTTCAGCAAAACTACAACATAAAATACATATATCACTGCCTCTAGTAATCATATCCACACAAACATGTATTATGCATAAAATCTGAGTATCACCTATCATTTATTCAGTTGCGAAAGCAGAATAACATATTTTTATTACTTCAAAGCTCCAAAGAAAATTAAATTTCGGTATTAAATGGCCCATAAGCAATTGATATGTCATTAAACAAATCAATGAAAATCGACAATATAAAACGGGTATTATTTAAAAATATACCTTTTGGTTAATTGTTTTTGAAAAATATTAACCTGTTTGTTTTTATTGTTTCAGTTCTTCATTGTTAACACGTACATATGCCTCAATTTTGCCATTGTTGGTTGTTATATCCCAGGGATTGTTGTCTCATATTTAATTGGTAAGTAACTGTATTTAAATAACAAAATTATTAAGTTTGAAATGTGATTTCATTGTAAAAATACAGTCATACCTCTTTAATCTTTTGCTATATTGTCTGGTAACTTTCATGGTTTACCATGTTTCAAATCTGCCAAATCAAATCAAATTTTAGCTTTAATGGTAATTTAAACTATTTAAAAAAAAAAAAAAAAAAATCTAACCACTTCTTAAAATCAAAATTAAAAACCCTAAGTCTACCCCCAGAGATTAAATAATGGGTTCAGTTCTGAGTTTCCTTTAGGTTACCTAGATCGATATACACCTGAGGATGGCTGAGGGGGCACAACAGTAAAATGCTGTGATAACCACAAGAAAGATGAAGACAATAGTCCAAATATAAATAGTGTAAATAAGAAAAACTCTAAATCTGAAAGCTTTTGATTTTTATTTTTGCATCAAAATTAGACATATATGTATTGTTTCCTAAATCATAAAGGATAATTTTTAACACAACCAATTAAAAGGCAGATATATAATAGGGTAAAGTCCTTGTTTGTGCATGAAAAGACCCTGTGTATCATTAAAAAGAACAGGACATAAATAATACAAAACAAGCAAACAATATATGCAAGGCAAATTAACAGTAATAAGGCAAAGCAAAAGTAATATGGCAAAATGTTCGCAAACTAAAAATTGAGGTTGACGCACAAGAGCAAATTCTAATAAATTAATGCAGCGTACTGACTTCAAGGCAAGACAGATTGGGACTGAGTAGGATTACACTGACAAGTGGCCTATCTTATTGGCTAGGAATAAATCCTATCATGCATTTATATGCTTCTGCCTAAAAATTGGGGAGGGGAAAAGTCTTTTGCAATCATTCCAACCAGAATTGGAACCAAAAAGATCAATAAATTATTTACACTATTTGCATTTGGACTATTGTCCTCATATTTATTGTTATCACAACATTTCGGCTGTTGTGCCCTGCAGCCTTCATCAAGTGTATACTGATGCAGGTAACCTACTGGGAATTCTGAACTGAACCCTTTATTTAATCTACAGGGGTAGACGGTTCTCATTCCACTACCCTTGTCTAGAGATATCTTGTCTAGTTCTTATTTTCTACCTGGCTTACGGCCACATCATGTTGAAACACCTGTTCCTATGCAATCACTGAAGTTAAACAACGTTGAGCCTATTTAGTATCTATATGGGTGGTCACTTGGGAATACCAGGTTCTGAAAGGTTGGATGTGTGGGTGGTGATAACAGCTTGGAATTGGAAATTGGGGGAGTTGAGTTCCAATTCCAGTTGGGTGTGTTATATTTGCTTTTGTCCAATACTTTTGGAAAAAGTATAAATCCACAACTTCTCCTTCCAGCTATGGATTAATTAGTAGGACTTGTATCATTATTATCCCCAAAACACTCTTACAATCTAAAAATATTTTCTGGTTTTGAAATAACCTGCAAAATATTGTAAAAAAAAAAAAAATAATCAATCATATTTTTTACCCTTGTAGATTAAATAAAGCGTCAATATCTGTTTTTGCTTTTGAGATGAGATATTGTAATTATTTACATTATTTACATTGTTTGGACTGTTGTCTTCATCTTTATTGCCATATTCACAACATTTCGGCTGTTGTACACTTCGGCCTTCTTCAGGTAATTGGAATTTTGAACTGAACCCTTTATGGCTGAAACGTTGTGAATATGGCAATAAAGATGAGGACAGAAGTCCAAACAATGTAAATAAAGGGTTCAGTTGCGAATTCATCATAGGTTACCCAATGATATACATCTGATGAAGGCCAGAAGTCACAACAACTGAAACAATGTATTAACAACAACAAAGTTGAGGACAATAGTCTGAATGTATATTGTGTTAATGATGATAACTCTTCATGTTAGATATTCAGACAGAAAGCTTAATAAACATGGCAGAAAAAATTGTGCCTAGCTGTCTTTTAATCTCTTGGACATGCAGAAATGTCAAGAAAACTTATGAAGCATTTCTAATTGATTGTCATCTACTTATTATGAGTTAATAGAAATCATTGGTGTTTTATAGGATTAATGTCTTTTGAGGCAAGCTCTCTTCAGGATAGCTTGAAGTGAAAAATTGATTATATGCATTATTAGAGAAAGCCAAAAGCTATAAATACATTCTGAGTCCATCTGGGGAAAATTAAATAAAATCAATAAATAAAATATTAATAACTAGAAAGAACTGTGAAAATTGCACGGTTTTCCTATTTAAATTTTCTGATGAATCTTAATTTTTTTACTCTTACGTTAATGAGTGAATAAACTCTATGACAATAAAATATCCATAGAAATTCCCCTATCACATCATTAAATATTTGAGCTTAACAACTTGAACAGAATATTGCAATAACAATAATGCTGGTTGTTATTTTAAGAAGTGGGTAGAAATGAAATGATTTGAAGTTGACAACTTTTCCTATTTCACTGAAATAGCTGTTAAACATTTTTATCTTGCTTTCTTTCATTTTCTCATTGAAATCAAGTAGTGTCTTTTCAAAATGGAATAGTCCATTATTTATGAGGTATTTACAGGAGACATTAAACACTTATTTTCCCTTCTTTCTTTCTAGCAAAATCGCCATCTTTTTATGGTAATTGGATTTTTGGCAATTGCCTTACTCAGTTTCCATTGTTTGTAAATACTGTACATGTGAAAAATGGCATTTTTATTACAGTCACCATTGCTTCTCTGCCTTTTGGTTGAGATCAAACTGTAGTATTGGTTCTTATCACATTAATCTGATTCTCTCTCTTCACATCTTCCCTTTCTTTCTTTCATTTTCTTTTTGAAACCAAATATTGTCTTTTCCACTCTTTCCATGCAATTAAAACATGGAATAGTTCATTAATTATGAGCTATTGACAGGACATAATGGTGGTGCTAACTAACAAAGAGAGGGACAAGCACAATTATAATGAAAAAAAAAGAAATGCATTTTTCATGATGCTAAGAGTAAAGAAACCAGAAGTATGATTACCCCATTTGGTTTTGAAAAACACAATTAGGTGATGCTCTTGAAGTCTATAAAAAGACAAATATTTCCTGCTTCACTCTCTCTTTCTCCTCTTTGCTCCAAGATAGAGTACCACCTGGTAATTATGTTTCTGTTGAGAACATTATTTTTCCTATTCCATTGATTAGTGACTCTCTTTCCACTTTTCAATGCATAGCATTTGCATGTGGCTTCCAAAACCTCCACCTATGAAGTAAGTCAAGCTTTTTCTTTGGTTGTTCTAACTCTGTGCAAGGCTGACTAGAGCTTGACCATTGTAACAATGCTTAATACCGAACCCTAATTTTGGGGCCAAGAAAAAGAAAACATATATTTTAAAACCATGTTTAAACCTTCCAACAATAAAGTAAGTAGAAACCTTCCTTTGCCTTTCCTCAAGGCTGACTTGAGCTCAGTCATTAATATGATGCTTTATACTTACTTGCCATAACTCTTGGACCAGAAGGAATACTGGCATACCCAAGAGATATGGAGAATTTTGTTTCACTACAGTCATGATAAAAAGAATAAATATTTGTAGTAGAAAATCAAGTTTTTGTATGCTTTTGTTTTTGTTTACATATTGAACACACACCTTCACCTAAAATACACACAAACACTCAACCTGTTGACTACCACATCCATTCAACATGATCCTTACTCAGCTGATTGATTCAGTATAGCTATATAGTACCCTGCAGCACATCTAGTAATTACTGTGTTTGATAACATATAAACCCACTTTTCAGTTTTTGTAGTATTATCATTGAAAATATTTATCCTGTTGTTCTGTTAGGTTGAGTCATAAATAATTTTCATTTTTCGGAAACAATTGTAACAACAAATGTATCATCGTAACTACAAATTATATGTGCCAGTTAAGAATAAATTAACATGTCTTAGGTTTTACAAGGCATTGGCAGCATACACAGTGGATTAAGGACAAAATGTTGTTCTCAATGCAAAACTGCATACAGTGAGAATAACACAGAAAGAACTTTGGAACTTGGCCCATCCTACCCTGTAGTGTCTTACAGCTTGTAATAAACAAACATGGCAGAGACCCATTAGAGATACCTAAAGAAAATTGAGAGATCATTTAAAAGCTTCTAGCACATATGAGGGGCTGTTTCTAATCTACAGATTCATACCTCCTGCATGTGCACTATCTTTATTAGAAAAATAAACTTCTGGTGGTCAATGATGTCATGACATTACATACCTCACCCTCCTTATTTACCTAGCCTTTATTATTACCTTTTTTGGTTACTGTAAAAGGCTTTGATGGGGGAAAACTTTCACTAACAAAAACCAGATTCAAGCCTGCATAATTTTACTCAAAAGATATTGAAGAACTGCCTGATAAGTGGCAAGAAGTGGCTTAGGATAAGTAAAGATAAGAATGGTTAAAAATGGTTGAGCTCGTCAGCTTTGTGCCAAGTTAAAATTACTTACTTTATGAGTGGACCTGCAAAACACAACCAAACGCTATACTTCTGGAAAGTGGAAAGAAAAGTGTTGTCCTTTCCGAAAGTGGGGTCATAAAACTATGCAGATGACCAAAAATCCTTTCTGGTTCTTTTAATACTAGCATCATGGGAAAATGTATTTATTTATATATTTTTTTTAAATTCTTTATTATTTTATTTCATTTTCTCACAACCTACAGAGGTTGGTGTGCCGTTAAACAAGGAAAGCTAAAATGAACCTGAATTTTCTCCCATTCTAATTAAATAAAAATATTTTCTCTGTACAAGTCTTCACGAAATCATACCATTTGTAAAAAGATTTTGCTTTGTAAATATTTAATATTTTCAACCTATTCTGTTGAATTAATTTTCTATGTTTATACTTGCAGGTATTTCAGTGTTGTTATCTCCATGTCTTATTTACTATCGAGTGCCTCACAAAATTTATAAGAAATTAGAACCAGGCATAAATCGAGTGTGTTATGTTCTATCATATTTTAGTATATTTATCACAGTTTTCCGAGGTAAGTCAAGCTATTGTTTGTAATTCAAACTGTTTTTTGTACATTTTTGTAAATATTTGAGATCCCCTTACAGTATAATCTCAACATGATATTTTAAAAGCAATTCAACCATTCAGTTTATCACTCTTTCATTTAAACAAAATAAACACAAAAGTATTTGCTTGTTACTCTAATTCTGCTATGCACATTAAGATGTTGATAGTAAAGGTGGTGGTAGTCTGACATAAGCAATGATGGTAGTCATAGGGTCAACGAATTATTCAACATGTTGCTTTATAACTTAATAAATATGATTACAATATTAAATACTATCAGGAGAGCCTGGCATTGCCCGGGGATGTAACAGTAAGAGATAGATCAAGTATTGACCATCATAAAGACTGAAAAATAAAATTGACAAAGATTATTGTTTAAGGTTGATGGACACGCATGTCTGAATTAGTTTTTTTTCTTTTTTTTTTTACGAATTGGTCAAACCCAAACCCAAACTCAAACAAAAACATTGTTTTCAATCGTTATGAGTCTATCGATTGAATAGAATTTTATTATAAACAATTGTCTTGTAAATGGAATTTTTAAAGCATTCTGAATGTAAAAATAAAGAAAAAAGTGTACAAGACAATAAGAAACACTACCTGCCAAAAAAAAGTGGTTTTGTTGAAATCGGTTGAAAAGTGTAGGAAATCCGATCCCATATATAAAGGAACACACACACACAAACAACCTGGGTTTTATAATAAGTATAACTCGATATGTGTTGTCCCCCTTTCATTCTCGCGATGCCTCTTAATCGTGTTTTCAAATTGATTATGTGCAAAAACAATTGCGTTTTTCCAATTTTTGGCACTGTCAGAACCACCGCAAGGTAATTTTACGCAGTCCTGTGAAGTTTTGTTGAAATCGGTTCAAAAATGTAGGAAATCCGATCCTATATATAAACGTACAGACAGACAGACACACACACACAATCTGCGTTTTATAATAAGTAAGATAACATATTTCATCATATAGACAAGGATGAATGTGTTAGGTTTTATAATCAGACTACAACTCTCCAAACAAGTAATGCTTGTGTGTATATGGTTATGCACCATACACACATCAGAAATTATGTTACTCTTAACAACCTAATAGACTGTGAGATGTTCATTTATTCAATTTTTTTTAGTTTATTTTTTTAAGAAATTTTCTGTGCTCACCAAGTTTAAGATCATTCCATTTAATAAACTTATATTTTTTTGACTTTTTAAAAAGATATTCAGGTGCAACTTTTATTAAAACCTCCCCACTCTCCCGTTTATTGGATATTAAGAAAAATTGTGCTCCCTCCATGATTATCAGCACCTTCCTTTGTATTAGGCAAAAGTATTTGTGACAAGTTAGTTGCACTATCCCAAATATACCTGTCTATCAGTACAGATACCTTTTGTGGGTAGTTACCTTTGTATTTGTAAAATCAGATATACCCAAAATATAAAAAAGAAACTATTTTAGCTTTCAATAAAATTGATATCACTATAGTAAGTAAAATGTATAGGTCTTGGGAACACCTGCAATGGCAGAGGTTATGGTGATATGATTTGAGCATTAATGACACCTGTCTGTGCCTTACCATCAGATTACTTGAATTGTATGTGGCACAATCTCCAATTATCTTGACTGGCTCTTGTCATTGGATCAAAGCTAACTGATGCTAAAGTCTACATATAGTATTGTTTTTATCACTTTAAATGTTACTTTTAGTAGATACCAATATTTGAATAGACACATCATGTATTTATTAAATAGTATATTTATTTTTGTTACAGGCCTGAATTTTTGAGAATTCTTATTAAAGAAAAATATGCACTTATATATATTTTATATGTGCCTGTCTGTGTGTACACGTAGAATGTTGTGGTTATTTGTCCTTTTCGTTGATTTTTTTCAATCTACTCTCACTCCTTATTAGTTTTTTTTACTTTTTCTCTTTTTCCTTTCAATTGTAGCCATTTTGACTTCCAGTTTTCCAGATATATACTGTTGTTAATTCTTGAGCATTCTATGTATAAAGATTTTTTTTTTTTTTTTTTTTTTTTTTAGTTTTAATCATTTCACCTCAAGCAAGGTGATAATGTCACTAAGATGCAAGGGGTTACTGGCAGTGAAAGTGAATGAGAAAACTTTAGAAGTGGGGACTAGAAACCCAATCCTAAATAAGAAACAAGGAATAAGCTTCTATTCCAGTTCAAAAGATGGGGGAGGAGCGTAGACAAGCCTATCTACACCTTATACCTAAAACAAAAAAAAAAAAATGGAGAATTAGAACAGTGTATGCAAACTAAATGTTGTATGGATTTTTGCCACTAGCTTTTGTGAGTTGATATGCAAATAGTAGTAAAGGACGACTTTGAAGGAAACTAATTGTTAGGGTAATTAATTTTGTTTTTTCTCTCATGGTCAAATTGACCAAACTTTTAGGTAGCACCTCACATATGAGAGCTGATCATTAAGTCCATAGCCTGCTTTAAGTATTTGCTGAATTTTGATCTGAAATTGTCATTGTATAATGTTCACTGTAGGGGATTAATGGAGAAGCATTTTGTTAAGTGCATTGACAAAGAAAATGATGTTGATAAATATTTATGCAAAAGAAATGCTTTTTTCATCATAGGCTATGAACTAATATACATAGATACATAAGTGGGTACACTCACACACATTCATAACTTTCCCAAGAGTATATACATATTTCTAAAGAATTGATGAATTTATTTTTAATCTAACATTTTTATTACTTCAAATGCTATATTTAATGAATACCTGTGTTTAAGTAAATGCTTCATTTTTAAACAGTGTGTATACCTGCTTGCACAATCAAGAAAACTTAATAAGGAAAATGTGTCCTCCAGCTGGCTTCAGACACGTGTCCTCCTCTGTAGCCACCATCTGATATGGCATGCTTTAGACCTCTTGGCCATAGGGAGCATCACAATCTAGCAAAGTTATATTTACCTTTTTAAGGAATGCATATCCCTCTTGATCAGATTTTATCCAAAGCCCATATTTGCTTGGATTTTGTGTCCAAAATGTAAACAAAGCAATTTTTTTAGTGTATAGCCATATTTGAGTTGATGTCCTTTATTTTATTTTATTTTATTTTAAACAGTGTGTATTATGCCTACTGGCCTGTGCAGTTGAAAAAAAAACTTAGTTTTCTCAAGTGTACAGGCCAGTATTCATTTTTTTTTTTTTTTTTACCTTAGGCTGCATATGATATTTCCCAGTTAAGAATTGTCTAACACTTCCACAATTTATTCTTAAGGAAATTTCAGAATATTCTATTAAGAAAAACGAACACTGCCTAATAATTTTTTTTTCAGTTTCTGTAATCTTGTTCTTTTCCATCTTGTAGCAATACGAGGAGACTGTGGAAATAATCAGCCAGGAATTGTCTTGGCTGCAGATGGAACATCTGACGATCTCAACTTGGATGACTTATGTCCTGATACAGACACAGCCATGTTGTCTGCAGCAGCATCAGAGAGTGAAGGAGAAGAAACTCCAGGACCTTCAACTCCTGCACTCTCAGAGAATCAATCAATAGAAAACAGTGAAGATGGTAGAGTGATGTCTTTTATTTTTATCTTCGTTGGTCTTACTATTTTCAAAATTCTGTAATCTTGTTTAAAAAAAAAAAAAGTTTCTTTACATATATTGAATTGTTTGGAAAATCATACTACATTTATAATTAAGACGTGAGTAACTTAATTATTTATGGCAAGAAGAATGAATTTAGTGAACTGAGTTCGAACTCTGGGTAGAACATATTTCTTTCATTTTGCTCTAATGCCCTGGAGTATGCATTTGCTTTGCCCAGACCCCAAGTTATGAGTAACTAGCAGAGTAATTGGAGCACTATAACCTTGTAATGTAGCCCAATTTGGATATCAGGGTCACAGTTCAATTGATTGTTTTTGTTTAATGATATATCAACTTGTATGGGTTATTTAATGCCAAACTCTGAAAACCTTTATTGGCTTATTTAATGCCAAAATCAGTTTTCTTAGGTCTTTTTTTGGTTTGGAGATAAATCTTCATTGTTTATATATGAGTCTGTAAGCATTTCTGGAATGAAGAGTTTTCATTATTTACAGTATATAATACCAAAAATAAAGACATTAGTAGTCTGAATGTAAATAATCTGAAAGCATTTATTTGGTAATTGGCTTGTATTTTGGTGGTGGTGATGGGGGGGTACCCTTCTGAAGGGGGATATAGTCAATGTATTCTAGACCCAGCTAGTAGATCAATTGTCTGCTGGAAGAGTTTGCTATCTACGACCCAGATATTTACTTACTCTAAAAATAAGACTCCAATAATTATTTCTGAAGTTTTGCTTTTTTTTCTTCATAATTGTTATTAAAAAAATTCATTTTTATTTTTTCTAGAAGGACATGAGAGTGACTTGGAACAAGATCTTGCCGAAGGCCTTGGTGAAGAAATGCCTTCCTTTGATGACCACACAGATGACGAACTTCTAGATAGCAAATCATTGTTACCAGATTCAATGCAGTTTGTTCCGACTCATTTTGAAGATTCTGACTCTGATGATGAGGGCCTGTCACATAACCTCAAGTTCTCAGAAGTGACTCCAAAAGGCAGAGATGACATAGAGTCTGAGCGAAATATTGCAGGGCAGCTAGTGGCTCAGGCAATGGGCTCCATGATGAAGGCAGCATTCCAGGGATTATCATCAGATACTGACAACAGCAACAATGATGGCAGCAACAGTTATGCTCCACGCAAATCTCACAAAAGCAAGTCTTCACAGAAAAAAACAGAGTACGAAACCACTACTGTAAAACCTAAAAATAAAAAAGGACGAAATTCTGTGTCCTTGGAAGATTATTTAGAACAAAGTGATACAGAATTGGCAGATGACTTTGAGTTCTTGGACCCTACAGAATTAGAAGATGTTGACAATTCCACGTCATCAAAATAATAAAATGAAAATGCTTGGTGCTTCTAGAAAGGTCAACTGCTTTTCTGTCAATGGGAGCAGTAAGTGGCAGTGTTAATTTGATGGTGACACATCTTATAACTTTTTGTGTCTTTTCTGAACTGCTAAGTCACTCGGTTCATATATAAAATCTTGCACAAATTAAACAAAAGAAAAATGCTTTGTTCTCTTTATACCAGCAAAAACAAACTGATTTTATTTTTTATTTAACTCTGTCAGCCATTTTTGATAGCTGCAGAAAGACTTTCTATTTTTGTGTCCACTTAGTCCGGATACAACAGGCTTTGTTATTTTTTTTTCTTTTTTATGTTTGATTCAAAAGTCAGTGTTTAATCTAACTACATCAGTAGAACTGTTATTAGTACTTTTATCTTCTAAGCAATATCTTCGGTTTTATCATAAAAAGGGGGTTTATATACCCTTACCAAACTGCGGTTTTTCTAATTAATAGAATTTGAATCTCCTATAAATTAATCATATTCATTTTTTTTTCTTTTTCCTTTTTTAATGTATTAAGTTGCTTTTTGCTTATATCTGCATAAACCCCTACACATCTCTTTTTGCTAAAGACCATATGACAATCCGAGGTGCAATGGATATGCAAACAACGAAAAATTCTAGAATAGAAGTGTATAATCAGTTTTACTAACTGCAAACCTGAAGCTGTCGACATTGACGAGCAGAAGACAGCAAATAAATGGATATTAGGTTTGTATTTCTCAAAACTTGTATAAGCTACAAGACTGATATTTATTTCAAGGAAAATAGTAAAACAAATTTATAAATCTTAATTTTTAAATAAAATTCATCTTTCTAAAATATAGCTTCTTCCTTTCTACTGATAAAAAATATTTATTTAAATTGTGATAAAATTGTAAATGTTATCTTTTTAAGAAAAACAACTATTGTATCAAAATTCCTTTCATGTTCGAACTGTTTTACGATGTTTCGGCTGTTGTACCTTTGAGCCTTCTTCACTTACCTGTTAGAATTCAGTAACGTTCTTTTGAACTGAAAAAGACGAATGTAATAATTAACTAAATACGAGTTCTCTCCCCTAACATTTACAACGGAATGAAAACTGTCTGCCTTTATGCAGTGAAGTCAGAATTTTCAATTGAAAAAGCACGAACAGAATAATAAATTAATACGAGTTATCTCCCCTAGCATTGACAGTCTACTCTTATGGAGTGAATGAAAGGGTTCAATTTAAAATTCTGGAAACATAACCAAATATGACAGATAAAGAGGGCCAAAGAGTACAATGCCTGAAGGGTGAATATAGCAATCAAGATGAGGACAACACTTTAAATAAATCAGCATATAATAATGATAAATCCTCATCTCGAAAAATTTTGATTTTATACTAAAAACATTTTAGTTTATACTTTGTCACATGAAGTATTATGAATTCAGTTAATTTCAATTACAAATTTACATTTTATTGAGTGAAATTTTAAATTGAAGCATTACCAATGAAACAAATAAATATTGCTAGAGTTTTAGACAAACAAATATCAGTGAACCTTCCTTTCAAATTGGATGGGTCAGAAAAATTAAAGGAATTTTTAGCAAAAAGACAGTGTCAAAAGGATGTTTTTTTTTTCTTGACACCACTATTATTTTAACTACCTTCACTCCTCAGCAATGATTATTGTTTCAAAAAACTATAATTAGAATTGTAATCAAACCTAAACATGTGATGAAAGTGAATTTATATATTTTTTTTTGTTCTTTAGGATTTACAACAAAATATTTATTTATAAGATTGTTTATTTACAAGAATAATTTTATATTTTCAACCTTTTAAAAACTAATACATTTAAAACTAATGCAATTCAGTATTTATCATGTACTAGTTTATAAAGAAATAAATATGAAAACAATTTTTTATTCATAAATTTATAAAAATTTAATAAATTATTAAAATATATGAACCAACTACAAAGAAATCCTTATTATTTACCATTTTATAATGTTTGAATCTATTGGCAACTAACCAATCATTCCAATAAACAATATAATTAATAGTGTAAATAAACAATGAATAATGGTTTGGTTTTTTTTGTCAACTGTCAAGCACAAAGAAAATGTACAAATTCACTTTCATCTGTTTAAGTTTTATTACAATTCTACTCCTGAATTTTTAAAACAATAAACATTGCAGAGGATTGAAGGTATTAGGTTGGTGCAAAAATAATGAAGTAATAATGTCATTTTTGACGTATTTTTTAACGTCAGAAAACGACATTATGTCATTATTTTTGCACCAACCTAATACTTAAAATAATAGCAGTGTAAACAAAAAAAATCATCTTTTCAGCACTTTATTTTTTTATTTGGGCTTTTTTTGCAGGCATGAAAGTCCAAGTTTGCTGAATTTTTTTGTTTTATTTATTTTAGTAAGATAGTTTTAATTTTCTTCACTATCATTTGTATCTGTTGTAAAATCCTTTAAGCCCACAATAGTTGAATGAATAGTTGAAGTTATTTTTTTTTTAGTTTTTATTTATAAATCAGTTTCTAATAACAAAATGTTAAGAAAACACTTTGACAAAAGGAAACATAAAAGAATAAAACCTTCCAACACTTAAGAACAAACTCCTTTCATTAATATTTTAGTTAAGTTTCATTTGTAAAAAAGAAGTATCAAATAAATAAGTCCAGATCCATGCTGCTCTAACTTGATCCTGGGATCTTTAGTTATTTTTTGGTTAGTCATGAGTAACTGATTGGCACAGATCATTCGAATATTTAGGAGTAACCAATATATCCAACACCCTGAAATAATTTATGCTCTAAGGTGAAAAGATTTTTTTTTTTTTTCATCTAAAAGCTAGCACTGTTTGGATGGAATTCATCACATGTCAAAATTAACAAAATGATTACATTTTTATTAAGCCTTGTTCAATATTATGTAATATATAATGTTGATATTTATTTTTCAACTCTTAAATAAATCAAGTCTCTTATTGTACCTCCATGTGTTCATCTGTCATCCCCAAATTTCAGTAGAATTACAATTGCTTTTCCAACTTATAATTGTGAATATGATATTTGTAAATTTATTGCTCAGGTTTCAATTAAGCATATAAAAGTTTTCTTTTATGTTATAATTTATTTTTAAAAATGTGATAATATGCATTTTTATGTGTACTTAAACTTAATGAAGAGATTTAGCACCCTTAAGGATTTATCTTTCTTTCAAGAGAAGAAAAACTATTAAAATAATGATGATGATAATAAAGTTTCATTTTTGTTAAAAATTTCATTTTTTTTTTTTTTTTTTTTTTTCATCCAACTGTTTAAAAGAAAAATCCCTACCCTTAACCCTGCATTAGTCATCTCAGGTTTCCGAAAATGGATAGCCTCCCGGTGTCTGCCTCCCATAGCAACTGAGCTACAAATACACCATACTATGTGCTATACATCTTCACTACATCAGGAAAGTAGTTAGAGGAAGCAATTGTCAACTACGTATTACAAGTACTTAAAAAAAATTTTGGGATAACACTCCATGTGACTAATGCAAGGTTAAATATTATTAACTAAAATGCGTTTTAAGAATTTTTCTTTTTTATTCTTTGTTGTTTTTCATTCTTGGTTTAACTTTTCCAAAGATGTTCTTTTGAATTTTTTTTTTTATTCATAAAAACGAACTTTACAGTTTTTAATATTTCATGTGTTGTTATTTCCAACCTGTGTAATATATGTATAGACAATTTGTTTATCATTAGTTTTACATCTGGAACATTTTTAATCCATATTCTACTTGCCTAGCCAAATATTCCTGGCTTATTCTGTTTGTTATACATACATAGGCACATTAAAGTTATACTTTCTATTTGCACAACTCTGTGATAGAACTTGATTCTCTTATGTTGTCATTAATTTGTTGTTCATTAAACTTCCCAGGTGACCTCAACAAATGTTTTGTTAGACTTTACTATATTAAAAAGCTCTTGCCTGATAGTCTTTGTTACTTTTGCATATTGAATGAGAAGACAGTCCATATTTCTTTCTTTGTTCATAGAATATTCAAGTTTTGTTGAACATTTTGAGTGAAAGGCATTCAAGGAAACTTGACAGATTAAAACTGAATTGGTTGCAAGATAAAACTTATTATTTTATTGCAGCTTAAAGTAGATGTATGCAAGAAACACTCTATTGTATGATTTAAATATCTGAATCAGATATTAACTTAAATCAAAAAAGTGATATTGAATAGAATATTATTTCAGCTTCTGATGGTTTAGACACCAAAGTTTAACATCCAGAATTCTTTCATTTTAAGGCTGTACCAAGTAAAACCGACATTTATTTTTTCAGATGGTTTTTGCTCTGAATTGGAGAGTGCATATGACTCTTAACAGAATCTAATGGTATTTACAGTTGTACTTGTGATCTGGATTTTACTAGCATTTCTAACCTCACACACACACATATATATATATATGTACCTCTTTGTGGAGTTGCATGTGCCTCCTCCTAAGCTGTGTACAGATTGCTTGTAGATACTTTGCATCCAGTTGAAGGCCAAGCTCTCAAAACCCAATGATTGAGTGGATGTGAAATCCATTAAAAAGATATTAATAGTACATAGATTTGATATTGCTTGCAAGATATTTTTTATTATCAGACTGTTTATTTGTAAAACGAAACTGGAACACTGCTTCTATTGTTTTTTTTAAGTTTTTAAAATGTGATTAGACTGTAATGAAATTTGTATAATTCCCATCTTCATCTTTCTTTGTTGTACATCTTTAATTTTTGTGAAGATAAAAAGTATGTCGAAAACACTTGAAAATGGCTTTATACAAATGTTCTATCATCTACCAGAATGCTGATAAATTAGATCATAAAAATTCCTTATGCTTGATAAGAATAATCTTTATTTCTTTTTTAAAATAAATCTTAGATCAGCATTGTCAGTTATTTCCTGGACAGAATTTTTATTTCCTAATTTTTTTTTATTGTAATTCACCAAACCATCATTGTTAAGAAAAAAAATTAATGATAGCGATTTCCTTATTCAACATTTGTTGACTGAATAGCCAGTTATTTCATTCCATGGCCATCAAGCTGGGCTCAATGTGTAGTATCTGCGGTTGGGTGAACAAATTAAGTTTTATTGTTCAATTGTGTTTCTGTCTTCGGACAAGTGGAAATATTATTAGTAAAATTGATGCCAGCACAACCAACGGTTGTGGGGTCTGGATTATTTTTGGACCTGGCTCAGGTGCTTGTGTCACACCCTGCAGCATGGGATGGCAAATAAATTAAATCTACTTTTGTGTGGACAAACTACATTTTATCTCAATTGTTTTTCTATCTTTGGACAGAACAGGAGAAATAAATGAGGGATGCCTGATCCTGGAGATTCTAACCTGTGGCAGTACCTCCCTCATTGAACATAGCATTGATTATAATTTATAAAATCTTTCTATTAAAATAATTTTTTTCAGAAAAATAGGTTTCTTATGTTCAGTTTTCACTCTTTCCAGTATTGATTTTTTTGGCGGGTGTTCTAACTTTTTCAGTGTAGAACATTGACATCTTGATTCTGTCACTATTTTCTCTTCAAGTTACAAGTGATATCCATTTTTAGTTGTTAGTGTTATTGAAAGTCTTCAAATGATGTAGTTTCTCTTATTTGATACAGTTCTTTTATTCTGTATCACCAGTTCATGAGATTCAAAAGGAGGATGGTCCTTACTGAGTCCTACATGCTTCACTTGCTCAAAACCATTTTTAACTATAGATCTGAGAATGTGTTTGGCTACAGCTGACAGTTTAGATATTGCCGAATGACTTTGTTGCCATGCATGGCATCCATATGAGAGTCTAGATCTGACTTTATTTAAAAATGACTCAAAATTAAAATTGAATAAATAAAACGTCACTGATTCATTATTTCTAATTCACACTCATTAGTAAATAACTTGAGACCTGTAAAAAAACAAAAAAACCAGAAACAAATAATTAAGATAAGAAATATTAATTAAAACATTCAGCTTTAGAAGTTTATCTTCTTCCTGTTTAGGATAGGATTTCTGGTTCCTTCTAAAGTCTACTTCAACTCTATACGTCTAACTTCTTTGCCTAACCTCTGAAATTTTATTTTACTTTTCCTTCAATGAGTAGATAGGCTTTCCATCATCTAGTTCACACTATTTTGTGATATTTTGAACAGAAGAGGTTTATCCCTTGTTTGGGATTGGGTTTCCAGTTTCTTCTAAAGTCTTCTCATTCTCTTTCACTCCCAGTAGCCCCCTTGCATCTTAGTGGCATTATCACCTTGTTTGAAGGGAAGCGGGGAATTGATTAAAAAAAAAAAAATCCTATTTTCATCTCACTACCCCTTTCCCTTGTTTTCTAGTTGATTTTAATAATCAGGATGATTTCAACTGCTTCACAAGTTTCATCTGAGCACTCCAATAATGATGGGTACACTTGTTTACATTATTTACACTTAGACTATTGTTTTCATCTTTGTTGTTACTATCACATTTTGGATGCTGCACCCTCATCAGGTGTTTGTTGAGCCAAGTAATATATTGGGAATTTTTAACAGACCCTCCCCCCATTATTTAAGATAAAGGGGTAAATTGTTCTTGTTTTACTGAGCATGTCTAGAACCTTTCATCTCTTGTTCTCTTTTTACTATTCCTCACCATTTCCAGTGAGTTTTAAGTCCGCACTACCTCGCCCAGGGATTGAACTTAAAATTATTGTCACCAAATTACCTAACCAATGCTTTTATCCACTTGGCTATTGTCACATGGGTATGCTCATCTCCTCTTTATTCCAGTTTTCTGGAAAGATCTACATATTTTTTTCAACTTCATTTTATTCGCTGGAAATAACATTCACTGACAGATCAGGTGTAATTAATTTCAAAGTACAATATTTTTCCCCCTCTCTCTGGTTTATGCTTATAGCATTGGCTTTCATGACGGAATCTTGAGCCACTTGCACAATTCCTGGCAGATCACATTTTTAACCCAGTCATGTATATTTTTGTACCCCACCTTTCCCTGAACTGCAGTTGGCTATTATGATTAATGGGTTCCTGCTATTTTCATTATGGTGATGATGTCAATATTGTCAACCTACTGTTAAGGTAAAAAAAAAATTTCAAAAACTGAGGAGTAAAAAATCCTTTTTGTGGCTTTTGACCCATGTATTTTTAATTTGTCAATGACAAAGTGAATATCTGCATTTAGTTCTTGTTTACAAAGTTATCTTGTAACCACTTCAATGTCTGCCTTGTATGCTATTAAAACCAATACCGCAACTGTTGGCCTTATCTCATTGCCTTTTGCAACGAGACGTTTTATGTCGTTTATCATTTTTACTTTTTTTCCCCGAAACATGGTGAGGCGGGTAATTTCTTGGCTCCATTGATTATCAAGGCTGTCAACAATTCAAGCTGAATCCTGCACAATAAAAAAAAAAAACCAGGATGTTTATGCATAAAACTGAATGTGTTATCAGTGAACATTATCTTGCTCCCACCCCCATTACATTTCATAAATATTGATACTTTCATGGATGAATGTAATTCTGCAACAATAAATTATTATCAGCAATCTGTTTTGTTTTTGTCACCTCTCTGTAGTTGCATTTGCCTTTACATATGGCACTTTTTATATTTATACACACACACACACGAGCCATTTTGTTTTTTATGGTTTATCAACCATCTGCAAATTATTTAAAGCCAGAAAATAATTTTCATATTGTAAGAATTTTGTAGATAATGATTTACTGAAGCACAGTGGATTAATGAATAGCTGCTTGTATTGAGGAATCAGTGAGCCGAGTTTGAATTCCAGTCAAATCCATTACATTCACTTACATGCTAATACCCTTGGGAAAGGTATGAATCCTCTGTAAATAGCAGGACAGACTAGGTTCTATAGCCTTGGATGGCAACTGGTCTACTGCAGGAAAAAATCTGCCTCATAATTCACATCAAAAGATACATGATCACCTAAGCATGTATCATGCATGGCACATAATTGACTGACTGATACAAAGTCATACTAATTAATCCAGCTGGGGAGAAGAGGTGAACTCATACATTTCCCCCAAAGGTATTTAGGCAGGAGTATAATGAACTGGACTGGAATTGGAACTTAGCTCTCTAATTTCCAACTGTGAAGCATCATCCATTACACCACCCACATATCCAAGTTTACAGTATCTGGTATTCCCAAGCAGTAACTGATTTAGGTACTGACCAGGTTCAAAATTGTGATCGTATAAGAACTGACATTTCAATGTGATATGGCTGTAAAACTGTTTTAACTTTAAAGCACACTGCAATTTCTCATCTTCAGCAACTTTGTCAGTCCTTCCCAAACCTCTGTCTTGTATTAACCATTAGCATTCTACATTATTATTTTTCTTTCTACTGCATTCTTTCTCAAGGCCCCTCAATTGCAATATCCTTATTGTTAATTTCACTCAAAGTTGTTTTTTATTACCATAGCAACAACTATGAAATTCAAATTTGGGGATCAGTCACCTTTAGTGGCAGGATAAACATTTTGTCCAGCAAATGAAGTCACAGAGTGATAAGAGCTAATTCATGAAAGTGCTGCAAGTCTTCCAATCTCTTCAAAGTTTTTATAGAGAATGATAGAATATCATTGCTATTCTTTTCATGCCAATGTACGAGTATCGTCTAATATCTGTGGATGTTATTCTCCCATTTGGTAATGACAAAACCATTTTCATATATTTACTGTTTGTTTCCAAAGCTATTGTGTTGCCTAATATAAAGTCACCCCATCCCAACTTGAGACAACAATCAACACCCAATACCAACAATTCCTGCACCCTCCTGTAACATTAAATTTTGAAATTCACACCTACTACAGAAGTAACAAGCAGAGGGGAAAGAAATGGTAAGTAACAAAAATGCCCATGGGACTGACTTCACAAGAAAGTGTCCTGCCAAATACTGCCCCCACCTACTGCTTTTATTGGCACAAGATGTCCCACAAAGACCCAGATCATGATCAGTTGCAAAGGCCCATATCTAGACATGCTAAACTGTACCACTGCTGAAAACATGCAATCCGAGGACTCTTGCATCTGTACTGATGAGCATTTGCCTCAGGGGTAGAGTTTTCTCCTTACACAGAGAATATCAAATTTGAGAATCATTTTTTTTTTTTTGTATATCAGTGCTATATAGTCAACATGAGAAGACTGCTGCAGAGAACAATTCTTTCATTTTATAAAATCAACTAAAGTTAATGAAATTACCATAGATTTTTTTTTTAATCCTTTAATGCCTACATTTATAGTAAAAAAAAAAAAAAAAAAAAAAAAATCTCTAAAGGTGATCATCAGCTGAAATATCAATGATGGATACAGAATTCTAGATGATCTAAGTGTTCTACAGGGTGACCCACAAAAACCCCAGGAAATTTGGTAGTTTATTTAATTGTTGGAATTTATGTTAGTTATTTAAAACAAAAGAAAAACAGATGTTAGATGTAGTGATCAAACTAAAAAAAAAAAAAATTTTTTTATCATATAGTAAATCTAAAATATCCCCCTTTTTTGGTGTGCGTGTGGGACACACACACCTTGTACAGGTGATGACAATCAAGACTATTTCATCCATTTTATTCTATTAAGCTATTGTCTTCACATTTTTATGAACCCATTTCAGCCAATACCTTCTACCCTCCACAAGTGTTTGTCACATTTAATAACTAGCTATCATAGAGAAAAGTATTCACAATATATAAAGTACCAGAGTTAACAGCTCATAGATAAGGAAATGTAATTATAGGGTGGGGAGGTCTGATATATAACACTGCTGTCCTTTAGCCAATACCTCATAAATAATGGATTATCCTATTTTGACTACAAGGAAAGATGGAAAAAAAAATATATCAGATGCTGTTGCTTGGTTTCAGTGAGGAAAAAAAAAAAAAAAAAAAAAAAAAAAATGAAGAAAAGAATGGAAGAGGTAATGAACATTATTCGGACAATTGTCCTCATCTTTGTCGCCATATTTAATACGTTTCCACCGTTGTACACTCCGGCTTTCTTCAGGTAGTTGTAATGTCAAACTGAACCCTTTATTTTGATCACTGGGGTAGACTGTTCGAGTTCTACATGCCATGTTTAATGGATGTCAGTTATCAGCTAATTTCCCTCTGAAAGTTCTCCACTGTTTTAACTGGGTATTGACCTCAAACTCTTTGGGTCCTGTCACTGGATCTTATCCACTGTGCAAACATCTGTGTATTATGAACCTAATGTCTCAGCAACCATTTTTATCAGTGCTCATATTGCAATTTTTTGCTGTTATCATTGCATGTTTTTACCAGAGCTCATGTGGCAACTTTTGTTGTTATTAGCTTTCCTCTGGCACTCCTTATTAATGGTTTCCATATTGTATTCATTTCTATGCTTGGTTGGCTCCGGAGATTTTTGTGGCCTAGCATGTGTGAAGGACCCAAAGGGTGTGAGTTCAATACCCAGTTCAGGCAGTGGAGAACTTTCAGATGGAAATTATTAGGTTGGTGCAAAAATGATGTCGGTTTTTGACATTTTTTAACGTCAAAAACCGACATTATTTTTGCACCAACCTAATAACAGGAGATAACTGACATCCATTAAACATGGCATGTGGAACTAGAACAGTGAGCGAAATAAAGCATTCAGTTCGACATTCCAACCAACTGAAGATGGCCGGAGTGTACAATGGCCGAAATGTTGTAATAAATATGGCTACAAAGATGAGGACAATAGTGGGAAAACCTGTCAATTTTAAATCTTTATATTTGTACCCTCTTACTTTAAATAATGTTCTGCAATCAAACCTATGATTGTTGTTACAATATGTTGTTAAACTGAAATATTTAACAGCACAATAGGTGGAACTTCTAGAAAAAGCATAACATTCTGATAGGTACGACCAGTATTTTTTCTACTAATGAATCCTTACAAATCCCCTAGCACATCAGACACTGAAAACCTATTAATGTACCCTGTCAATGAAACAATTGATATTTTAAATAATATTCACCATCAAATAGACAGAGAATGTCTATCCTTTTTTAATAAAAATGGATTTAGAACAATTGCTGCCTAATTAAGACAGCACATACAAGATGGCTTAAAAACCTTTTACATCTGTATAATGTTTCACTTGAGTTGCAAATTGGTTTCCCACATTACCCAACTGAAATTGCTAGTTGCCTCCCTGTGCCTTTTCTATAAATACTTTTACGGGAACTGTCTGTATGAGCTCTTTGCTATGGTACCTAGACTATGTATTTAGATGTGATATCTATCTTCCTGTATGGTAGTATGTGCTGGACAATCTGAAAGATGAAGAGGAGACTTGAAGCAACAGAAATGCATTTCTACAAAAAACACTGCGGGCTGAACATGTGAGCAACGACAGTCTTGGGAAAAAAAAACAAAAAAAAAAACTATTACTCAACATCAGGAATAGACAGCTGAGGTTCCTAAGTCATATGAGGAAGGAGGGCTTTGAAAATCTGATACTCACAGGACAGAGGAAGACAACATATGACACTTGATGAACTCGAGTAATAGATAGCAGAACGACAAGGTTTACTAAGCACAAGAGACAGGAGTTGGGAAACCATGATTGCCTACACACTAAAAAGAGACAATGCCTAAAGACAACTAGGCTGGTGACAAGGTCTCAATGATATACAGTCGAGTTGGCTAAATGTAGACTTAAGTCCTATGCTAAGTCATTACTCGCACATGCTTGTGGAACATTCTCCCAGCTCCATGTTTTCTGGCCAACTTTGAGCTTCCAAAATTTAAATACAATGTCAATCGCCATCTGCTGTTCTGATTACTCTTGTTCTCACTCCTTAGTTATGTTTCCCTTTTCTAATTCTTTCACACTCAGTAACTGCCTTGCTTGGGGGTGAACTTAAAAAAAAAAAGAAAAAAAAAGAAAGTTGAAACAAGATTTGTACACTTTCAAACATTTATTGGCTCCCAAAAGCATGTCTTAAGATTCCTTCATCTCACGGAGACGTCTGATGGCACTTCGAACTGTAACAGCAGCTGTTGTGCTACAAAGAGAAAAGGATAAAACGTCAAAATACACTTGGAGGAGGAGAAAAAAAAAAAAAAAAAAGTACCAATCACAAGATAAAGATTTAAAGCATTACATTTTGTTGATAATTTCAACTGACATAAAAATAAGAATATACTGCAATTCTAATGACTAATCTAGGCAGGCAATTGTTAGCAGATAATCATCCCCACCTAAAAAAAAAAAAAAAAAAAAAAAAATTGTCACAACTCTCTACTACATATTTATTTCAGTTATTCATTAGGTTGACTTTCATTGAGAGAACATTAAATTTAACGGCAGTTACAGCAGATGAGTCTTTCTTATTGCTCATTGGGGTTTTAGAAATCAGGCCTTCTAATATTTATCAGACAAAAGTACATTGCCTAATGTTTAATGACCAAATTTTAAATTTGTACCTGGGATTTTTAACTTGGAATTTGGATATACAACATTACAAGGTTTTGTAATTTGATCTTTAAGAGGAAACTTGTGTTTATACAGTTTTATTTTTCATTTGAGATTTGTTATTCTGTTCATAAATTACAGTATTTTTGCTTTAACAAAATTAACTTTTTTCTCATTACTAAAATAATTGTCTGAAAAATCAACGCCATTGGTATATGTATACAAAAATACAGTTTCTGAAAATATTTTGCTTAAGAACAAGTGTATGTGTTTCAGAATTGTAGAAAAATGCTAAAAGTGTGTGCGTTTTGTTTTTTTTTAATTTATCCGGTTTCATATGTACTGCAGCCACAGTAGAAGTGGTGTTTCTTGAGCAATATAGCCTGATGGAGCCCAACCCCAGCTCCAGACTGTTTTTTAAATTCAGAGTTATTTCTCCTAGACTGGTTACCACCCAAATTTATAGAACCCAGTCTATCCTGCTATTTACCCATAGCTTTTGGCAAGAAGAGGAATAATACCTTTTCTAAGGGTATTAGCACATAAGTGAATGTAATGGATCTGATTGAAATTCAAACTCTGCTCAAATTATTTGAATTGGCAGACACTAAATTACCTCATGAAATTTTTGAAACTCACTTTAGCACATGATAAACAATATTTTCTCTACTATAAAAAAAAAAAAAAAAATTACACGTGTTCTTTTTAGTAGTACAGCCCACCTTGCGATGAGCTATAGATCATGTGGCATAATGCTGGAAAAAAAAAAAAAAAAAAATTTACACATGCCTGGATAAAAAAAAATGCTGATCTACAAAAATTATTCCCTGGACTGCTTCTCGTTTTTTAAATTTGAGGGTCAGAATAGTCTTACTCTTATTTTTGGATCAAGTTTAAAAAGCTTTGTAGATATTAGGTTGGTGCAAAAATATCGTTTTTTGACGTATTTTTTAACGTCAAAAAAAAAAAAAAAAAAAAAAAAAAAAAAAAAAAAAAAAAGATATTTTTGCACCAACCTAATAATAATCTCATGGAATGAATTTCTTATCCATCTTTTAAAATAAATTAATGAAAAAAGTTGAACTTACCTGTAAGACCAAGCACCTCCAGCTACAATTTTCCTACAAGATTTGCAGGCCCAAATACCAACGGCTCGTCTCTTTACAGCATCCTGTAACAACAATGGAATTACTTACTGGACTGCCTTTATAAATATGGCAAATAGCCACATTAGAGGAGGATTTGATTTACTCAAGTATTTCCATTCTATATACAAGTATTTAATACACCCCTTCCTTGTTTACTCTATTTTGAACAAAGCAAACATTATAAAAATTCCCCATAAAATGCCGTAAAATAAGTTACGATAAAAAAAAAACAAAAAAAAAAAACTTTAATACACTTGTTTATTTCTCACGAAAGACTCAAAAATAAAGAGAAACCCAAAACACATGACTACGCAAAAATGAAAGGAGAGTCATAAAGAAATAAAACAAAGTGGTGTCAAGAACTGTGTCACTTCTATAGGGGATAAAACAAGGTAAAATACTGAAAAAAATGACTTATCTGAAACTAGATATTTTCTGAAAGCAAACAATGTTCTTTCATTTAAAAGTAAAATTGGCTGGTGTAAATGAGAATTTTTTTATTATTATTATTATTATTATTCAGGGAATATAATGTGAAAAGTGAAATTTTTGCTTTTTTTTTTTTGTTCTGGAAAAAAAAAAAATAAAAAAAAAAAAAAAAAAAATAATCATAGGTTGCCAAAAACGTTATTCCTTTTTACAGGTAAAATTGGTTGGTGTAAATGGGTCAAAATTTCCCCCCAATAACAGGAAATTAACCAATTTATTTTGATAATCAGAATCGTAATTGGAGACTGTCAAATGAATATCACTTACCCAAGTCTTTTCTTTCAAGTCTGCCCAATGATTCATTTTGAGAATGTGTGACAAATTTTAACCCACACACACATATATATATATATATATATATATATATATATATATATATATATATATTGAAAATTACAAATGGACTTTATCGTATTTTGGTACGGTTGTTGCTGAAATAAGACTGTACGTGATATTTTGCTACTATGTTAGCAATAGAGGATATTATTGCTTCTTTGGACTTGCCACATGGTTATTTTGATATTTCCATTGTTGTTGCATTCAGAAAATTTGCTAAGACTGTTGCTAAGAAGATGGTATTCTGTGGTGAGAAATTTAATATTTTAAAAGTTTTCCCATCTTTTACAGGTTCTTATGTCAAAGCTTTTTTTCAGTTAGTGGCCCCGAAAGAGGTGATAATTCATTGCTTTCTACTTCTATTTCATCCTCAGCTGAAAGCATGACTGATTTTTCTTCAGTTTCCACATTCACTCCACTAAGACCAGCTTCAAGAGAAAATATTTTGCTCAATTATCTGCAGAACAATGGACAACTCAGGCCATTCAGAAAAAAATTGAAAATGCTCAGGATTCAATCAAGAAAATTTCTGCCTCAAAAAATTTTGGTGATGAGGAAGCCATTGGAAACTTGAATGCAACACTGGTCAATAGATTGGAGTCCAAGAAGGTCCAAACCAGCAATTTAGTTTTGATCCCAAAAAATCAGTTTTCCCCAGTGGATGGCTATTCCGGATCAATTTTTTGGGATGAAAGCCATAAGGCCGGTATTTTTATTTCTTTGCCTGTTGCACGCAAACCCAATTCTAAAATAACATCTAAGAATTTGCATCTCTGGGCTAAGATGTTGTGTAATGTTTCAGCGTTAATAAAGACACTGACCAAGAAACTTATTTACATGAAATGGGTTTGCTTTTTGGACACCAGAAAAATGTTTTCCAAAATCCCTTAGCTCAATGTCTCATATCTAAAATCTGGCCGTATTTAACAGTTGTTCAGGCAGTAAACCTTAGACTGTCTTGATTTTCCTTGGACAACTTTGAGACGTCTGAAAACCAGCCTGGCAGCCTATGGAATTACAATTTTCCCTTCAGAATTATTCATGCGTTCTCATGAGAAAACTCGTTTGCCCTGAAAGTGAACTTGAAACCAAAATTATACTCATGGACACAAAAAATAAGGGTGATGATAAGAGAAAACTCATGGAGGTGCCAGTGTCCCAGGTGAAGAATCTGCTTTAATATATGACCCAAACAATTCAGAACATGCTGCAAAAAGACAGTGACTGTTTCTGTCAAGCAAAGTTTTTGTCCTTTTTTCAGGTGACAAAGGAGGCGAGAGCATGAAATTTCATTTCTCAACCCATTCTCTAAAAATTAGTCGGTCAGCATTTTCATGTAAAATATATTCTTTGTATGCAGCTGAGGATACACATGAAAACCAAATGAAGGCCATGACAAATTTTGGGGAAGATTTTAAATGCACGCAGGACTAGAGTTTCAAAATATGCAGACTTTCTGCCACTGTTCTTTTCAGTGGTGACTACAAATTCCTGTATGCAACTCTGGGACATCAAGGTGCATCTGTATCTTTCCCTTCTCTTTATGACCAGGTTAGTTTGGATCATCTCTGAAACCACCCTAAGAGTCCGCACACTTCAGAGTCCTGTAATATTCCCTTGCGCCATATTAATGACTATGTGTTAAATTATGCAGAAAATGTTGTTGATGATCGGCAAGCAGGTAAGCTCAAGAAAAAAGGAAAAGATCATTTGTCAGTCATCGGCTGTGCTGTTTTTCCTATAAAGTCCTTGGACAATGTTGTTCTTCCCACTTTGCATGCGACTCTCGGGGTAGTTAGAAAGTTTTTTAGGATTTGGGAAAAATATGCCCAGGCGATTGATCAAACTGAGAATTACCCCAGAAGTCAAAAGGAAAATTTTGAAACTTGAACAGAGACAACGGGATGTGCTTGCAGAAAAACAGGTGGCCCAGAGTGAACATGAGGGATACTGCAAGCGTCTTCTGGACATTCAAAATGTTCTCAATCATCTTGAAATCACGGATAAGCATAAAAGCAGGGCATTGGCAACACTCGAACTAAAACAACTAGCCAAAAACGCAATGATTGGGGGGAAAAAAAATGTTGGCGCCCTAATAAAAGTTCAGAGATTCTTCATTCGTGTGGAGCAGAAATCTGCCTTGTCACAAAATATGACATTGATTCATACAGAGATGACCGGGTTATGTGTGACTTATGCGCTCAGTGGCAAAGGTGGTGTTTGTTCTTGTCTGAACGAACCCTCTGCATCCAGATGCTCTTAACTGAATGTGAAGCTGTATTGACTTGATTCAAGCAGGATCATCATCTGCTTCATTGAAGTCTTTTTCTTGTAAACTCTAAAAATAATATTTGTCAAAAACATTCAATTGGAGAAAAGAAAAAAAGTTTGTTTCAAAGTTCTAAAAATCAAAAATTCTTGACTTGTTTGCATTGTTTCTTTGATGTCTTGTGCTGTTAAGCACCTTTTTTGGAGACAGTGTTTGTGTTTTGTCACATAATCTCAAAATGATTCGTGTCCCACATACTTGAAAGAAAAAAAACCTTGGAAAGTGGCATTTAGTCGATGGTTTCCAATTATGATTTATGCTTTCTGATTATCAAAAGAAATTGGTTAATTTCCGGTTATTGGGGAAAAGTTTTTGTCTCGAACAAGAAAACAATGGAAAAATTTATTATTTTTCACATTTTACCCCATGAAAAAAAGTTTAGCTATTTACAGCTTCCAGAATATACCCACTTTCATGGGGCTGACTGATAGTTGGCCAGATAATGAACTAAAATGACAAAAATTTCAAATTTTGAAGGTTTTGCGTTATTTTTGACACCCCAAGAGGGGGGAGGAGCTTCAAATTCAGCTCTATGCTCAGTGTTTTTTTTTTTATCCTAAAGCATAAATGTGTAAAAAAAAAAAAAAAAAAAAAAAAAAAAAAAAAACTTCCAGTTATTGGCGATTTTTTTCTTCAGAACACTGAGGGAGTTAGAAAAAAAAAAAAAAAATAATTCCTTTACAGTACACCAGGCAATTTTACTTTTAAATGAAAGAACATTGTTTGCTTTCAGTATATACCTACTTTCATGGAATTATGTTTGGCATTTCACCAGGTAAATGGATTAATTTAAATTTTAAAATACTGAAATTTTTGAAGATTTTGCCTCATCTTTGACCACCCCCGAGAGTTTTGTTTCAAACTCAATTTTATGGTTGAAATTGTTCGACTATGATTTAAGCTTTCTGACCTAAAAAAAAAAAAAAAAAAAAAAAAAAAAAAAAAGAGCTTAATTTCCTATTATTGTGGAAATTTTTTTTTTAGAAAAAAAAAAAAAAAAAAAAAAGGAATTTTCACTATTTTTTCACATTTTACCCCCTGAAAAATTTTTTGAGTTAAATACACCAGCCAATTTTATTTTTAAATGAAAGAACATATTGTTTGCTTTCAGAAAATACCTAGTTTCATGGCATTCAGATCAAAAGTTTCCTTGATACGTTATTCAGATGATGACGAGTCATTTTTCAATATTTTACCACTATAAAAGTATGAAAATCCATTTTTTTTCAGAGAAAATAGGCTGTGACAAAGTGACTTTTGCTATTTTTGTGATGATTTTTACAGGGATAGAAAATCTTTTACCATAGCAGACCTGGATTGACTTTAAGCTTAGTGGGGCTATATAGGAACCCTCAAACAGCTGTGTTCGGTCTTTATACTCTTAAAGATTCTGATGATAAAAGTTTGTTTTTAGGTGCTATCTACATGAAAGAGACCAAATAAGCATACAAGAAAAATAAGTCAAATAGATCTGAGGAGAAACGAATGGAAAATTTTGGATTAAGAATTTGACATCTAGAATTAAAAACAAAAAAAAAAATAAAAAGCTAGAAATCCCGCCAGGATATCTGTTTAAATGACGTTAATTTTTTTTATTCGGCAGAAGTATGCGGTTTCTAGAATATTAAAACAAACAAAAACACACTACTGGTTAAACATCGAAAGTAAATGTCTGGAATTGAGCAAATTTATTTAGCCTCCGGATTGTACCAGTGTTAGCCGATTAAACCTTTCTCTTGTGCAGAGTTTTCGGTCTATCCTTGAACAAAGTTTCCATGCAAAGAATTCCATTATGGTATCACACAAAGAAATTGAGTTTCCGTATGGTCGATATAGACCGCTCAACTTGGGGGCACCACGGGGTAGTATAATGGTTAGCAAACTTGTCTCGCTAGACCAATTACGAGTGAGTAGTGAGTTCGATCCTTACTGGGTGTCCCATACCTTCGGGCTTGTGCCACATCTAAGCTACGCTTGGAAAATCATTATAGACCGCTCAACTTTCTCAAGACAGGTGGGAACAATTCGTGATATCCGCCTTTAAAAAAAGTAATTCAAGTATATTTGTAAAGAAATCAAATGAGTTTCTGTACACTTTCCAGTGAATCAATGTCCGCCTTGTTGTTAGGACTTCAACAGGGAACCTCATATTCCGCCGTTGATCGTACAATAGATAAAAATACAAAAGTTTTCACTTAAATAAACATGGCTAGCAAAGCTTTTAAAATTAAGAAATCGATAAGCAATTCCTTTTTAGCTCAAAAGAGCTATTTGTTTAGAGTACCCCCTCAAACAAAGGGGTATGATTTTTTTAAAACAAAAAGTAAATAAACTATAACACTAGCAGTCATCTGATGAGAGAAAACAAAATTCGATCCAGGGAGACGAGAACTAGTTACTTGTGGATACACGAGGTTAATTACATGTACTTACTTTACCACAGAATTTGCATGTGTATTTGGCATGCTGTGAGATTTCCATTTTCTTCACGGTTTTTCTGAGGGAGGCACCATACCTGGTACCATATTTTCCACAGATTCCAACCTTCTTGGTACGTTTGGCCTGAAATAAGAGAAGAAATTTTAAGTTTCCCGATATGAGCACACTACACGTGAACATCAATCATTCGCCATTATTAATATATTTACAAGTTAAAAAATGCTAATAAAATCATACTTTTTCCCTAACTTCATCGAAATAAACAAACGAATTTATCAGGAAAAGACTAAAGCGAATAAATAAAACTATCGAAATAAGTAAATTGCATAATTATTACTTTTAAACATGACGTGAATTTACATATCCACGCTGCAGTTACATGCAATAAAATTCATTTAAATAAACTAACCAAAGAAAGACACAAAATTCCGTGTTTGTATTAAGAGAAATGCTACAAATTATACATAATTTAAACAAATTGATGAAATGTTAGAAATATTAGCTAGATGAAATTAGATTAAAGAAGAGAGAAAAAAAACACATACCATCTTCGTAAAGTATCTAAGCGGAAGAGGAAGTCCTACGCATAGAATTCTGGTAAATTGAAGACGATAAGAATTTCATAGTCATTGTTTTGTATTTAAAAAATATCATTAGAGAATACAATTACAACATATTAAATTTCCAAATAAAAATAATACAAATAAATTTCTACATTATAACTATATTCTTCTCAATTTCGATTAAATCGCAGCTAACTTAATTACGTAAATATGGTTTAAACAATTGACTTTCATAGCGCGCTCATACGAATTACTGAATGATGCTAGAGAAACTTATCGAGCCACTCGTTAATCGGTAAATTTTCAGAAAAAATGTCGGCACATGTATAGAAACACCTCTCTCTAAGAAATAATTATTATTTTTCAAAAGTTATATTCGTATTGCTATAAGCGATCCAGATCAGATTTTTAAAATTTTCTAAACAAACGCTAAGAGGGCGGTTCGACTTTTCAATGTGTCCCCCTACGCAAGAAATATATATAAAAAAAGGGTAATGGAAAATAGGTAAGCAAGAATATGATGTAAATTCCTATTTTGTGGCTGTTTTGAAATTATTTTATTTTCTAAGTAAGTAAAACTGCTTTTAGTAATAATTATTCAGTCACTTTCTCACCGACGTAACGTGGCTTCGCTCTGTCTTTTCTAGAAATATATTTTCATGGTAACTATTCTGACAAGCTTTTTTCTCAGGTGCCCGGACTACTTGAGTTTAATGTGTCACTAGATTGGCATCTAGGTCCCACTTCTTACTTGGGTAACTCCACGAAATCGCTAAAAAAATAGCATAGCATGATGAAAAAGACGCCAAATTTGACGAAAACAAAATTTTATCGTCATGTCATTCATGTTTATTATTAAGAAGAAAGACCAAAGTTTTTTTTTAATTATTTTTAAAAAATTTTCTTTCTTTTTAGTCTAGAACATTCTAAATTTTGATTAAAAAAAAAACCTTGTTTCTCTTTGTATCACCGGAATTAGTAACATAGACAATTTTTAGCAAGTTTTTTTTGTATGGCACACATTATTTTTGAAAATCTTGCAAAAATAAAAATAATTGTCGGATGTTAATGAAACTTTCAGAAACTATTAACAGATGATCGAAATTATTATAAATAAGTTTTTTTTATTAAAGTCATGGCAGAAATATTTTTTTTATATTTATTACCCCGACCATAACTAATTTTATGAAAACGCTAGAAATTCGACTGCATCGGGTTTTTAGTGATTACAATAAAGAGCACAAGGCTTTGAGGAATGCAAATCATGTTTTTTTTTGTTTTTAATTACCCCCCCCCCACACACACACACCTGAAAAATCAAATGGAGGTACCTACTTTTACTGTTGAATTAGTTAAGTATAACTGCCACTTCTACTCCAGTTTTTTTTTTCTTGCACTTCCCATCTGTGGAACTCCTTTCCATTTCTTTGCTTCCCTGATAACTACAATCTTCAAAAATTTAGATGCAACGTCAATCGCCATCTTCTATCTTGACCCCCTGTTGAGCTTTTATCCTTTCCTTGGTCCCCCTTCTACTCAGTCTTTTCTCTTACCTTCACCTTCACTCTCTGTAACCCTCTGAGTACTAGTGGCATTCCCACCTTGTTTGGGGTGAAATGATTTAAAAAAAATAAAAAATATAATTTTTATTTTAACTTGTTGAAAGTATTTGAAATTTCATAAGATGCTTTCTTTATTGTACAGTATGATGGACATATTCTTTTTTTTTTTTTTTTTTTTTTTTTTTTTTTTGTCCATTCTTTTTAATGATTAAATAAAAATTGACATTCATGATCTGGAGTGCTTATTTGATGATAATATGAAATATTATTTTTAGAAAAAGAACTCTTGGAGTGTTGCATTTCTGTAGAAAAGCTAAGTTTATTACATTAACTAGAAGTGTAACTGATAAACTGAAGAAAAAAAATGCTCTAGTCATTAATCATACAATAAACCTTTATTTCACGTAGTGACACCAAACAATATTGTTAAACTTTAAAATGGATACATTTTTAAAACTATAAAAATTAAATTAAAAAAAGCACTACTTAAATAAACTGGTCAATTCTATTAAAAAAAAATAGGGAAAAAGTTTTAGGAAATTATTCTTTTTTTGTAGATTAACCTTATTTAGGTTGCACCGTTTGTCAAAATCGAAAAAATATTGGTTTATTATTGTTGTAGCATACCTACGGACAATAATGGGTATGTCCCCATTTACATAAATACAGTAGTAAATACTGTATGTTGGTCTGCAGTTGGAGATCCATCTCCAGCTGTGCTGGTTAAACTCTCTGCCTGAAGGCAGAGAGGATTCCTAGATGAGGCTATGTCAAAGAGCGGTAGGGAGGTTGGTAGATATCCTGTAGCTGGAGATTCATTGTGGAATTCACTTGACTCGCTTCTAGCAGTTGACTACTTCTACGCGCTGCTGGTGAATCTTATGCGTTGTTCATGTCCTAAGTATTATCATTCATTACCAACTTTCGTGTGATTATTCAGTAACCTTTCCTAGGTTACAACAATTATATTTATCGATTTAGAAAACAGGTCCTGTTTATCATGTTAAATCAATCCCTGGGAGTTTGCCTTAGGCAAAGTTACTTGACTGATATTTCAAATGTCAAGCTTGAGAATGTATTTAATTAATAATATACATTATCTGTCTATATTTCTGAGATGAGGTATTATGTATACTATTGTCCTCATCTTTATCGCTATATTTATCACAATGTGTGCTATGTTTTAATACCTGGTTAAGGCAGTGGAGAACTTGGAGAGGGAAATTAAAGAGGAGATAACTGATAACTGGCATCCATTAAAACATGGCATGTGGAACTAGAACAGTCTACCCCAGTGAGCGAAATAAAGGGTTCAGTTTGACATTCCAACGACCTGAAGAAGGCCGGAGCGTACAATGGCTGAAATGCTGTGATAAATATGGCGACAAAGATGATGACAATAGTCTGAATAATGTAAATAGTATAATAATATACATATTTTAAAATTTTTTAACATTTTTTTGTATGTGATTTTTCGGTAGAAACATTTGATAGTCATAGTTGTTTATTGTAAACTAAGATTAGTAGACCAAATGGATAAATAATTTTGTAAATTTTTGTTCTGTACATAAAAATGTATATATCCGTTTGTTCGCTGTTTTAGAGAAAAATTACCTAGCGTAACCTTATCCCCCTCAAAAAAAAACAACTTGTAAAAGTCAGGGAATGATTTGGTACTGTATTGGTACAGGACCCCCATTCTAAATTGATAAAAAAAAGTAAGATTTTTCAATTCCAACAGGTTTTAAGGCCTAAGAAAGGTCTCTAAATAATAGTAATCTGCAGAAATTATTTCCACATAATTTTCCCTATTTTTATGAGTGGATCAGTCTATTTAAGTAGTTACTAAAAAGTATTATTTGTCAGTTTATAGATATAGAAGAATGCAAACATAACCATCCTCAATTTACTCATTCAGTATGGAGTGAATTCATGATTAATAATCTGAGAGACCTATTCACTAACCATGACAATGACATGACAAAGTACATGACTAATGGAGAAACTGTTTACCTATATAAACACTTCATGACAGTTGATTTGACAAATATATGTTAACATATGCATTCAACATACATATATTCAAGAAGAATCAGTAATGTTATCAGTCCTGACCTGGCATCTTGGCTTCAGTCATTTTCCCATAGCTGTAATGTACCTTCACTGTGCCTTTTCTATAAGTACTTTCATGGTGATTGTTCTGATGAGCTTTCTTCTTGGATACCTTAACTTTACAAATTTAATTACACAACTTGATTGGTAGCTAGGTTTCATCATTTTACAGTTGAAATGGCTAGATGTAATTGTAAGTTCTATGCTAACATTTTCTTCTCCTGCACTTCTTACTTGTGGAAATCTCATCTGACTTCTTGCTTTCCAATCAACTTTTAAATCAAAAATTTAAATGCAATGTCAATTATTATCTTATATTTCCCTAATTCCTTTTATTTTATTGTTCTCTCCCTTAATGTTTGTTTTTTTTTTTTTCAGATTCTTTCAGACTTCATAATACCTTGCATTTTAGTTGCTTTATCACATTGCTTGGGGTATAATGATTAAAAAAAATATACAAAAACCCCACTGAGTATTGGACCACAGTCTCACCACACTAAGTGTTACTGATGTGGTTTCCATAGCAGAGTATGTTTTTATGAGGTGGAATTGCTAATTCCCCCCTCAACCAAAGCTAGAGAACATAGTTTTCCCTGCTATTAATCCCTCAGTTATATGCCATGCATGATACATGCTTAGGTGATCATATATCTTTCAATACATGACTGACAAGGCAGATTTTTTCCTGCGATAGGTTGCCATTTCTTTCTGTAGTAGACCAGTTGCCATCCAAGGCTATACAACCTGGTCTGTCCTGCTATTTACCCAGAGCTGTGGGGGGAAGAAAATTCATGCCTTTTCTAAGGGTATTAGCATGTAAGTGAATGTAATGGATTCGACTGGAATTTGAACTTGGCTCTCCAATTTCTCAATTTTAGCTGCTATCCATTACTGCACCATGCTTCCTGTGATTAATCATATATTTGCACATTGCACACTATTCTGAGCCAATCTTTTATGTGATTAATCCCTAGTAATTATATAATGTAATTACCATACAACAGGCTAATTCCTGCTATTAATCCCCAGCTGGCCGAATAGAAAAAGATGGATTTATACTAATTTCAAGAGTATTTGTATGAAAGCGAATGCTATAATTTTAATCTCACTCTCCATACTGATAACATTTATGCTATGCACACATCCTAATTTTGACAAAATGTCACAGTGTGGAACCCCACACACTTATTTGTTGGTGTGATGAAAAATTATACATTCCTCTCTTTGGATCACCTCAGGCATTAGGGATCACCCTGACTCTCCTCTCTATGAGTTAGGCAAGATGGTGGGAGGGACATATTGGAATGCATTATTTTGTACCAATCAATTTAAAAACTGTTCAACTTATTTAACATGAAGAGTTGAACTAAGGTACCCGATGAGGATAGAACTCACTAAGGGTTTATAAGGAGATTAAAAAAAAACAAAAAAATAATTAAAATGTGCTGTGTTAATTCAATATACATATTTGCACATTGCACCATTATTCCAGACTCAGCTAATCTTTCATGTGATGTGGTTTTTGTATTGACTGATTTGTTTTCTGTGCTATCACATGTTATTAAAATATTACAAGGACAATTTGCTGGGTACTGTAGCAGAACCTCCATAAGTGACCTACTACAGAATAATATGTGTTTTCAAAGAATTTGCATCTCATTTGATGACAGGATTAAAATAAATTCTTCAAATGTGTGCATGATTTGAGGAAACACATTCAAAAACCAGTTTCTTTTGTTGTGACAGGGCGAGTCACAAAATTGGGAATGTACCTTATATATGAGAGCAAAATTTGATTCAAAGCCTTTTTCATATGATAGACGTTTTCAAAATTTGCACATTTCACTGGCTTTTGTTCTTGATAACAAGATGTTCTCCTGTTCATAATCCTTACATTTGAAAGTTACTGCCTACAAAACAGGTCTCCCCACTATTGAAATTAGGTTTCTATACTTATTCAATCTGAATTTACAAAGGCTTATGGCCACATCATCTTTAAACACCGGGTGCCGTATTATCACCAAAGTTAAGCAACATTGAGCTTGGTTAGTACCTATATAGGTGACTGCTTGGGAACATCAGGTGCTCCCATTGAGTTTGTTATATTTACTTACATGCAAATTCTCTTGGGAAGGTATGAATCCACCTCTTCTCCCTCCCAGCTATATATAAGTAAGCTTGTAATCATTGAAAGACTTGCATCATTAAACCATTATTATATCCAAAAAATTCTTACAATCTAATAATATTTTCTGGCTTTAAATAACTTGTAGAAGGTTGATAAGCAATAGAAAACAAAGCAACTAACCAAACTCACAATACAGCAATGTGGTGTTTCAACATGGAGTAATGGTTACCAAAGCTAATCAGACTGACATTACCACTGAGTAATGAGTTTAATCCTCATTGGGTGATGACATTAAATAACCCAGCAAATGTTGACATGCTGTAAAATCATCCAATCTAACCTAACTGATACAGCAAGCGTCTGTGATATAAAACCACCAAAGCGAGATGCCATAATAAAAATCTATATCAAGAAAAAAAGAGCTGATTCTCTGTCCCACATACACTGTATGCGGCTTTGTATGCACATATATTATTTATATGCTTTTGCTGTTTAATATATTGTATGAGCAATCACATATGCACACATTTTGATTGAGTTTGAAATAAGATATTGGAATAATCCATTCCTCTCCTATTCAGGGCTTACAGCTATATCATGTTAAAACATTGGTTCTCATACAATCATCAAAGTTAAGAAACGTTGAGCCTGGTCAGTGCCTAGATGGGTGACCATTTGGAAATACCAGTTGCTGTAAGTTTTGATGTGCTTGTACTGTAATGGATAATGACTCAGAAGTTTTAATTGGAGAGCCGAGTTCTAATTCCAGTTGGGTCCATTATTTTCACTTGCACAGAAATACCCTTGAGAAAGATATGAATCCATCTCTTCTCCCAGCTATGGGTTAATTAGTAAGACGTGTATTACTGAATCATTATTATGATTCAGTAATACAAGTCATAGTAAGACTTGTCTTATTTAATCATTATTATGATTCAGTAATACAAGTCTTACTAATTAACCCATAGCTGGAAGAAGAGATGGATTCATATCTTTCTCAAGGTTATTTCTGTGCAAGTGAAAATAATAAGAAATTTTTAAAATCTAAAAATATTTCCTGCCTTTAAATAATATCCCTACATACAAGCTGCTAGTAGCTCACTGATGAGCTGCCAATGGCAAAACCAGTAGTCCTCAGATGGCAGCTACTGGCAGGTCTCTAGTGGTCCACCAGTTGTAACATTGCCGCTAGTGGCATGCCACCCAGTGGCACATTAATGGCTTGCATGTAGGGATATAAAGCTGTAGAAAAAGAATCAATCTCCTACTCAGTTGGGACAACCCCAACCCTGGCTTGAACAATAAAATAAAAAGTTGGAGACAAGAAAAAAATTTAATTTTTTAAACCATAAAAATGAGTTAATTATAAGACTTTTTGAACTTTTTGTAAATTATTCAGTAATAAATAAAATTACATTTTAAAAATTATAAAAGTTCGTAGAAATATTTTTAGGTTAGTCATTGAATTAAAATATACATGTGCACATGAAAACATATGCACACAAAATGAAATCAAACCGGATATCTGTGTTGCACAGGCTAATTTCCCTTTCTATCTGGCAACAACCCTTGGAAAACAAAAAAACAGTATCAAGCTAAATATGCATCCTTTTGAATTTACTTTTATGACTCTTTCTCTAGTTAAACTGAATATATGTTCTAATAAATGTAGTATTTTAAATGGACGAAAGTTGAGATTTTAAATTTGGTCATTTTGCCATCCGCAACCAGTACTGAACTAGTAAATATTAAAATTAATAAATAAATAATTAGGTTGGTGCAAAAATAATGACGTAATAATGTTGTTTTTTGACGTATTTTTTAACGTCAAAAACGACATTATTACGTCATTATTTTTGCACCAACCTAATAATAAAATTTTGAATAACTTCAGTACTACTTCAACAGTTTTCTTTATTATTGTTAAAGAAACAATAATATATATCCCCAAAAATGCCACATCACTAGCATGCCATGATGGTTGACGATGAACCCTTAGACAAACCATTCTTCCATAACTACTACACCTACCCAGGCAGGAAATGCGAAAAGTTGTTACCCTTCATTGCCAAACTTAGCAGGGGAAAATTATTCATCAATATTGATGTTTGTTTTTAGCAATTGACTGGTCTGTTTTCCGACTATACATTTTCTATTGGAAAGGGTTTAGAATTTCTTTAAATAAGATATAGATTTACTAGTTTACATGTAATGGTTCATGAAATGCTTAAGTCCTTATTATAATTAGGTATTCGTGTGTGAGTCTTGTAGAAACCTGAAACAATAACTTAGAGCCAATAAATTTAAAAAGAAATGCCTTTCTTAGATTTATAGGCCAATCAGAATGACACTCAGAAAACGGCTTCTCTGATCCAACCAATTTTATAAGGAATATTATCTTCTAGTCATTTGTTGATCTCTGTGCTATAGACATATACACAGACACACACATACAAACACAAACACATATATATGAGGAGGCATGGTGGAGTAATGGATAGCAGCTTGGATTGAGGAATCAGAGAGCCGAGTTCGAATTCCATTCGAATCCATTACATTCACTTACATGCTAATACCCTTGGGAAAGGTATGAATCCTCTTCTTCTCCCTCCAGCTATGGGTAAATAGCAGGACAGACTGGGTTCTATAGCCTTGGATGGCAACTGGTCTAGGAGAAAGACAACTCTGAATTCAAAACCTGTGGAGTGTCGTTTGGGGACCTTGTGGCACATAGTGCACCAGGTCTCTGTATTCGGCCCTTCAAAAAGTGTGGATGGTTCTGCACGAAACCTTCACCACTATAATTAAATCTCATGTGCTGTTGTTGGGCTGTCGGTTTCCTAGGAACTGATCTGCTTGACCCTCATATGTCGAATTCGATGGGAGAGACAAGTATATATCTATATCTATATATATATATATATATATATATATATATATATATATATTTATTTATTTTAAATTAGTTTTACTCCAGGTAAGGCAGTAAAGCTACAAAGACACAAGGGATTGCTGGGTGTGGAAGAAATAGAAATGAGAAACTTTACTAAGGAGCAAGAACAAAAGAAAAGTAATCAGGAGGACAGTAGATACCGATTAACATTGCATTTAAATTGTTGAAGATTAAAGTTGGCTGGAAAGCAAGTAACCCGGAGAGAGTTCCACAAGCAAGTAGTGTGAGAAAAGAAACTGTTAGCAGAGAATTTACAGTTACAACTACCCAACTCAAATATGAATTGGCAAGACCTCATCGCCAATCTAATACTGCACTTAAATTCAAAAAGTCTAGGTACAATGGCAAAGAGTGATATTCATTTTGTAATAAAAATACAAAAATGTGACACTAGGCCAAAAAGTGGGGGGAAGCTAGTCTTCTGTCTTAAATTTAAATTTAGCTAGCCACAATCACTGACCCAAACATACCATAATATTCCTTACACCAAAACAATACATTCTTACTTATCATTCTTACTGCATCCACCATAATACCTCAGAATCTCCATGAAGTCCTAACTAGTCCACATATGTATAATTCTTGTCTGGGTTGAGGGGGTAAAACAAATAAAAAAAAACCATGGTGAAGAGCTCATCTGAACAGTTTCCATGAAAGTATTTGTAGAAAAGGCACAGAGATGTAACTTTACAGTGACTGATGTGAAAGTGAGTGAACCCAAGATACCAGATCAGGACCAATAATATTGCTGATTCTTTGGATTTTCAGTATCTGTCTATATTTCATAGAAAAGCAATAACAACAGCAAAAATTGCAATTTGAGCACTGATAAAAAAAAATGGTTGCTGAAGACATTAGGTTTATAAGTCCCAGAAATTCATACTCAGATGTCCTCAAGGACACATGGCACAGTGGATAAAGGCATTAGTTAGATCCAGTGACAGGACCCAAAGAGTGTGAGGCGGTGGAGAACTTGGAGAGGGGAATTAACAGCAGATAACTGACAACTGAGATCACGTGGAACTAGAACAGTCTACCCCAGTGAGAACTAGACTAGAACAGTCTACCCCAGTGAGAACTAGACTAGAACAGTCTACCCCAGTGAGTGAAGTAAAGGGTTCAGTTTGACATTCCAACCACCTCAAGAAGGTCAGAGCATACAACAGCCGAAAGATGAGGACAATAGTTTGAATAATGTAAATAGTCTTTAGATTTTATCAAGGATTTCTAGATATATATGGGGAGCATAAGTGGAAGCAATATTCTAAGCATGGATGAATGGTAGACTTGTAAATATGCAAGATTCCGGGGCAAAAATTGTCTAGTACAACACAGTGAACGAACTTTCTTAGTAGCTGACTTAGCAATGGATTCAATATAATTTCCATTTCATGTCAGCCGAGAAGGCATAATGAGTCACTTTCTTGGAGGATAGCATCAGCCATGTTGATGGAAAACAGAAAGGTCTCTCAGATAATTAATAGAGAGCAGTTTAGTTTTGGAGGCATTAAAATTAACAGGCCATCTTTTGCCCCAATTAGCAACAAACTGAAGGTTGTTTTTAACATCAGCCGCCAGATTGACTTTATCAGACTAAACAGATTTAATATCAAGACAGGAGTAAATAGTTGTGTCATCAGAATAGATACAAAATTGAGAAAGTCATTAATGAAAATTAAAAACAAACTAGGACCAAGGATAATACCCTGGGGAACATCTGTTTTAGTACAAAAGAATCTAAAAGAGTGACCATTCAAGACGATGTTCATTTCATGATTTGATAAAAAAAAGAACTAATCAGATTAAATTTGTCTGGAAACATCAAAACTCTGCAATGTGTGAAGAAGACCTGCATGCCAAACCATGTCGAAAGCTTTTGAGATGTGCAAAGCAACAGTCCGAGCTTCACCATTCTTATCCAGAGCTTGATAGACTATGTTTTGAACAATAAAACATTTTAAAAAATTAAAATTTTCAGGCACACTGGGTTGTATATTAATATTTTTTCGTTTTATTATCTCAATTAGATTCCTTGACTAGTTTCAGCCAGCATGACCATCATCAGGAGAAAAAAATTTCTGCTTGTTAGCAGCAGTGAACTACAGAAATGAATGACTTGATGGAAAAAATGAACTTTATCTGTAGTTTTCATTTGTTTTTTGTTTTTTTAATCATAAATTTTGGTTTGTCCTTGTGTTGGTCAAACAGTCCCCTTTTAAGTTGTTATTTAAGATAAAGGCTAAATGGATTCATCTTGCTCTGAATTCCCTTGGTCATTTGACAGTTTTATTGGTTCCTGAAAAGGGGATGTGTCTCTGTTAAGTGTCTGTTATTTAGTTCTTAGGGAGTGAGTGAGTATGATGTGTGTAAGTGTGTATATTAGTATTGGTGTGTGTATAATTGTGAGGCCTCACCATCTATATCTATATATATATATATATATATATATATATATATATATATATATATACACACACACACACATATAAGGTGTGATGGATAAATTGCCATCAAAATTAAGCAAAAATGAAAATAAGACTGACATCTCATTTTAAAAGATATATTTATCAAAATTACACAAAAATACCTTCAAATACTAAAAAGCAAAAGTATTCAATAAAATTGCTATTGGCTTCAACCAAAAAATATCTTCAAATACTAAAAAGCAAAAGTATTCAATAAAATTGCTATTGGCTTCAACCAAAAAAATATCTTCAAATACTAAAAAGGAAAAGCATTCAATAAAATTGCTATTGGCTTCAACCGTGGCCTCCAGATGACTTTGGAATCTTCTGCAACTCTTCTGGATGGGCTCCTTGTTTATGTTGGTGGATGCTGCCATAATCCTTGACTTCAGTTCATCTTTGGTGTTAGAAGGAGTTCAACTGTGCCCCACATAATAATCAAGTGGGTTGCAGCCTGGTGAGAAGATGTAAGGGGTGATGTGGTCGCAGAAATTGTCTGGCAGCCATGACTGGGTTCTCCTGTTTGTGTGTCATGGTGAAGTGTTATATTGCCAGACATAGGGCCTTTCAGCCTCAGACTCAACACTGATGACTACATTAAGTGCCTTGAGGAGGTAGTGCTTCCCTGGATCAAGAGAGCAGCTGCTGGAAGACCCTATGTCTGGCAACAGGACTCTTCACCATGCTACACATGCAGGAGAACCCAGTCATGGCTGTTGGGCAATTTCTGTAACCATGGCATCTGTTACATCTTTCCATCTAACTGTAGACTGCAACTCCTTTGATTATTATATGTTGGGTGCAGTTGAGCAAGAGACCAACAAAATTCGTTGTAACAGCATCCACCAATTTAAATAAGGAGACTGTCCAGAAGAGTTGCAGGAGATTCTGGAGGCTGTCGTTGAAGCCAATGGCAATTGTATTGAATAAATTTACTCTTTACTATTTCAAGATATTTTTGTGTAATTTTGGTAAATATAGCTGTAGGCGATCTGGGATTGCAAAGGAAATATTTGTTGTAGATTATTTCCACAACGCAGAGAATAAATCACTAAGTTCAGACTCGAATATCAGGGTCAGAAAGAAATGCCAAAAACTCGATTCGCAGGTACTATCTCACAAATCGCAATGCATGTAACCAGTCAGAAAAATAACTCATTCTCCAACAAACGTGGTAGCCAAAATACCCAACTTCTCCGTGATTCGAGAACACCAACTGCTTTTATCGCCTGAGCATTTTTTCCATTTGTCAACAGCTGGAAGAGGACGTTCAATTTTTGCATATCAAAATACTTTTATAGCGACTCCTGCGACGGACTTGTCTTTTAATTTAAATATTCTGTCTTCAGCATGTCATGTGGAATATGTGGACTTTTTTTTTGGTAAGTAATTTTCTTTTTCGCCACATTTTGTATCGTAGGATACACGTAATGCGCTGTTGCTTAGTTTGACAAGGTAAGTCGCCGTTTTCTTCGCTATAATATCTTAAAATAAAATGTCAGTGTTATTTTCTTTTTTGCATAATTTAAACAATAATTTATCCATTGCACCATATATATATATATATATATATATATATATATATATATTCATTCAATAAATTAAGAAAATTTTAAGTGACATCTAGTTAGTCACCTCAAGTGTGTCTCATTGAAATTCTCATCAGGGCCAAATGTTTGATAGAGAGAAATAGATACAGGTACTGAGATTTACTGATATTTGAATTTCTACAAATTAATACATTAATGACAAGTTATCAAAATGAAGTATGCCAATGGATGCGTGAGCAGTGGAAAGTAGAATCGGCGATCTGAGTTCAAATTCCGCTCTAGTTTGTTGCATTCACTTCCACAAAATTTCACTTGGGAAAATCATCTTTTCTCCCCCACTTTTTATAGGTTAAATAGTAGGGTAAACTGGGCTCTTTATCCTTTGGTAGCAGCCATTCAAAACTTTGAATTCCAAACCATGAAGAAGGTAACACAAAACCATTCCACTATCTTTTCTAAGAATGCATGGCAGTTTACAGGTAATAAAGAAAGGGAATCATAATTGCTTATGTCCTAAAGCAAATTGCATTTATTTATCAAATGTTTATTTTTATTTTTTACTTTTCACAAAACATTGTATTTTCAAGAGACATAGTTTTCATGTAATTGTAACTATGGTAAATATTTTTTATTAATATTATTTTTTAAATATTAATTATTTTGATAATTGTATGTATAATGGAATCATTTAATCAAAAATTAATGAAATATGGACAAATGTGCCCGCAATAAAATGGATTGTCAAAAGGACAGTTTTTCCCATGACACTGCTTTTTTAACTACCTTCATTCTTCGCCAATGTTTATCTATCAAATTTTGTGACTTCCGTTAAGCCATCTATCACACTCTCTAAAAGAGCCATATATTGACTGAATTAAACCAAATTTTGTGGAGAAGTGCAAACAGGTAAGGGGGTACAAAGTACAGTTGGTTTTACTTTTACTAGTGGTGCGTAGGTTAGTACAATAGATTTTCATTAATTTTTTTGAAAAATGAAATGTTTCATTATTTAACATACAAAAAAATAAAATACTTCCACTATTTTGAAAACCATTTAATGATTAAAATAAATATTTATTTAATAAAATAATTTTTTGCATATCTTCTCTTTGAGTTTTTATACATGAATCCAGTTGGGCACCTTGAGGCGGTGAATGGTTAACAAGCTTGTCTCGCTAGAACAATTACGACTGAGTAGTGAGTTTGATCCTCACTGGGTGCCCCATACTTTCGGCCTTGTGCCACATTTATTCTACGCTTGGAAAATCACTATATACAAGAATCCAGTTCAGCCTATGTTTGTGAGGACTAAACAAAAACACTTCAAAATGTTGGAATTTGACTCCAGAAAGAAATAATTTATGCATGCTAAAAAAAAGTAAAAAGAGTAAGAAATCCTAAGAATTTATTCTTCACTGTTAAAAGAAAAAAAATGAATTTTTTAAAAAATTATTGTTTATCACAAAATCCTATAAAATTAAAGAAATTATTCAACTGCGATAAGGTTTTGTGACTTTGTCAAGTATTTTTCCAAACAAGTCCGCTTATTCAAATTTTATCGATTGGTTTGCAAAATTAAATGAAACAGAGTTTGTAAATCTTGACAAAAATGTTAGTCAACAATACTAGCAATGATTAGAATTTTAATAAAACCTAAAAATATAATTGAGAATAAATGAAAGTGAAATGATAAATTTTTTGTTCTTGAGAATTTATAACAAAATATTTAACAAGCTTCTAAAAAAAAAACCAATGCAATTCCAATTTATAAAGAAATAAATATGTTTTTATTCATAAATTTATAAACATTTACTAAAAAATTATTAAAATTTGTAAACCATCTATAAGAAAATCCTTATTAACCATTTTATGAAGTTTGTGAATCAAATTCGTCCTTTTGACACTATTTCTTATTGCGGGCTAGTTTGCCAAAATATTTTTCCTAATTACCGGATTATTATTTACAAGGTATTTCTTCGTAATTCACCGCCGAAGAATTTAAAAAGCATGGCGCTGACAGTATGGCAACAATAGTCAGATTTTCCCGAACATGTTTTTTGTTTCTGTTTATTTTCACTTTTTTACTATTCTATTGTTGTTTTCTCTTTTGTTTTTTCCCCATAAAAAAGAACCCAGGAAATGTCTCCACGCAGAAAGATATTTCCCAGTCATCATTTAATGACAGCATTCGTGATTATTATAAGAACTTTCCTCGGCAAGCGTTGTTCAAGCGTTTACTGTTCGTTGTAATCGATTCTTTACGCGCAGATTTTGTGATCGACAATCGATATTCTTTTATGCCATATCTTCACCAGCTTTTACAGCAGGGCAAGGCCATAGGCCATTATGGCATCACTCACCCACCTACGGTGACATTACCCCGTATTAAAGTAAGTTTAAAAAAAAAATAGTTTATTTCGTTCAGGTGGGCTGCTTTATTTTTCCTTGACAGAAAAATAAGATTACCTGTAATAATTTTTCTTGTACTGCTATTGGTTTGGCTAAAAAGTTTCTTCGGTTTATTAAGCAAATTTTCTACTTAGTAAGCGAACTTTTTTGGTCAACCCAATATCTAACGTGTGTAAAAGTTTCCAAAATTTATTGTTTGGAACTTTTGCACACGCTTGAAGTCTCAGCGTTGGGTACAAGAGTGCTAAATCATTACTGCTTTGAGAGTTCGACTCTTACTGTGTCATTGTCCTCCATACTCGTGGCCTTATGCCAACCTAAATTAATAAAAAAATAGAGGCTTGTTTTTTGGGGTTTTTTTTAAAAAAAAAAACGAAAGCAAAGTTTTTCTCATTTTGTTTTTTCCCCCCTCTTTTTCATTTCTTCCATCTTCTTTTCCTTTTCTTTTTTTATTATTTTCTTCGTCTTTTTGTTTCTTTCGCTTTTCATTTATTTTTTTTCACTCTTTTTCCCATTCTTTCGGTTATAGATGTCCGCTACTTCGCTAAAAAAAAAAGTAGCATATCCTAAATGAAAAAAGGCCCCAAACTTAATAAAAACAACGTTTTATCGAGAAAAACTTTGTTATTAATAAGAGGAGAGACCAAAGTATTTTTTAATTATTTTTTGAAAATTTTTATTCCTTTTTAGCACGTTTGAATTTGTGGTTGAAAATTATTTTTTTTTTTTTTTTTTTTAGCTCAACAAAAAAAGTCATCTCATATTTTGCATTAGCTTTTAGAAAGCTTTATGGAAATATTGGGGAAAGAGTAGTCAGCTTCACTACCTTTCGATCGCGTACTTTTTAAAAAAATTGAGGAATGATGACAAATGTTTTCTATAGTTTTTTAAAATTGAAGGTAATTTCTGTAAAAATATTTGAATATCAAATCAAAAAATCTTGTTGAAGTTGAACTGAAACCCTACCAAAATAATTCAATAAAAAACTCAAAAAATATTTTTGCTAAAAGTTGGTGCTTGCAGCCTGCTTAATTAATAAAAAAAATACATTATTATTTTCTTTTAGATTTGACGGGAAAAAAGATCTACCTTCAATGAATATTTATTTTTGAAGTTGTAATTTTATCATCCATAAAAAAAAAATAATCTATTGATTCTAAGAGTTGTGAAAATAAAGTTATTTAAAAAATATTTCTGATGCGAAAATGACATCAAACTTTATATTTTTCGATTCTTCAAACACTTAATTTATTTAATAAAAAATACTTTTGTCATCAGTAACCAGAGGTACCTCCACGAAATCGCTAAAAAATAGAGCATAGTCTGATGAAAAAGTCGCCAAACTTTATGAAAACAAAATTTTATTGTCTAAAAAATAAAAATGCTTGTGTTTTTATGAAGAGGATAGAGTCTCTAGACCAAATTTTTTTTTAATTATTTTTAAAAATTTTTTCCATCTTTTTAGAATATTCTAAATTTTGATTTAAAAACCTTGTTTCTCTTTGTTGCAACAAGGGGTAGTAAATAACATAGATAATTTTTAGCGCGTTTTTTTTGTATTACACACATTAATTTGGAAAATCTTGCAAAAATAAAAATAATTGCCAGATGTTAATGAAACTTTCAGAAACTATTCACAGAATATCGAAATTATTATAAATATGTTTTTTTTTTTTTTTTTTTATTAAAGTCATGGCAGAAATATTTTTTTTATATTTATAAATTAACACCCCCATAACTAATTTTATGAAAAACTCTAGAAATTCGAGCCCATCAACCTTAGTGATTACAATAGTTAAAAGTAAAACTAAAAGCACAAGGCTTTGAAGAATGCAAATCATGTTTTTTTTTGTGTTTTTTTAAAAATTGGAGCCAACGTACCTGAAAATCAGCTCTGAATTGTAATATACAAAACTCAATAAAACAAATATATTATTTAATTTCAAATGCTTTTGTTTTTAGTTGTTTTTATGAATATGGACAATATTTTCTGAAAGCAAAAAATTTTTTCAATGAAAATTGAATTTTTAATACAATTATTTGTTATTTCTTTAATTATAATAGATTTTTACATTAAGTTTTTAAAAATATTATATAACATTAAAAGCACCATCAACCTTTCAAAGTGTCCATATGAGATTGTCATTGTCTAGCACTTTGAAAATTGTATCGTTTGGTTTGGACCAATCAGAAGAGCCACGGTAATTAAAAAATGTAATTTTTGTGCTTATAATCGGGCGGTAATTATAAAGTACGGAAGACCAACCAGAATACAATTTAGTTGCATTATTTGAGTTCAGCATTGTTCTCCGCTGTTAAGGCCTTTACTTTTGCGAAACACGTATGAAGAAGTTAATTTGATTTTTCAATTTCAACTGAGAAGGGTACCTAAGTATCAGTATCATCTTATGAAATTTAACTACTGCTAAACTTTAATTTATATGATCTTATTTTTATATTAATCTCAGTTATGACATTTTTCCATAAATGAAATATCAAAATTAATAATAAAATGAATGGAAATACAAATAACACAGTAAAATGAAATGTAATAAATGTACATAAAATTATAGTATTTTATGTACACTTCTGATAAAATTTCATAAGAAAGGTACCTAAATTAATTAGATACCTTTTTCTTATGAAATTTAATCTCACTCTTAACAGTCTTATTTTTTCATTTCTTTATATTTTCCACAAAGCATTGTAAACATAAAGATGAAAGCTAAGTACAAAAAAAAAAATGAAAAATTAGAGCGCTGAAAATTTTCCTTAAAAGTAACGAGGTAAATAATTTGTTCATTTAAATCTAAATAATTTCTCTTCTTTCCATCCGTAGAAAGAATTATCCTCCTGTTAAGTTATCTAAACGTCATGAATGTGTCTTTCGTCACCTGTCAAGCGACGCGAAAGGTTATGACCTGCTTTGTTTTATTTTCAAATTACATTTTTTCAGTGCAGAAGCTAAGTTAAGCTTGGTTCAAAATATTTTAAATAAATATTATAATTTCTGATTTTATTAGTTGTTGATTAGGGTGGACCTGGGAGCACCAGCAATTAAGAACTGGTTCCATGTACCTCAAAACTCAGAGGCTTTCTGTTGGATGTAGTTTAACATCATACCCAGGATCACTGGATCTTGTAACCAACCATTTTTCAAGTATCTTTAACATTGGATCATATGTATGAATTCCACTTGATGTCTGGGTTGAGTTTACACCCAAATAGGTTCTCAAGGTATGGTACCTCCCTGAGAGAACACCCATTCATCACAATAGGTGAAAATTCAGAGTCCATTCAGTGATGATGGAACATCAATAGTTAGGTCTTTCTGGAAAGTATGCCGTCATTCTGAATATATTGAGAACTGGTTGTGTGGCCTTGATGTGACTTGACAAACAATCTATCAGAAGGAATGTTTCTGCATGTGCATGAACAGACACTCTCCTGTTGGGTTACTCAGTTAGAAATGAGACATCAGTGAGTGAGGTTGAGTAATGTGTTAACCTTGTTTTCACCATAACAATGCCCTCCTCCCAACTTCAGTTTAGATAAAATTAATCAGATGCTGGAAGTTTAAAAATTGCTATTATACATGAATTATATATGATTTTATTTTCATTTTGACTTATATCTTCATCTTTGTCATCACATTTCTGCTGTTGTGCCTGTTGATCTGAGTAACTTTCAGGGAATTTTGAACTGAACCCTTTATTTAATCTACAAGGGTAGATTGTTCTCTTTCTGTTGTCCATGTCTAGGAATCTCTCTCTTTTTTATTTATTTATTTATTTATTTTTTTTTTAGTATTGCTCATTTATTGTGTGGTCCATTTCCACTGAATTTGTGTTTAAGTCTAAGATATGGACAACAGAATGATAATAATCTGCCTCTGTAGATTAAATAAAGCATTCAGTTTCAGATTCCCTGATGATTACTCTGTTCGATAGCCACCTGAAGAAGGCCTTAGGGTACAATGGCTGAAACATGGTAATAAGAAAAATAAGGACATTAGCTTGATTTAAATAGTGTAAGTAATGTGTTGTAACCTAGAAAGGGTTACTGAATAAGGAATAACCAAAACAGAGGTTGGAAATGAAATGGTAATCTTTATAGCATCAACAAAATACAATAACTGTCAGCAGCATGAAGTAGGTAAACCACTGCTAGTGATGGACTACTTAGACAACATATTACCCCCACTTACAATAGTGTCCAACGTATTTATAAGGATTGGGACATACCCATTAGTGTTCATAGGTCAGGTATATAACATAATGATAACACCTCATTCCAGAGATTCTGACAGAAGGTGATCAGATGATAACAACAAAGATAAGAAGAAAGCCAAAATAATTAATGTAAATAATGATAACTCCTCATCCCAGAAATTTAGACAGAAGGTGATCAAGTGACAATAACAACAAAGATGAGGCGAATAGTCAAAATATAAATAATGATAAGTCCTCATCCCAGAAATTCTAACAGAAATTAAAGATTTTTTAAAGAATAATTGGTAACTGTAGTCTCAAAGACAATGCTCAAATCTGTTAAAATTAAATTATTTCAATACAGTCTTGGCCACTATAACCAGAAAATCTAAAATAGAAAAATCATTAAAAATCTTACAGCTGAAGTAATTTATAAAAATAAAAAAAAAAATATTTTACTTATATTAGATCACTGTAGATATGATTGTCTATAAGTGTTAAATTAGATTTTCATATTTTTACATAATACAGTAGTCCTTTTTTTTCGACAGCAGATATGTTCCAAGTTCCTCAATGGATTCCTGAATATATACTATTGTTTGTTTTTTTTTTTCCTTTACAAATACTGTCGGATTTTATCATGCAAGTCAATGGTTTCACAATAAAATTGTTACTAACCAACTATTGCTAAAATTTACAAGAAAAAGTCATGAACAATCTTTCTTCTTATTGGGAATTTTCACCTTTTTAGGAAGCACTACTTCTCTGGCATATTTGAATCACCATCATCGCAACTCTTGTGTTTTGTGATCAGCATTACGTAAAACATGTGAATGTAAATAATGCTAACTCCACATCCCAGAAATTCAGACAGAAACTTATAGACAATGTCTTCTTTCTTTTTGCAGGCAATGATGACTGGAAGTATTCCAGGTTTTATTGATGTTGTCCTGAATTTCAATACAAATGCTCTACAAGAAGATAATCTCTTGTCTCAGTTGTACAAATCTGGAAAAAAAATCATATTTTATGGAGATGACACCTGGATAAAGTTGTTTCCCGGTCATTTTTTAAGACATGATGGCACAACATCATTTTATGTGACTGATTACACCGAGGTGAATATTTTATTGTACATTTATACATTCATACTTAATATGAGTTAATATTGATTGCATTTATTGTTAATAAATATATTGGATTTTTATATTACATTATATATGAAATTTTATGATGTTAATATTGTTAATATAAAATATTTCATATAGCTAATACCTTAATGAACATAATAGAATTGCTTTATCATTCTTTTACATAATGAAGATGGGACAGTCATGCATTCTGCAAAAAGAAGAGAACTGTTGGCTTCTGACAATGAAGATCAATGCTGAAAGAATGGCCACATTCTTTTGTCAGTGCATACTTCTGGCCATTTTGTACGATGGAAGCATATCACTTTTTTGTAACACTGAATCAGAAGCTGTGGCTTTCACAGATTATTGTAGAAGTGATTGGTAATACTCTTACAGTGGATACAAGCACTGAAATGACTTCTGGCTCTAGAGATAATAATGCTGCTATGACCGAGTCTTCTAGTACTTTATTTTATGTAGCCATGAGCCTAGATAATGCATAGCAATGACTAACTGTATTTGTTGAATTATATTTTATAGAAAAATTATAATCTAATAGCATAGTAGCCCATCTTTGCAGATAGTTTGCTGTATACACTGGGATACCTTTTTAGATCCTAAAATACTAACATGTGGCTTGTGATCTGTGATCAGAGTGAAATGATGTCTGTACAGCATTTTGTGGTACTGTTTAATAAGAAAGACTCTTGTTAATGCTTCTTTTTCAATTTGGCTATAATCACACTGATGTTGATGTGTGAGTTATTGCCTTTTGACTGTCATCAGGGAAAATGTGAGAAATGACAGCTCCAATACCATAATTGAAATCAGTAGAGACCACCAGAATATCCATGGATGGGTTGTTATGTGTCAGCAAAAGATTGGAAGGAAGTAAAGACTTTACCTTTGTGAAGACTACCTGACACATGTCAGAACACTTCCATGCAACATCTTTTTTCAAAAGATTGTTGAGGGATGCAAAGACTCAAAATTCAGGCAAAAAAAAGCACTGTAGTGGATAACTAAGCCTAGGAAAGAACATAATTTTGTTAAAGTTGTCAGTGTTGGCATGATTTTTATTGCTGAGATATATTCTGGGTCTGGTCTACCCTTTTTGTTGAAAACAAAAACCAAAATATTTAATTTGTTTTTGGAAAAATTCACACTATTCAGCTCAAAACAGAAAATAAACATTGAAAAAGTTCATCTTGATTTGTTTCTGCAATGATGATGTCATCAATGAATTCTGCAACTCCTGTCAATCTGGTCAACATGGTGTCCATTGTGTTGGAAAATGGCTGGTGCTGGTTTGACACTGAAGCTATGACAGTTAAATCTGAATAATCCCTTGCGGGTGTTGATAGTAAGGAGCTCTTTGAACTCGTTAAAGAATATTGGAAAGATCAACTTTTGCAGTAAGAAACAGTAAGGATTTGTTTGGATTTAAACCTTGAGTTCCACATGTGTATCAGCTTATCACCATGTTGAATTCAGAAGTGCCGTGGTCCAACTAGCAGACAAGAGATGTAACTCCATTGTATTTTGTTTGAGTTATCATCCTTTATAGGGGAAGTAAATTAACACCTGCTAACAGGTTATATATGAAATGTTATGATTAATGTTTCTATTACAATATGAGTTAATAATAACATTGAGCAGTATTGTTAATATATGAGCTATATTGCATTATAGGTTATATGTGAAAATTATTTTAATATTAATATGATATTAGTTAATATTGATAATATATTAGATATTTAAACTGAAATACCCCCCAAATTATATGCAGCTGTATACTGGATAATCTTGCCCTCAACTTGTGTAACTTAAGAAAAAACAAGGCATACTTTATTTTCAACATTAACTTTCTTGATCAACATATTCACAATTTTGTTACGTTATCTTAAGCTATTTTTCAGGCTACTTCATAATTCCATCCTCTAAGAACATTTTATTTTTCTCAACAAACAATTGCGCTAGGTACCTCTTGCAGTCTTAAAACAAACAAATATTTCTGTATTATATTTGCTGTTATATTTATCAAACATTATTGTTGTTTATATACAGGGTGTGATGGGTAAATTGATGCCATTTTATATTTTTAATTTCATGCATGTGTGCTGTTTGTTTTTGATTTTGTTGACTGCACAGTATAGTAGTCAGCTGGACATCATCTGTGGGAAAAAGAGTACTATGACGCAATTCATTCTGCCAGAAATTTTGAAATGGCATGCTTGTACTGCCTGGCATTAGTGCCAGAAGCTTCAGTACAAACATTTCAGAGTGTTTGGGTGTCAATCTGAGGACAGTGCAGAGGATTCAGAAAGAGTTGGATAAGTACAGCAACTCTGAAAACTCACTCTGATCATTCTGGTAAGAAAAGTCAAATTTGTTGGTAGTGCCTACATCAAGTGCCTTGAGGAGGTAGTGCTTCCCTGGATTAAGAGGGCAGCTGCTGGAAGACCCTATGTCTGGCAACAGGACTCTTCACCATACTACACATGCAGGAGAACACAGTCATAGCTGTTGGGCAATTTCTGTAACCACGCCATCCGTTACATCTTTCCATCTAACTCTGTAGACTGCATCTCCTTTGATTATTATATGTTGGGTGCAGTTGAGCAAGAGACCAACAAAATTCGTTGTAACAGCATCCACCAATTTAAATAAGGAGACTGTCCAGAAGAGTTGCAGGAGATTCTGAAGTTGTCTGGAAGCTATGGTTGAAGTCAATGGTGATTTTATTGAATAAATTTACTCTTTAGTATTTCAAGATATTTTTGTGTAATTTTGGTAAATATAATTGTAAAACTGAGATAACAGTGTTATTTTCATGTTTGCATAATTTAGATTACAATTTATCCATTGCAATCTGTATAACACAAAATCTCATTGTTATAATCACTTAAATATCATCTATTAGCATATATTTACAATATATTTACAATAAGGTGTTATAGTTTGTTATGGCATTTGTTTAGAAGTCTCAACATTTTCAAAATAAATGAATTCAAATCCATTCTTCACTAAACTACTAACCTTCTACTGTGAGTTAAAAAGTGACTGACAAGAATTTTTATTTGAAAAATTTTTAATGATATTAGGTTGCCAGTTTGTTATAAGAGTCATCAGTTTGTAGTGGTGTGATCTTATTTGTTGAACTGGAATATTTTCTTGTGTAATATATTTTTGTGGTGGATTGTAATGGAAATATAATAGTTATCACATTGTTTTTTTTATTTGTTTAATAGGAGATAGTATATTGTATATGATATGACACAAATTCACTGGGAACTAAGAAGTCACCTGAGAGGGGAAAATGAGACTTATCTTATCACTATGGTATCCTGACAAGAGATAAAGGATTGATATACTAATGATACCTTAGAAGTGGCACAAGGCCACAATTATGGAACCCCTAGTGATATTGTAATGCAGTTACTTTTTGTTTCAGCTGTGTTTTCAAATAATATCATGGTCACATTAGGTCAAAACTATTAACAATCTTAAAATAAATGAATACATATATAATACAAGGATAATAGCATCATCCACATGTAAAAAAAAAAAAAAGGCTAAAAATAACTGAAGTATTAATGATAAAAAAGAAAAAGCCAACATTCAATAACATCACCAATGTACATAGCCATAATGTGCTGTGTTTGGAAAGAAAACAAAAAAACATTCTATAACTCTAGATACATACATTAAAATGATCAATACATTCAGTTGAAAATAAAAATAAAAATCATCCTTGGTAATGGCTAAAAGAATAGCTGAAATTACTCAAGCATACAGAACAGTTGGACAATTTTTTTATATACTTCATATCCAGAAAAGAAAAAAACTTATACAAACACAATGAAAAATGAATAAAAACTTAATCACAGTACCTTATGAGTTGTCATTATACACACACACAAGTGTAACATAGTTTAGAAAAAGAGAGAAAAAGCCATTCTTCATTAAGCTACTAACCTTTTACTGTAAGAAAGTGACTGACAAAATTTGTAATGATTTTAGGCTACCAGTTATAAGAGTCATCAGTTTGTAGCTGTGTTGTCTCATTTGTTGAAATGGGAAATTTTTCATGTGTTATAAGGAGATATATATATTTATGTGATATGTTTATTAGATATGTTATTGTGGTTGCATGAGTTTGTCCTTTTTTTTTTTTTTTTTTTTAAAGGAAGGTAATGTAGTATGTTGTATGCAATACATGGTGCCCCCTCTCCCCCCTCCCAATCCAGAAGGAAAATGAGACATATCTTGTCTCTAGGGCATATTGTGGTTGAAGAGAGAAATAGTTTGTGCCTTTTCTTTGTATACTGCTTTATACAATGTCACCTAGTGAGCATTATAAAAATTCCTCTGGCAGATAAGACTGGATAATCCCACAGGTATTTTCAATTTTTATAATAATTGACAATCAAATCCTGATTTAAGAATATGGATTTGTAAAAAAACAAAAAAAAAACAAATTTGATTAATTCTTTTATATATAAAATTTGAAATAACATTTTCCTTTTTAGGTTGACCAAAATGTCAGCAGACATTTGGATTGGGAACTACGACAGCCTGACTGGGATGTGATGATATTGCATTACTTGGGCTTGGACCACATTGGGCATTTAGCAAAACCTTCCAGTCCATTAGTGGAACCAAAATTGAAGGAAATGGATGATGTTATTAAAAAGCTTCATGAACATCTTATTTTAAAGGTAAATATTACCATTGCAGTTCCAATTTGCACATTGTTTGAAACAAATTTATTTTTAATTTCCGTCTGATTTATTTGAGATGAAATCTTCAGCTAGTGTTTTGCTTACTAGGTATGCTGCAAGATGGCCGTAGGATTCAAGATGGCTGCTATTTATTGTCTGCTTATTACATATCTTTTTCTTTTTTTTAAACAAAAAAGATTTCCTAAACAACAATGAAAAATCCTCAAAAAGAAATTACAACAAAGATAGAAGGGCAGATGATTGTTGAGTTTCAGAGCTATAGAAAGTGAAGGGGTTTTTTTTTTTTTTCTTTTTGAGTTTGTAGAAGGTAGGTCAGCTTCTATTTTAGCGCTCATAATTTAAAAATATATAAGGTCAGGAACTACTAGAAAGCATATGTCTCATTCATGGCAGAAGGATACACCAATCTAACTTTGAACCACTCCAAAGAGTTCATAAACTCTCAAAGTAGGACTTATATACAATGCAAGGAATCCACTCAGTTAGTGTTAAAAAGGTCTTTGCCAAAACAGGGAACTTGGAAATAATTTTATAAAAGCTATTTCATAAAATATTTTTTGGTAGAATATACTGTGTGCGATGGGTAAATTGTCGCCATTTTATAGTTTTCATTTTGCGCATGTGTGTTGTTTGTATTTGATTTTGTCGACTGCACAGTATAGTAGCATTAGTTGGGCACCATCTGTGAGAAAACGAGCACCATGATGCAATTCACTCCATCAGAAATTTAGAAAGGGTGTGCTGTACTGCTTGTCATTCACATTGGAAGCTCCAATACAAACATTTCAGTGTTTGGGTGTCAATCTGAGGATAGTGTTGGATTCAGAAAGAGTTGGATGAGTTTAATGGTGATTATGAAGGTATGGCAGCTCAGAAAACTCACTCTGATCATTCTGAAAAGAATTCCAAATTTGTTGCTTTGAGCCTCACACACAACATGGAGGCTTACATCAAGTGCCTTGGGGAGGTAGTGCTGCCCTGGGTTAAGAGGATGACTGCTGGAAGACCCCATGTCTGTAAACAGGACTCTGCACCATGCCATACATGCAGGAGAACCCAGTCATTGGCTGTCAAAAAATTTCTGCAACCACATCACCCCTTAAATCTGATCATCTTACACCCCAGGCTGATCATCTTACATCCCAGGCTGCAACCCCCTTAATTATGTGTGGGGCACAGTTGAGCAAGAGACCAATCCTTGTAATACCAAAGATGAACTGAAGGCAAGTATTATGGCAGCATCCACTAACTTAAACAAGGAAACCATCCAGTAGAGTTGCAAGAGATCATGAAGTCATCTGGAGGCCATGGCTGAAGCCTATGGCGATTTTTATTGAATTCATTTACTGTTTGGTATTTGATATTTTTGTGTGATGTCAGTGTTATTTTCATTTTTACATAATTTAGATGACAATTTATCCATCATTTTCCCCAAAAAGTCTCTCCAATATAAAGATGATAAATTCCAAAAATTATTGAAATATTAAAAACTGTACAATCAAAATAAAAGGAGGAGGAAGAAACAAAAAGAACAAGTTCAGTGATTAAAATTGAGAGATAAGTAATTTCTTGTTAAAAAAAAAACAAACAAACCGCCTTAAAATTTCAAGATTTTTATTATTTTATTCACGCATTATATTAAATTTGTCATTGTTAATTAAGTAATACAATTGTTTCATAAAAAAACATCTATTTAATAAGCAGATGATAAATAGCCACCATTTTGAAACCTTCTGCTTTCCTGCTGCCATCTTGTAGGGTGCCCAATGAACAGGACACTAATCAAATCATTAAATGTATGTTTTTTTCTGACAATTTTTCTAAACCAAGGGTCGGCAACCTACAGCCCTTGGGCCGGATCCAGGACGTGGAGGCATTTTGACCGGCCCGCAAGCCTGATTACCAATGACTCTATTTTTAACATGAGAGACGAGGCTTTCGAATTAGACTATCTGCCAGTTATCTTTCATGAGACTTATTTTACCAAGTTGCGTTGCCTACGTTTAATGTCAAATAATGGATACATATTTGTTATGACCCTTGGCTACATTAAAAGGTAACAGAAGTGAAAGGAACGATAAAGTGAAAGAGGCCAGGGAGGGACTGACATGCGAGGTAGCAGAAATCTAAAGACAGTTAAACATACGCGCATTATACATACATGCCTCATGAATGTGTAGATGATACCACATGTACATGTTTGCAACTATTTGTACTCGTATGTATGGGTATATGTGCTTCCTTTTTGTTTGATGTGTGTGTGGTTCGTTTGTGGAACAATTTTCAATAACAGTTTCAAATCTACAAGTCATAATTTCATCCATTTCACTTCGGTTGATTTTTTCACATTGAAGTATTTTTGATGTTCCTTGAGGAAAAGTAATTTTTGTGTTTTTTAATTTTAGATTTTCTTTTGTTTTTCTGATTTCTCAATGTTTATTTTCATCATGGTTTTAAATATTTAGGTTGACAGGGGTCTGCATATGTAATTTTCCTTAATTTTTCATTAATGACCTTCGTCTGGCCTGCAACCCATCATTATAACACAATCCGACCCACGGGGTCGAATGAGGTGCCGACCCCTGATCTAAACAGTATTAAAACTTTTGATAATCTATATAACTTTAAATGAAAACCTAAATTAAGAAATAGTCTTGAACTGAATGAAAATGTGCATATATTGGCCACTGTCAAGGTTGACAATGTGTTGTATAAGAAATAATAGTTAATATTACCTGGGCAGGATTAAGAGGAGGTGGTTTGCCTTAGTCTTACTCATCCACTTTTTTTCTATCATATACAAAGAAAAAAAAGACATTTCTGTCAAGATATCTAACAATGGAATATAGCACAAAATAAGCTGACTTAAGTCTTTCTGGGGGAATTAGAACTAACTGAATATAAGCAAGCTGTCAAAAATGAAATCATTTTCTGTTCTTTAACAAGTGAAAGTTATGAGGAACTTGACCAGCAGTCTATTTGCTCAATTTGAGATTATTGATCCAAGCAGACATTTTTCCTAGTTATATTTGTCTCCTTCTCTTGTCTATTCACATAACTAAAACCCCCAGCAATTCATAACCAACCAACTAAAAAATTATAAAACACAATATTATATATCTTTGATACATCAAAGAAACATGATTAAAAAGGGAACAAGAAAATAAATTGACATAACCATGGGAGTGCTTTGATGGAATGTGCCTGCAAACTATTCAGAATAAATATTCTACATGTTGCTCTTAAACAAAAATGACATCAGATTCTTCAGAGATGATGGGTTCATAATCCTAATAAATTACAACACACAAAAAAATGTATAAAACTAGAAAATAAATTTTTACAATTTTCAAAGAAATAGGATTTTAAATTGGCATTAACAAAAACAAAAAATGCATAAACTTCTTAGCTGTAACTTTAAATCTGCACAATGGTATATATCAACTGTACAGAAAACCCCAAAACAACCCAGGTGGACATTGTGTACTTGGACTCAGTTGAAGCAGGGTGAGCAATGACAATAGTACTAAATAAAAACTAGACAAGATATCACTAGACATGATCAGAAGAATGAGAACAATTTACCCTTGTAGATTAAATAAAGTGTTCAATTCAAAATTTCTTGTAGGTTACCCCAATTGACAAGCTGAAACATTGCAATAATAAAAACAAGTACAATAATGTAAGTAATGATAACTCTTCATCCCAGAAATTCTGACAGTTGCTTAAATTGTTTATTCGAGCAGTTTTTCAGTTCTTAATTTAAGTTAACTTTTACAAGTTAGGTAGGTTTCCAGTTATTAATGCCTGATAAAGCCATTAAATTTAAGAAAGGATTAACCCCTTAAATACAAGAAGAAAAGTAGATATATAGATATAGAGTATAAAGTAGATATATACCAACTCTAAAAATATCTATCATGATTTTAATTTTACAATTAAAATAATGTTTTTACAATAAAATTAATGATAGTCAGTGATAGCATATAAATCCCTTGTTTCTTATTTAGGATTAAGTTTCCAGTTCCTTCTGAAGTCTTGCTATTGCCTTGCTTGGGGTGAATTGATTTATAAAAAAGAAGACAACATGTAGTGTAAGCTAGTCAGATGCTTAGCTATGCAGTAACCCTGTGACCACACCCAATCATGGGATGATGATGATGATGATGATCCAGCACATATAGAATTAGATGACAGCTTAAAAATGTATGATTGATTGATCTGCTTTTTTACAGTTTATCAACACTTTGCAGGTTATTTAAAACCAGAGAATATTTTTAGATTATTAGGATATTTTGGAGATAATGAGCTTTACTAATACAAGCCTTACTAATTAAATCATAGCTGGAGGGAGAAGAGATGGATTCATACCTTTCCAGAGGATATTTGTGCATAAGTGAATATAAGAAACCTGACTGGAATTAGAACTTTGCTCTCCAATTTCCAATTCTGAACCATTATCCATACCAACTACACATTCAAGCTTACAGCACCTGGTATTCCCAAGTGGTCACCTATCTAGGTATTGATCAAGATCAACATTGCTTAACTTCAATGATCATACAAGAACTGATGTTTAAACATGATATAGCTGTAATCTCCTTAAAATGTATGACTCGAGTACAGTGGCCTCGATGAATGGGAATGAATTTGAACACTTTATTACTGAGGAGTAGCTAAGAAGATATTTCACAAGAAATTTCTGCATTCTTTGAAACTTTTGGCAAAAATATCTGGGATATTTGTTGTAAGTTTTCTTACTTTGGTAGCGAATTGGACTGTAATTCAAGATGATTTGTAGACGGTAATGAAAGTAGTGAAACTAATGTTTGTTTCTGATCAGCTGACAAGATATTTCAACAATATCAAAATGTCACAAGTTCTGTAACCCAATAGGGTCATAGGAGTACCACATGTACTGCAGCCATAACAGCAATACTGAGTTTAGGGCAAGATGGAACCCATACCTCTTCAGATTGCTTTTTGCATTCAGTTATCTTTGTCTTAGAGATCGTGCTGCCTTGTTATTGACCCAAAAATGGGTGTGGGGAATGGATTTATAGAATTCCGAAAGTATGAAACTAAACACATTGTCTTTGGTTGAAATTTGGTACAAATATTCTAGCTTTTTCATTGATAACCACTGTGCTACACACACACATCTTTTCATCAGTGTAACATCATATATTTATATTTACAGTATCAAGTGGTTAAAATGTCAAGTTTAAGATCTAGTATGCATAAACATTTTACAGGAAAATGGATTCTTTGAAATTGAATTGAGAAAATAAAAAATTTTGAATTGATGTCCTTTTTCATTATTAGGGTGACAATAGTCCAACATTGATGGTTGTTTGTGGTGACCATGGTATGAGTGACCAGGGAAGTCATGGAGGAGCATCCAAAAAAGAAGTAACTGTTGCAATTGTTTGGCTTGCATCTACAGCTAAAAACAAGAAAGGTTTGTAGTTGGTCTATGTTTTTTATACAATGCATCTAACAAAATAGTATCTGTGCTGATGACACAACTATTTACTCCTGTCTATATGTTAAGTCTGATTGGTTTGATAAGATCAAATTGGCAACTGGCCTCAAAAATGACCTTCAATCTGTTGTTAACTGGAACAAGAAATCACTTGTTAATTTTAGCACCTCAAAAACGAAAATGTACTCTTTAAATCATCTTAGAGAACCTCTCAGGAGAGTGACTCATGTGCCTTCTCTGGCTAACATTTTCTGCCGACATGAAATGGAAAGATTATATTGAATTATTTTCTAGGTTTGATACTAGGAAAGTTGGTTCACTGTGTCATGCTAGACAATTTTTCTTGCTAGAATCTATCTTAGACATTAATAAGATTACCATTTGTCCACAGATTGCATATTGCTGTATGTGACAGCAATATGCAATCCATGGACAAATGGTAATCTGCTCTGGTGCTTTTGCTATGTATTTAGAGATTCTTGTTAAAATCCAAAGAAGAATCTACAATAATATCAGTCCTGACCTGGCATCTTGGCTTCAGTTACTTTTCCACTGCCGTAGCTTCCCTCTGCCTTTTCTACTAATAGTTTTGTTGTGTACAGTTCTCACAAGTAAGCAGTGTAGCCAAGGAAAGATAACTCTCACTCATGAGTGTAGAACTCTTCCCACTTATATACAATCTAATTTGCATATCATCACATCTTGAATCTTAGAAGCTTTATGCCTTTGGTAGATCTGCTACTTCTATGAACCACTCCACGAGGTGTATCGCTTGTCTCATGGTGATTGCCTAGATTCCTCTTTATGGGGTTTCTCAGTCTTACCAGATTTTCTTCACTTGAATCATCCTCACATTCATCATTCTCACTAGACGCACTCATTCTCCAATTCTATGGTCTCTTATATGTTTACAAAATATTGGTGTTGAATGGTAGTATCTATGTTCGTTCATTGCTATCATTTGACAAAAATATCAAATCACAAATGTAAAGAGTTCAATTCACAAAGGCATGATTAAGAGCAATATAACAATGACAGTAGCAATTATTATTTGATTGCTGAAGATGATTTTCTGGAACAGATTCATCATGATATTTATTTTTATTTTAATAAAGTTTTCACAACACAAAACTAGAAAACCACTAATATTAGAGAATTACTAAATGAGGTGTGTGATATGAGTAGGAGGAGGTAGTAGGAATTGAAGATTATGAGGATAAGGAGGATATATAACAAATGACCCTTAGCTTGAAAAGGTTAGGATTTTATTGTTCAGGGAAGCATCCCCACATGAGTTTGTTCAACAAGGTAGCCATTCTTGGTAAAAATCTGTTATGAGGGAATTTCCTCCTTACAAAGGTTATACAGGGGAAATGTGGGTGATTCGACTTTGTGAAGTGGCATAGTGTGTACTGGCTGTAAAGGTATAAAATTAATAATAAAAATGATAATGTAGTTTAAGTTGAAGTACAAGGCCATGAGGAGCGATTTGGTAATTTTGCTGTTGGATTTTTGTAGGAAAACAATTTTAAAGAATAAACTTTGAAACTAGTGAATATATTTCTGTCAAGATATTGAGTTGGGAAAATTATTAGCAAATATAAACACTTTCAATATTAAATCCTTTTTTAATCTGTTGGCATTAATAGTTTATAGGTAAAAACCTATAAACCCATAATTAATACCACATTTCTTTTAGTTGGATTGTTTCAGTCAGTAAAATTATTGATTGGTTAGTTATGCCTATTGATTGCTGATCTGGTGGCTGTCACAACCAGTTCTCCAGCTGCACTTAACATGACATCCAATCAGAACTCCAAAATCCCATATACTGACCTAAAACATAAAATCAAGAAAATAGTGATGCAAAAATGGCAACGACTATGGGACAAAAATACCCACAATATGCTCTACCAAATAGAACCCATTTTAAAAGAAAGGAAACTGAATCTTAATAATATAAAAAGAGAATAAACCACTCTTACTTGGCTATGCATTGGACATACTAGACTGACTCACTCCTTCATACTAGAAGGGGAGCCTCCTCCTAAATGTCCCTGTGGAAACCAATACACAGTAAAATATATACTGATAGAATGCACAAACCTTACACACATTTGAAAGAAAGTTCTACAACATTAAAAGTACAAAGGAACTATTTAGAAAAATTGATCCAAGTCATATAATAAACTTCTTGAAAAGAATTTGGTCTTTTATCAAGGATGTAGTCTGATGTGTAATTAATATTATGCTACCTTTTAACATTGTGTAAACAAATTGTCTATACTAAATAGAAATCCTTTTCCTAGACAGTAATACCTGGAATTATTTTGTAGTGTGCAAGCAAATAAGCTCTAGCTTATAGGCGTTTACAAGTCCTATATATTAATATATATATATAAACTAAATTTGACATTAAATGACCTTCAGTGGTTGATATGCCATAAAACCCAAGCAACCAAACCAACCAGTTCTCCAGGTACTGTTCTGTCTTTCAGTATCATCTGGTCTCTATGATGATCAAAAACATGGTTCTTGGTCACCAAATCTATCCTGGAAGAGGCACAAAAGAGCTGCTTGCAATCCTGCCACAAACATGCCTGCAAATCTACATTCAGACTCTGCAAGGTATACATCCATGTGTTACAAACTGTTCATAAACCATGAATGAGTTTGTCACAAAATCAATGTGTAGAGCAAGTTTTTATCTGCTTGACTTTGAACTTATCGACCTTACTCAGCTGTTGGACAAAATGCCTTGCTGGTTAAGCATAACCGGAAAACTCGCTTGACTTTCTTCACCCCACACAGACTGCATATAAGTTCCACATTTTTAATCCATTTGAGTGTTGATTTGTCGGTTGCCAAACAATCAAATTTTAGTGTCAGTCAAACTATTAATCTTCCATTCTTTTCAGAGGCCTAAATAGATTGTAATAAATTTTTTTAAAAACAACTTGGGGGAGGGCACTGACAGCAGTTCTCACAGGTACAAGTCTCTTATCTACAACTACAAGACTTTATTTGCCTTTACTGTCAAACTTGATTTACTTTTATGTTTGATGTGATTGTTACTCATAAATCCTACTCATGATTATATAGTCTTAGAATTTTAGGAGGAGCTTTTGAGAAATTCACTGTATAAAAGTATACTGTTTCTGTCCCAAAATAGTTATCACATTTAGTATATGAAATGTGTACACAAATGTATCAAACATTTTAAGACAGCAGTAGCAGTTCCTCTATTACATGCTAATTTCCATCTGTGTATTATACTTTCAGTTTTCAGTCAGGCATATCCATCACAATCACCTGTGATTGATCAGATTGATATCACACCTACACTGGCATTGGCTTTTGGAATACCAATTCCTGGAAATAATCTTGGCACTGCAATTCCAGAGATATTTTTATCATATGGCTCAATAAAGGATACAGTCAGAGCAATGTACCTTAATGCACACCAAGTTGCTTCTGTTCTCAAACAAAATAATCCCAAATGGCAAGCTGGTTAGTTTTTATTAATTTTCTTATTTTTAATTAATTTGGCTTCCCATGCATCTTTTACAATTTTTCTTTTATTGTTATAGAATACATTTAAAATGAGAGAACTTTAATTAAAGTTTTCATAATTCTCTGCAAGCTGTGATAATCTGATTTCCAGAATGACCGTAGCATGTCACTTGGGGAATAAGTCAGGCGAGCACTGAGCATGTCCTGACATGTTTCCATTTCCACTTGGAACCTAGACCAGATGAGTCATTTGTTGCTGAGCAGTAGAGGAAGTTGTATGTGTTCGTGTTATACTTTTGTTGCAAAATGAGTGAAAGGAATCTGGAGCAATGGATTTGTGCAAAAAAAAAAAAATAGCATGAGGGCAAGGAGAAAGGTGACTACTGTGAGAATGGTTTTGTGACTATTTGGAAATGCTGCTTTGTGACAATTTTCTTTATTTTACACTATAGGATCAACGTCAAGTTTTATGTGAAAATTGGTAAAAGTGTGAGTGAAATCATATGATTTCTTCATAGTATATTCACTTCTGGTGAATATACTATGAAGAAATCAAGTGTCATTGAGTGTCTCATGTGATTCAAGAAAGGACAATAAGATTGACATGATGATGCATGAAACTAGCCAAAAGCACAGAACACATGCAAATGTGAATAGTATATGAACAATGATGCATTCAGATCAAAGATCAAGTGTGCAACTGATGGGCAAAGATCTAAATATAAATAAGAGAAACCATGCAGCAAATTCTGACAGAGGATTTAGGAATGAGTAAAATGATTTCAGTAGTTTAACTTCCTGGCTAAGAAATGGGCCGTCCACTCCATTCACTTGACTTAGAACAACCCCCACTCCCGTCTGTGAGTTTAAGCTTCTTGTAAAATTGAAAAATAGACAAAGATTTGTTGACATCCAGTAACACATGACTACAGTGCTGAATGGTTATCTTGAAAAGTTCCAAGACTGTTTTCAGTAATGGCAAATAAAATGCATAGCTTCATAATGATTCAGAACATCACTGACGACGCCCTCTAGCGCTAAAAGAGCTTATATTCAAAGCAGTTAAGTTTGCATCAATCAGCAGTGACCAGTAAGAAAACTTTGTTTTCAAAAGGTCGTTCAGAGAATTAAATTATCACACTTTGTATTTACAAGTTGTTATCAGAGGAAAAATAAATTCACATATATATTGAGACGGTATTTTTTATTTTATTTTTTTTTTTTAAATAATGTTTGCCTGTATTTACATATTAGTATCATTTAAAATAGATATTTAATTTTTTTGCTTTTTGAGTGTTACTGAGCATGCTGTGTTTTACCATAACACATTTTCATAAGGAACCCAAATTGCTTAATATTGCCTGATGCCTGAGTCTATTGTTATGGACAGAAGAATAAAGTCACACTGTTCATTAGATATATAGAAATATTTACTTCTGTCAAATTCTCAGTTTGAATTCATTTTTACAAAAAAAAACAGTATTTAAAATTTTGAAAAAGAAATCTAACTGAACATTTGAAGATTTACTTGATATGATAGCACATCAAACTTCCTTCTCATTTTTTTTCTTTTTCTTTCAAAAAATGGTTAAAATAATATCGCCTAGGTCTTATATTAAATTTGAAGTATCTGATAAACTAATGTTTCCTCATTGACTATCAGTATTCTATAATACTGTAATATTAATGCAAATGGCCATGTTGTTAAAACGTTAATGTTCCTACCCTGGTCAAGGGTGTGACAATGATATTGGCCTGGGGAGACATTTCTAGCATGTAGTGATATTGGGAAGTGCCTGAAAACAATACTGTAGTTTGACACAAGCCTTTTGATTGAAACTGAGTAGATGAAACTGTTTAGAAGCCATTAGTGGTACTAGCATAAAGTCATAAGGCATCATGACTGAGGGGTTGAGTGTACTGGTCTTGTTCAACTACTGATCATGCATTCTCTCCCAGAAACTGTAACTAAAGTTTTCTCAAAATAGTTGCAATATTAACCACAGGTGAGTTGGAAAATGGATTCTGCATGACCTACCTCCAGAGAATTGCAAACAATGTGTTCATTGTTGCAAGTCATTAATTACACAACAACTTCAAGTGACTTTTTTGGACAAGCCTATTACTAGTAATGAGAAATGAATCCTTTACCATAATGTTAAGCATTGTTGTTAGTGGATCAGTCAAGGAAACAGACCTAATCAGCTACTAAGAGAACTATTCAAAGATGATCTTGTTTCAGTGTATGGTGGGATATTCAAGGAATCATCCATTATTAACTGTTAAACAATAATCAAACAATGTTGATCTCTACTGCCAACAGATTCATTATTTGAAATCAGCTTTGGACAGAAAACATCCAACCTTAGTCAACAGAAAGGGTGTAATCCTCCATTACAATAATAGCTGTCCTCATATTGCATAATTGACTCCAGATCTCTTAGAGGAGCTTGGCTGGGGAAAAAGTGTTTCATCCCCCATATTTTTCTGACCTTGTTTCTTCTGGTTATCACTTGTTTAGGGGTTTGCAGAACCATTTGGATGGCTTAAGGTTGGCATCAAGAAAAGAGGTTGAACTTCAGTTGATCTTGTATTTTACATCAAGAATTTTACAAGTGTGGCATCTATAAATTTGTTGAGAGATGGAATGAGGAAGCAATGGAGATTATATTGCTGATTAAATATTTCTATAAGCATTAGTATCTTCATTTGTAATATACACAATAAAATCAGACAGAAATTTAATTCCAAACTGATAGATTATTATGGTTTAAATATACGCACACAAAAAATCCACAAAATATTTGTTTGCCAATAAAAAGTATTTGCATCCAAAAAAACATCTGTCTATAAAAGCAGCCACAGAATAAAATAAAAGATTAAACTTAATGTGAAAAACTTGCCTGTTTGGCATGAAATGACACATAATGTTGATATGCTGGTAAACCATACCTTGCCTTAACCATTGTGTTTTATAAAAAATAAAATAGTCACTCCAGTGTGATTTACTAATTAAAACATCGATTACAAAAGACTTATTTTTTGGTTGAGGACATAGTTAAAAATATCATTTTACTTGATGGCAATATTTTGTAATTAGAGATTCCAGAAAATGATTCACACCCCCTTTTTTTTTTTGCATATTGTAAATTTTATCTTGATTCATATCTTGTTCTTTTCCCTGTTCAGATGCTGGTTATGTTTTGTTTGAAATGGCTGTACAACATCACATAGACTGGCTAAATATCAGTGGCATAAGCAACCAAGCTTGGCACCAGCAAGGACTGTCACTTGTCAAACAATATCATGGTGCAATAAAAACCATGAGTTCAAGGATGATGACAAAAATGACCAAATATGATGTTTATGGAATGTTTTTGTGTAGTATTAGCCTCTTCTTGGTGAGTGTTTGATCTTTTCTTTCAACAATGTTATATCTAGCTTTGATCTATTTTAACTTTTATCATTCTGTATGTGATTTCATTTTATCCTACCACTGAATTTAAATTTGTTTGAATTCCATAGTTGTCATATCCTGCTATGGTAACAGATACACCTTTGAGTGAAATCAACAATTAGGTGACTGCAATTGGGAAAGACTGCAGTGGAAAAGAAAGTAATATTAATAATGCAGTGTGCTAAAGGTTTTAATTGTTTATAAATTCGCATATGGATAAATTTTTTCAATAGGACAAAACATTGTTAATACATAATCAGCTTTTTAAAGAATTAATGCATTTTATTTTTTAATCTGACATGTTTTTATTATCTCAGGCATTATTTCTAGTGGATACCTGTATTTGAGTAGATGCTCCATTTATTTATTTTAAACAGTATTTTATTTAATTTACAGTGTAACCCGGATATAAGAGAAACCCGGATATAAGAGAGATTTTATATAGTCCCAAATTAGAGCCTGTGTTAATGTATATAAATTAGACCAAACCCGGATATAAGAGAAACCCAGATATAAGAGACTTATTCTCTGGTCCCGACAACATCTCTTAGATTCGGGTTATACTGTATATAGTGAAGAAAACGGCAAATTACCTTGTCAAACCAAGTGACAGTATGTCGTGTATATCCTATGACGGAAAATGTGGCGAAAAAGAAAATTACTTACCAAAAAAAGGGCACATATTTCGCATAATATGCTGAAGATGGAATATTTAAATTAGAAACAAGTCAGTTGCAGGAGTCGCCATAAAAGTATTTTGATATGCTAAAATTGGGCATCCTCTCCCAGTTGTTGACAGATGGAAAAAATGCTCGGCCAATAAAAGCAATTGGTGTTCTTGAATTGAGAGGGCGGAATGAAATTTGTGTATTTTGGCTACCACGTTCATCAGAGAGTGAGTTATTTTTCTGACTGGTTACGTGCACTGGGATTTGTGAGATAGTACCTGCGAATTGAGTTTTTGGCATTTCTTTCTGTCCCCGATGTTCGAGTCTGAACTTACAGTGATTTGTTCTCTGTGTTGTGGAAGTAATCTGCGACTAGTATTTCCTTTATAATCCCAGAACGCTTACAAGCTATTTCAACACTATGATGGACAGGACATTTGATGTCAAGTTGATACTTGAGTTTGATGGTTCAGTAACCGGACAAGCAGTTACTGAATGGATTGAGAAGGCAGAACTTGTTTGTGACCTGTGTGGAATTAAAAAGGTTGAATGTGTTCTTTCTCTGGGGTTGACGAGCAGAGCATTTGCTGTTTACTAACAGTTAAACTCAGAGCAAAAATCAGATGTCGAGCAGATAAAACGAGCCCTGCGGATTGCCTTTGCACCGGATCATTTCTTGGCTTACAAGCAGTTTGTGGAACACCAACTGTGCCCGAACAAATCCGTCAACGTGTTTCTAGCCAACTTGAAGAAGCTAGCAGGTCTGTTTGGTGGGATATCCAAGCAAGGACTAGCATGTGCGTTCATAGCAGGGTTACCAGTGCACATCAAGCAACTACCATGCACGTCTTCCAGGATGGAAAACATGAATACAAACCAACTGTTGGACTGAGCTCGGGCCATAATGAAAGATCAAATTGCAACTGAGGAAATGGTTGCGGCTACCATTTCGCCAGGTGGAGCTGATAAACATTCAAATGTTATTGGGAGGGTATGCTATGCTATGTTATCAATGCTCTGGGTGGAATCACCTTTCCAGGGCCTGCCCGATTCGACGAAAAGATGCCCCTCAGCCATGCAGGTCACGCACACCAATGCGTTGCTTCTGGTGTCAAGAATTAGGCCACATTGCTTCATTGTGTCCAGGGAAAGGAGGAATGCCTCCTTTCCCCGGGTCAAGACATCAGCACCGGTCTCTTCCCTAAGTGAGTTATGAATGAGGTGCTACCTGTCTTGGGTATTTATATGAATGGAATTAAGAGAGTGGCACTGGTGGACACTGGCTGCTCACAGACACTCTTGAGAAAGTCAGCCTGTCTATCCTGGCAGGTGATGGAGGTGGACGTACTCACCATAAATGGAAATATTCTCAAATTTTGCAGAGTTGGAAGTATTAAGCTTGACTTGGACAATGCAAACCCCCTCAAAATTGAAGTTTTGGTAGTGGATGGAGAGCTATTCGGTTTTGACTTGCTGCTTGGGTTCAATGCCATTAAAAAGCTGGGCAGAATCAAAATAATGGAGTGTGGCAATGTATGGTTTCCCAAGTATGGGATAGTTTGTTGCACCGCTATTAAAATAAAAGAACCTGATTTCTGTGTTGAATTCGACCCAAGCCGGAAGATATGAGTCGCATCATGGAAGTGGTCTGATGGTCTCTCACCGGAGAGTTTGTGAAATGGGATGCCCAAGTACCCAATACCAAAAGGAGTCAAGGAGGAATACGACCGTGAGCTGCAGACCTGGCTTGATAATGGTTCGTTGCAGCCTTATCCTGAAAAGGAACTTGGTCCTTTAAAAAGTTTAATTCCGTTGATGGTGGTGGTGCAGAAAAACAAAAATAAAGTGTGGCCAGTATTAGACTATTGAGAGCTGAATGAGTGTCTCGACGCACACTCAGCCAATGCTGACGTGTGTGCACAGAAACTGAGGGAGTGGCGTAAAAATGGACTAGATGTCACTATCCTTGACCTACGGCAGGCCTTCTACAAGTACATATCCATAAGTCACTTTGGCCCTTTCAAACTGTAATCTTCAAGGGGCGAAGATATTGCTTGACACGAATGGGTTTCGGGTTGAATGTTGCACCAGCCATAATGAAGGCTATTGTGGATGCTGTGTTATCGAAAGACAAGTCAGTTTGATTGACAACCTCATCATATATTAATGATATTTATGTTGGTGAGAGCATGATTCCAGCAGCTCGTGTGAAGGAGCACTTGGCTGCATTTGGTTTGACCTGCAAAGATCCGGAGCAGTTACGGGACAGCACACGTGTGTTGGGTTTGCATGTTGAGCAAGATAACAGGCTTAAATGAAAACGTGAAAATGGCATTCTTTCTGTCCCTGAGGTCCTGACACAATGTAACGTCTTCTCGTCGTGTGGAAAACTGGTGGGTCACGTTCCTGTATGTGGTTGGCTTTGTGTTGCTGCATCATTTGTTAAAGACAGAACAGTATCGATCACGTCTGGTTGGGACGACGAAGTGACTGATGCCCCCATTAAGAACATGATTGAAAACATAGCGGAAAGAATACGCTAGAATGACCCTGCACATGGTAAGTGGTGCACAAGCGGACATACTTATGAGGTATGGGTTGATGCAAGTTCTCTCACCACAGGGGTTTTGTTGGAGGTTGACGGAAGCGTTGTAGAAGACGCATGTTGGCTGCAGCCTGCGAAGGACACACAACATATCAATTTATTAGACTTGGATGCTATTCTGAAGGGCGTCAATTTAGCACTACAGTAGAGTGCAACAGAGCTACACGGACTCCGCATGTGTGCACCGGTGGATGTCAAAGATGCTCACTGGCAAAGCCAGAATATGAACTAAGGCAGCAAGTGAGATGCTGATTCGGAGGCGTTTGAGTACTCTTGAAAAATCTGATTCAAGAGTATAACTTATTGATTATGATAAGTTTTGTAACGTCGAGTGAGAATCAAGCGGATAAGCTCACAAGAGTACCACAACAATGGTATGATGTGATCAAGAAGGAAATTGAACCAACATGCCCGATATGTGCTTCCATGGTGAGCAAAACCTCTCCTGATCAGATATGTGCCATACATTGCCAGAGTGGACATCCTGGCATCAGGCAAACATTGTATTTTGTGAGATGAGTTTACCCTATGACATCCAAGGCGGCTGTCAAGGCAGTGGTAAAGTGTAAAGAATGCCAGTCAATTGACCCAGCCTTGAATCGTTGGCCACATGGCAACCTAAGTGTGACTGGAATCTGGACCCACTTAGGAATTAATATTACGCATTACGGTGGGCAACACTACCTTACATTAATTGATTGCAGCCTCAGTTGATTTGTGATATGGCAACGCCTGCTTCAACTAGACTCAAGAAGCGTCATCTGACAGTTGGAAATGTTTTTTTTGAATGAGGCCCACCATCAAAAATCCTAACCGACAATGACACTGCATTTCGCAGTAAGTCCTTTAAAGATTTCTTGGATGACTGGGGAGTCATTTTCGTTGCGCCTATGTTCCTGCAGGAAACGGTATAGTGGAAAGATCTCATCAGAGCATAAAGAGAATTGCAGCAAGAAAGCAGTGTTTGATAATGGAGGCAGTATACTGGCATAATATCACACTGAAGGACAACATATCGTTGACTAATGCGCCTGCCAATATGATTCACCGTTACCAACTGAAAGTAAAGGGAATTACTACGACATTACCACCTTATCATTGTAAGAATCATGGTATATACAAAGTTGGGAACAGAGTATGGGTGAAAGCTCCCCATGGCCAGTGTTCCTCCAAGTATCAAGTGGGTCGCGTGACGGACATTGTAAGTCCACAAACAATAATAGTTGACGGGATGCCATGGCATGTATAATAGATCTTTGCCTTTTCGTTGATTCTGATACAACGACGAGCGAATCCGCTGATGGTTCATTGTCTTTAAGTGGTCGGATAATTGAGATCTGCGAATCTGATGCTTCCACAGATGCAGAGATTCCGGAAACTCGAGATACGTCTGATGACTCTTCAGGAGACTACTCTCCAACACACGTAAGGGAGATATTTCCATTACGACGAAGCACCAGAATAAAGAGAGCCGCTCCAAGCTGTTCGATTTGTGATAATGAGATCAGGGGGAGTATAGCAAAGAAAATGGTGACTTATCTCGTCAAACCAAGCGACAGCATGTCGCATGTATCCTACGACGGAAAATGTGTCGAAAAAGAAAATTACTTACCAAAATAAGGGCACGTATTCCACATGATATGCTGAAGATGGAATATTTAAATTAGAAACAAGTCAGTTGCTGGAGTCACCATAAAAGTATTTTGATATGCTAAAGTTGGATGTCCTCTTCCAGTTGTCGACGAATAGAAAAAATGCTTGGCTGATAAGTGTTCTCGAATCGAGAACAAGGAATAAAATTTGTGTATTTTGGTTACCATGTTCGTCAGAGAGTGAGTTATTTTTCTGACTGGTTACGTGCATTGTGATTTGTGAGATAGTACCTGCGAATCTAGATTTCGGCATTTCTCTCTGCCCCCCGATATTCAAGTCTGAACTTACAGTGATTTGTTCTTTGCATTGTGGAAGTAATCTGCAACAAATCTTTCATTTACAATCCCAGAATGCTTACAATTTACCAACCTACAGATTCGAGAAAACATATTAAAAAAAATGCACCCTCTGGCAGGATTTGAATCTGTGTTCCCCTTTGCATTTGATCCAACATGACTGCTCAGCTACAAAGAGCTTCATAATAACGCAAAGTTCTATTTGCCTTTAGAGCACATTTACTCATTCAGATTTTCTCAAATCATAACTGCTCTGCTAAGGGGAAAGAAGGTTTGAATCCTGCCAGAGGGCATATTTGCTTTGATAAGTTTATTTGAATGTGCAGGCTGGTAGACAAAATAAAATACTCTTTAAAATAAATGGAACATCTACTGAAATATAGGTGTCTACTAAAAATAACATTTCAAATAATAGAAATCAGCCCTTTTAATATATATATATATATATATATATATATATATATATATATATATATATATATATATATATGTATGTATCCTTGTGCAGGTATGCAGAAAATAGAAAAGAACACGTTGGGTGCATAATCCGGTGTTCCTTAGTATTTTTGTTTTTATTTTTAAGAAGACAGTGCTCCATACAGAAGTAGAGCTTATATTATAATAATATTTTTTGTTTAAAAATATGATTCCTTCACTACATAAGAGTTCTCATGTTTCAAAACCCTAAAAACTGCCAGTTGGAAAATAAATGCCTCACAAAATCCGTGGTATACCAATGCACTATCTCATCCATTGAGAGCCCTAACACTGATAGGATATACATAGGATCAACAAAAAATAATTTTAAAATTAGATGGAGACAACACAAGAGCTCCTTCAACAATATTCAAAATAGAAATCAGACATCTCTATCCCAATATTTCTGGCATCTAAAGGAAACGAATAAAACACCAAAAGTAAAATGGAAAATAGTAAATAGAACAAGAACCTGTAGAACCTGGGATGACCCATGCCTCTTATGCTTACAGGAAAAACTACACATCATTAAATTCCTAAATAATGAAAAATTATTAAACCATAGGCAGGAGTTAACGGTTTTTTGCCGACATCAACAGACTTTCGCATTAGATAATTAGCAAAAAAAAAAAAAAACATAGCTAAGTAAAATTCTAAAAAGCTTAGCCAAACCTTTAAATAGGAAAAATAGGAAAAACCCTTTTTGTCGTCGTCAAAAAAACTAAAAAAACAAATTGAAATTCAATGCAAAGCGATCTGTATATAAAACACCCACTTAAATAAATAATTAGATAATCAGATAGACAATAATAAAAGACAATTCTCCAGACACATAACGACTGTAGGCGCGCCATAAAAATATCCTTCACTGGGAACCAACTAAAGGATGACCGTAAACATTAGCCTTGAAATAGATACCCTACCCAATCTTAGCAAAACCTTTCAGAGGATGATGAATCTATTGATAAGAATTAACTCCCTGACCATTTAAAGAAGGAAAATAGTCTAGCCACTCCCACAATAACAAATTCTGTAACGGACCGTGCCTAAAAATACATGTAAACCGAGAGATAGCTTATTCCTAAAATTTCGCTTGAAGATGAAACGGGACTAAACACCACAATCCAACTTAATTTTATTAATTATTTGGATGATTTCGGCTCTCGTTTTTGAAACATGAGAACTCTTATGTAGCGAAGGAATCATATTTTTGAACAAAAAATATTATATATATATATATATATATATATATATATATATATATATATATATATATATATATATTGTTTATATGTTATTTTTATGGATATAAATATTTAAGTAAATGCTCTGTTTATAATAAACAGTATTAACAACATTTACGGGCCTGAAATTTCATAGAAAATGTGTCCTCCAACAGGAATTGAACCTATATCCTACACCGAACTGTCATATATGTGCTATACCATTTAGCTTTAGGTTGGTAAATGTTGTTAATACTGTTTATTATAAACAGAGCATTTACTTAAATATTTGTATCTATGAAAAAAATTATAAACAATAAATATATTAAAATAATTGTCGGGCTTAGTCCATTTTATAATATATGACGTCATTTGTTTACGTTAAGATACGCTTCAAGCAGATATGAGCGTTCATAGAGAAATCATGGGAAATTTGTAGTTTAAAAGCAGTAATTCAACCTTGCTAGCCAGACGCTTTCTCTGTAGCTAAATGCTATAGCACATCAGGCTATATGACGTTTCTGTGTAAGATACAGGTTTGATTCCAGTTGGAGAACACATTTTCTATGAAATTTCTTGGATATTCAGGCTGGTAAATGTTGTTAATACTGTTTATTATAATCAGAGCATTTACTTAAATATTTGTATCTATAAAAATAACGTATAAACAGAGAATATATTAAAATATTTGTTGGATTTAATCCATTTTATCTAATATATACAGTGTAACCCGGATATAAGAGATTTGTCGGGACCGGAGAAGAAGTCTCTTATATCCGGGTTTGGTCTATTTTGTTTAGGTAAGTATGGGAATAGTTTGGGACCAGAGAAAATCTCTCTTATATCCAGGTCGCACTGTATATATATATATATAACCAATTTGTGACTGGTAGGGATAATTCCAAGGAAAATATTAATCCAGAGAGAGCTCAATGTAAACTACAGATCATTATAATTATAATAAATCAAGAAGAAAACCTCAAAGATCCATTTTGGTTATAATTTATTTCATGAATATCTTTTGTGAAAAGCTTTCAGTCTGAAGAGATGAATATAGAGAGATATTCACAAAATAACTTATAACCGAAATGGAGCTTTATGGTTTTCTTCTTGATTTATTATCATATTTAATTATGATTTAACATTAATGACAATATTTTAAAAGCATATTTTAATAAATATTTAATCTGTGTTATTTACTTTTGACTCTAACTTGAAAAATTGTCATATATGAGCAATATTGCGTTTGTATAGAAAGGTGTAAGATAGATTCTGGAGATAAAAATTATCTGGAATGACACCATAAACATGGAGAAAAATGTCTTGTTATTGAAAATACATTATTTTAAATGGTGTACTTATTGGGTATATACAGTAAGACCAGAAATTATTTGTTTGTCCCATTTGTGTTTTTTCCAGATTTATTTTACCTCTAAAAATCATTAAACCGTTTTTAGCTGTTAGATGACGAGTCTTTACTTTCTTGGCTATAAATTCAGTTATCACCAAAATTACAATATTTGTTCATTTTAAATTACAATATTTTGTTCATTTTACCTAAACTTAGCTTATAGTTTTATTATTTACAATTTTAAAAAATCTTTTATATGCAATGTATAAAGACAGTTATTTACTCATCTCCCCACATGTGATCTGACACAAGGTCTGGTTTAATGTGGGGCACCCAAGCACATACACCTAGGCCCAAAATTGCCCATCCCTAACAACCATAACTCTAGTGTTATGAGAGGGCAACTACCACAGGCATCTCCTTTCAGTATTTTTTCCCCAGCTGCATCTCTGTCCATGGAACTGAGAGATGATATTACATTACCTGTATCAGGTAAATATTTAAATGACACACTGTAGAATTATATAATTTTGATGTTGGTCAATAAGCTGTGTTAAAATACAAATATTGTTATTAAATATAAAATATAAATAATTTAATAGTATCAAAGTATCACTTTTTCTCTGTTCTGTTTGATGTAGTGAAAGCATTAAATCTATAGACATAAATATGGAAAGTTTTCTTTAAATGAATGCTTTATTAAAAATGAATAACTACCACTTTATATCTGAAATATATCAAAACAAATGAACAACATCTGTGCTATGGTGTAACTTTCAGTAAGATGTAAAATAAGGAACATGGGCAAAACGTAAGTGAGGCTTATTGATATATTACATTAAAACACCACTTCTCATATGATCACTGAAGTTAAGCAACATTGAGCCTGATTAGTACCTAGATGGGTGACTGTTTGGGAATAGCAAGTGCAATAAGCTTGAATGTTCAGGTAGTGTAAAGGATAATGTCATGGAATTGGGAATTTGGAAGCCAAGTTCCAAGTTGGGTTGATTATATTCACTTATAATAAGTCTTTTATATTTCCTTGGAAAAAGTTTGTATCTACTGCTTCTCTCACCTGTTATAGGTTAACTAGTAGGACTTGTATTAATAAATCATAATTATCTCCTCCAAATTCTTACAATCTCAGAAATATTTTCTGGTTTTAAATAACCTGCCATGGGTTGATAAGATGTAAACAAAGCATATATATATATATATATATATATTTAAAACAAAGCACACACACACACACACGCACATATATATATTTTCTCGACACAATGTACTGTAGTGTCTGTAGTTATTCATTTGTAATGCACGTTGGAATATTCTCATAGACTCAGCACCTTCCCAAAGGAGATGTACTGCCTGGGGGGATGGTGTCCAGGTTCTTGAAAATAGCATTTTGAAACTACCCCAGTCAAAGCCAGAAGTTTCATTGAAGACAACTGACAGGACACTGTGATTAAATCTTTTATTAAATTTTTCTTGCATTCATTGAAGTGATTTCTTTTTTCTGTGTGTAAAAACTGTCCAAATGATCTTTAAATCCAGGCACTTTCAGCTAATCTATTAGCCATTTTTAAGAATGAGAATGTTTATTTATTTAAATGAATATGTTGATTTTTTTTTCTTGTGGGTGTGTTCATAATTGACATTATTTTGTGTGTGTGTGTGTGTGTATATATATATATATAATATTTGAAAGAGAGAAAAAGCTGCAAATGTTTTTGCTTATTATGTGGATTTTTTCATATTTTTTGTGTATTTCACTATACATGTTTCAAGTCTTGTGACCCTCCACAGGTGAAGAATGGTTAGTTAAACATATTATTTAAAAGAATGAATGTTTTCTTCCTATGTTAAACCTTTTAACAATTCTCTTTTGTGTGTGGTAGTAGTCATCTGGCATCTGAATCCATCTTGGATTGGCCAAAAAATGTTCTCCAGGTTGAGGAGTAATAAAACTTAAATTCGGCCAGAGAAAAAGTGGAGGATGTTTTTATATCCTCCTTCTATCTTTTTGTGGTGTCTTCCTTCCGCTATTCTTGTGAATTGTGTGTGTGTGTGTGTTTTTGCCAGTATGCGTATATATATTTTTACTCCATACATATATATTGCATTACTATAAAGAAACATATATTGAATATATATATATATATATATATATATATATATATATATATAAAAAAAAGAAAGAACAGTAAGATATATAATCCGGTGTTCTTATAGATATTTTTATTTTGACAAAATAGTGCTCAATGTAAATTTACAGAGCATTAATATTATAAATTAATTGATTTAAAATATGGTTTTATATATATATATATATATATATATATATATATATACATTGTATGCTGTGCATCTATGTGTGGGGTCTGTTTAGTGTGTTTGTTTTTGCCAGTATGTGTGTGTATATATATTCATTCTCCATACATATATTTTGTATTATTACAAGGAAGCACACACACACTTATATATATATATATATATATATATATATATATAATTATAAAAGGCACAAACATTAAAATTTCATGAGGTTATATTTATTTCATTAGGGTCATAAAATGGGACCAATTCATCAGACCTTCAAATCCATCTTGTTTGAAATAGTTTAGAGTAAAGACAGACTGCTGAACTATGTTATTTTTATTTATTTACTTTTTAATCATTTCCCTCTAAGACAGAAGGAAGTCTTAAGTTTAAGACCATTAAAATTACAGACCCTTCTTTTGATTTTGTTGAGAATCTCTCCATATCATTAGAAAACATGAGACTAAGAAGGCACAATGTGTTGCTCTCATGGAGGTTAGCATCAGCCATACTGATGAAAGGCAAAAAGGGTTGTCTACGGTGATCAAAGAATAGCATTAATTTTTTTTCTTCACTTTTTAACTTTACTAGTATCATGTATCTAAGCTGCTTATATTTGTGTAATCTACAGTAAATATTAACTATTGCCACCAAGTTTCAAACCTGTACATGCAATATCCTTGTAGCTATGAATGTCAGAAATTTGTTGAAAGCCTTATTTAGCAAAATGCCAAAAATGTAATGTAATTACAAGATGCTGCATTCCAAAAGCTAAGCAAAGTACTAAGAAACAGGAAAATTTTTATTAGAAACAAAGAAATGAATGCTAGACAATCTTACCATAGAGACAACAGAAATGTGGTTCTACAGAAGGATACTAAGAATCCCATGGATAGAATGAGCAAGCATCAAGGAAGTCTTAAAGGAAATGATAACAAAAAGAACACTTCTACTCAGAATGAGAAAGAGACAAATTACATTTTTTGGACACATAATGAGAAAGGAGGGCTTGAAAAACTTAACTCCCACAGGGTGGGCAGATATGAAAAATTTTATTTTTTATAAGTTAGTCTTTAGTGTAGTAAATAAATATTTAATCCTATAGGTTGTATTTTTCCTTTTTTTTTTTTTTTTTTTTTTTTTTTTTTTTTTTTTACACATACCTTTGAGCAAAGTATATTTTTAAGCCAGTTTGTACAAAAAAATTTGTTACATGTGTAAATCTTTTGGACTTAGTGGTTAAAAACTGCCAAAATTGTCTGTGATTTATCTTGAATTTATGGAAAAATAGGTTTTCATACTTACTGGCTAATGAGAGTCATGGTCTCAAGCACTTGTGAAAATCTGGATGGAGATGGCTGTGATCCTCTTTTTCTGAATAAAAGAACTCCAGAAAGCATTTAGATGTCAAAGAGAAAGCATTGATGTGCTAACATTTCAAGGCTGAAGGGGGTCATAAATGATCATGGTGAAAGAAAGAGGAGCCGACAGTTAAATCTCAAGCAAAAGGCAGATTCAAGTCCCAGGACAGAGAATTCATTTCAGTGTCTTCCAGAGAAGAATTTGAATGAAATCAAACATTCAAGTTGAACTTTTCAGTAAAGAACTACATAAAGTTCTTTTGACAAAAACCTGTTGAAACCACTAAACCCCTTTGTGCTTAGAAATTCCTATTCAATCGTAGAAATTAGGTTGGTGTGCTTGATGGTTGAGATGGAATGACGACCTCTCTCACACACACACACACACATATATATATATATATATCACACACACACACACACACACACACACACACACTCTTAAGGTGTGCTATATTTATGGGATAAAGTGCTCAATATCAGAGATAGTGCATGTGTAAATATAAAAGTGAACATTGAAGTCAACACTTATAGGCGACAGGCTGTTTCACCCTAGACACATGCCTGATGATTGCATCTAGCATGAAACAGCATGTCGCCTCTAAGTGTTGACTTCAATGTTCACTTATATATATATATATATATATATATATATATATATATATATATATATATATATATATATATTCAATGACGAAATTATTTGTACAACCATCAATTTTGAATATTTTTATCCATTTCTCAGATAATGCCAGTTTTTTTATATGTTAATAAGCCCAAAGAAAGAAATATAAAACCCGATTTTCAGAAGAATATATTAAATACAATAAATTTACAGGTGAATTATGCAAAATAGAAGAAGACAAAATTATTTGGGTGTACATATAATGTTGTCTTTGACTATATATATATATATATATATATATATATATATATATATGTCTGTATGGGTGTGCAGGTTTCTTTTCAGTATATTTGGGCAGCAATTTTTAAAAACATTTTTCATGAATAAGAATAGATATTTTATGTATATTAAATTTGTCAATCTCTTTTTTTTAATAAACAAATACCTTTTTATAAATATGACTGTTGTTTATGCTTAAAATGGCTAAAATTCTTTCAATTATTAGAAAGAAAAAACAATCAACAAATAGACATAAAATTTTTTTTTTAATCATATATGAGAGTTGTTTATGTAGACCTATGAAATCATATGTACACTCTTTTTTCATATTTTCCCCTACTCTTGAATGTGTTAAAGATAAATTATTTTACAAATGTTGCTGATAATTTTGTAAATTTATTTTTTAAGCCAAAGTCAACTGTAAAAATCATAAATGTTCTGTTTTTCAGCTCCTTTATGGAATATTGATGGCCTTGTACGAGACAGAAAAATCATCCATTAAGCTGGTATTCTCCTCTGCATCCTGCATTCTAAGCCTGATGCTTTGCATATTCATAGTTTCTTCTCATGTGACGATTTGTACAAGTTCCTACCGCAGTGAGATTCTGTGTAACTCTTTATTGATGAGTGGAGTTATCCTCGCATTTCTACTGCTCTCCATAACATTTTTCAATTCCTTGGCTTTCGGTTTCATCCAATCAATTAAAGTAAGTCACCATTGTTATTCTCTTTATGTATGCAAATAAAAATGTACCTATATATATATATATATATATATATATATATATATATATAACTTTACGGTATTACATTGAAAAAAACATGTCAAAATCACTACACAATTGCAGTCATGTTTCGATGCATATCAACGCATCTCATCAAACAATTGTAAATTACTGGTAAGTGAATAATTTATTTAGATTTGAAAGCAAAATACAGCCTTGTTTTACAAAAAAATGAAAAAGGTGGGAGTGGTTATAAGGTTTGTAGGCTTTACTCAGATCAATAAAATAAAGAATATTGCTCTACTTTATATTGAGCCCTCTTTTAAATTAAATGTTACAAATGTTGGAATTGTACTCTATTCATTCTCATTTTACCTGGCTACATATATATATATATATATATATATATATATATATAAAACAAATCATTCATCTTCCTCTCCAAATTGTGAATGACACTTAGCAAAAATGTCAATTGCTGATGTACAAAATTTCCAAAATTTTTATAATGGCTGTGTCCAAGCTTTTGACTCTTGTGCATCATCCTCTGAGGTGTGTAATTAATGTAATGACACAAGTGTTATAAAAGTTTGCAAAATTTCATACATCAACAACTGCCATTTTTGTGAAGGATAATTTGTATTTTGGAGAGGAAGATGGACAGATTTGTTCTATTAAATTTAAATATAACATTGCACTAAATGTGCTACTCACAACTCTTACTTTTTCACAGGCACACACACACACACACACACATATATATATATATATATATATATATATATATATATATATATATATATATATATATATATATATATGATTTATGGCCCTTGAAACACCAGTTTTTGAATGATCACTAAATTGAAGAAATGTTGAGCCGGGTCAGTACCTAAATAGATGACCACTTAGGAATACTGGGTGCTATAAGTTTGGATGTGCAGATGATGTAATAGATGACAGCTTGGAATTGGAAATTGGAGAGCTGAGTTTCAATTAGGAAAGGTATCAATCCACCTCTGTTTTATTTTTTCTCTTGGGAAAGTTATAAATTTAACTCTTCTCCCTCCAGCTATGGGTTAATTAGTAGGACTTTTATCAGTGAATCATTATCTCCAAAAAATGCTTACAATCTAAAAATATTTTCTGGCTTCAAATAACTTGCAAAAATTTGATAAGCTGTAAAACCATATATATATATATATATATATATATATATATATATATATATATATATTTGACAATGTACTGTAGTGACTGTGGTTATTTATTTGTAATGCAAGTTATCTTATTCACATACACTCAGTATCAGAAGGGATACATGCCTGAACTTACTATTGTAATCATTAGTGAGTATCTATGCGGACGCTATAACAGTTTATAAGTGCACCATCCTACAACACCTTTTTCCACAGATGAAATGTGATTATCTTGCTACTGTATTGCTATTTTCATGGCATGTATTCTGATGAGCTACATTCCTTAGTCCCACCACCCCTGACCTTTATAATTGGGATCCATCATGCTACATACACAAGGGTGATTCATCCCAATTTCCTTCGTATTTCACTTGTAAGAAGTAAGTTCCATTCTGACAACTTCCCAAGAACTGCTGCTTTGTGGAACAGACTCCTGGCTGGATGGCTCAATCACTACAAACTTGACCTCTTCAAGTCTAGGTTAACCATTATCTTTTCTGGATAACCCCATGAACTTTCTGCCTTTACTTATGCTCATACAACACCACACAGTAACCCTCTAGCATAAGTGGCTCTTGGGCCTTATATGGGGTGAACATTAGTATATTGAAATAATAACATGTGAAAAAGTTAGGAGCTACTTGAGGTAAAATAGAATTAACTGCTTTTATTGAATGAAGAAAAACTAAAATTGCACAAAATATATTTAGGGCCATTATCTGTATTTGGTATGGTTCTGTTTGGCACAAGCTACAATAACTCAACATGGATTTTAGAGGAATACAATTTAAAAATTGTTTCATCAGGAATGTTCTGGTATTAATCTTGACAGTCAAACACCAAGCCATAAAATTTTAAGGATGTGTTGTTTTTTTGTTTTTTTTTTTGTTTTTTTTCAAAACTAATTTGCTAGCTCACTTCAGGCCAGGGTGTACTTTCTATTCCTGAATGGTTTTATCATATTCAAATAATGATGATGATGAAATTACTGTATGAAGTTTCCTTAAAATTTTAGTTCTTTTTGCCTAATCTACTAATGGTAATCTTAGGGCTAGTGAATTTTAAATTTTAAGTACCCCACCTAAAACAATGGGATGCCATGCACTAATAGGTTAAATGACTTTATCATCCTAGTAAGAGTTAATTAAACGAAAGAAGACATGAAACTTACTAATCATTAAATTCAGAGTGTGGCTCCAAACTTTTGATCTATAGTAAATAGTATCTGTGTGTGTGTGTGTGTGTATATATATATATATATATATCAGGTCATCCCATAAGTTTTGTCTGAATTTTGAATAAAGAAAACAAGTGACCAAATGTTACATTTGATTACAGATTCAATCAACAATGTATTTTCCCTGATTATCTATGACTTCCTTCCATCTATTAACAAGCTTACTAATTCCATTACTGTAAAATTCTTTTGGCTTTGATATGAAGAACTCACAAATGTCAGTTTTAACCTCTTCCTGTGTTACAAAAGCTGTTTCTTCCAAATGATTCTTTAAGCTACGAAACAAATGGTAGTCTGAAGGAGCAAGATCAGGAGAATAAGGTGGATGAGGAATTTTCTCCTAATCAAGTTCTTTGATCTTTTGTGACGTGATTCTTGCTGTGTGGGGTCACGCATTGTCCTGATGAAACATCACCTCTTTTCGATTCACTAGAGCAGGTCTTTTTTTTCCTTAAAGCTTGGTTCAAACACTCTAATTGCTGACAGTATATTTGAACATTAATTGTTGCATTAGGTGGTAAGAATTCAAAGTGGATTATCCTTTGGCGATCCCACCAGATTGAAAGAAGAACCTTTTGTCCATGAAGTTCCCTTCTCGGCTGTGGCTGGGGTCCTTCCCCTTTACCAAGCCACTGTATACGATGCTTAACATTTCGATAAAAGATCCATTTTTCGTCACAAGTCTATCCAAAAAAGGTGAAACAAGTTGGCGAGAGAAGTGCAGATGTCAACTCAGGATTTGAGGTTGTTTTCAGACAATTCGTGAGGCACCCATTTTCCAAGTTTAGGAACTTTTCCAAGTTGTTGAAGATGATGATGAACAGTTGTATGGTTTGAACTGAGAACCACTGCCAATTCCTCAACTGATTTTCTTCAAGGGCTGCTTCAAGAAGCTTTTCATCAAACTCAACTGGACGTCCAGTTCGATCTTCATCTTCATGGGTGAAATCTCCACCTGTAAATTTTGCAAACCATCTTCTGAAAGTTCTTTCATTCACACATTCCTCTCCACAAACTGAGTGAATGTTTCTAGCCGCTTCGGCTGCTGAGTTTCCTTTCTTGAACTCATAAAGCATTATGTGCCTCAAATGATTCTTGGGTACTTCCATGTTAGCAGGGTTTTAATCAAACAAAATTTAATTTTATTGTTCTCTGAAATAAAATTTGATCAATTTAAATGCATCTAAACATAAAAATAATGTTCAGCTCCATTAGACATTATAAAATACTCTTTAAATTTTGTTCATTTTAAAAAAAAGTTAAAATTCGGACAGAACTTATGGGATGACCTGAGATATATATATATATATATATATATATATATATATATATATATATATATATATATATATATATGTGAACACAAAAAGGATCTTATACATAAGAATTTATAAAATTCATTAGCCATACATAGAAATAATTTCAACTGCAACTTAGATGGAAAGTTAAATGTTGGTATTGTATTTTGCCAAAATGTAAATCTGTGCCCTAAATCTTTTAAAATATCTCCTCTCCTAAAAGATATCTTCCTTTCTCAAGCACCAACATATATGACCATAAGAATTTTAAAAAACGGTTAAATCAAAACTATTTATTTAAAGTAAAAGAATACATAAATAACTTATCAAATTAAGATAAAATAATAATAATAATAATTACATTAATAACAAGTAAATATATATAAACAATTAAGACAAAAAATTTGATAACCTTTATTTATTAGGCATTAAATTACATCACTTAACATCCTGCATAGTTTACCTTGACTTTCACCATTAGCTTGAAGAATATTTATGAATGTTAAATTTAAAAATTTTGAAAATCTAATGATATTTTTATTTCTGTTTATTAACCTGGTCGTTGGTCTCGAAAACAACCTCCAATCTGTGGAGCAGGAAATATCTTGTGAATTTTAATGCATCCAAAATGAAACTGCTGTTATTTATTCATCATAGAGAAACATCCCTGCCTCCTATCAGCATGGTTGATGCTCAGATCCATGAGAGCATATCACTGTGGTTTCTTGGTCTCACGAAAGTTAGTTTTCTGTGTTGCACCAGAAGGTTTTTCTCATCTGAGTCCATCCTTCAAATCTACCATTCACCTGTGCATGGAATACTGTTGCCATATATAGTCTGGTACTCCTACTGTTCATCTTTAGGTTCTTGACAAAATCCAAAGACAGATATACAATATGATCAATCCTGACTTGGGGTCCTGACTCCAGTCACTTTCTCACCAACATGATGTACCTTCCCTCTGTCTTTTCTATAAATATTTTCATGGCATCTGCTCTGATGAACTATTTTCACTGGTGCCCTGACTGCATGAATTTAAGTATGCTACTAGGTTGGCATCTCAGTCCCACTCTTTTAACACACTCTTTGGGTTCTGTCACTGGATCTAATGCTTTTATCCATTGTGCCATGTGTGAGTTCAATACCCAGTTAAGGTAGTGGAGAACTTTCAGAGGGAAAATTAACAGGAGATAACTGATAACTGACATCCATTAAACATGGCACATGAAACTAGAACAGTCTACCCCAGTGAGCAAAATAAAGGGTTCAGTTCAACATTCCAACCACCTGAAGAAGGCCGGAGCGTACAACGGCTGAAACGTTGTTATAAATATGGCGACAAAGATGAGGACAATAGTCCGAATAATGTAAATAAAGTAACTAATGTTTTATCACAATATAATGACATGATCATTGGTATAAAAAGCAACAAGAAAGATGAAAGAAAAATTAATATTGAAAATAGTTAATCTCGGAAATTCAGATAATTTTTTAAAAATGAAAAATATAAATTTAGAAATACATTCATCTTTGAGTTAATCTCGGAAATGTAAAAACAGAATTTCTTTTTTATAGAATTTATTAATTAAAGTTAGAATTACAATTACAATACTTACAATTTTTTTTCTTATTCTGTAGGCTATGTTTGACAACAAAATGGTTTCTTTCTCTGGGACATCATTATTTTTGGCTCTTGGCTGTTTACTTCATTGTGTAAGTTTCATGTCAACCAGTTTTGTAGAGGAAGAGCACCAGACATGGTATTTTTTGACTGTTAGTGTTTTTGTTGTCATTGTAATTGATGCACTACGAAAACAGCTTACTTGCCACAGACTTACCTTTTCATCATCTCTAAACACATCAGACTCATTGCGAAGCCAGAAACTCCTGCCAAACAAGTGAGTGTACTTACTTATTATGTCAAAAATATAATCTGCATTATAAATTGATTATTAGATGCATGAGGACAAATCAGCAAGTTTGCTGCCTTAAACATAAGTAGTAACTGAATTTTCATCTGAACTCTTCACTATAAGTTTGATTATACCTATTATTAAAGGATGAAAAATCTTCTTAACCTTTATTGTTGTCGTGGGTAAGATGTTAAACTACATCCATGTCCTGGGTAAGACGATAAACTACATCCAGCAGCAAGGCCTCTGATCAGGAGGTTTTGAGGTGTGTGGAACCCCCTCTTAATTGCTGGTGTTCCCAGGTCCACCCTTACCCAGGGTGGTAGCACCTCTTAGGGTCCCAGCTATGGGCAAATAGTTAACTATTACCAGATATACTTTTCTGGAAAAAATTATTAATACAATTTTGAAGGAAATATATTACCAGAAACAGATTTTTGACAAAACAAAATATTACCAGCAATAAAAAATTTTGTTGGCATTAAATAACCCATTGAGCTTGATATGCTGTAAAATAAAATTAACCAAACCAATCTAAACCAAAGAATACATACTCTATTCATATGAATCTATCCTAAAAATGTTGTCGGCATTAAATAACCCATTGAGGTTGATATGCCGTAAAACAAAATAAACCGAACCAAACCAAACCTTTATTGCTCTGTATGTTACTTCATTTCCTGTGCAAAAAGTTTATCCTCCCACTGGAGGTGACAGATCTCTGAATTTGTTTGAATTTCATAGATGTGTTGTCATATCCTGCTATGGCAACAGAAAACACCTTTGAGTAAAATTAACAATAAGGATACTACAATTGAGAGGCCTTGAAAAAGAATGCAGTAGAAAGGGAAGTAATATTAATAATGCAGAGTACTAAAGGTTAAATAAATCAAAAATATTTTGTAGTAATTTTTGACATCAACTTTTTTCTTGTTAAAAGTTGAATAATTTTAACACATTCAACATTATGGATATAAAATAGTGAATTTTATATATTGCTTTTTGGTAACTTATCATGAACAAAACAAATTCATAAATTTGGACAAAAAAGACCCCAAAATGATGTCAGAATCCACAAAAATTTAATAGTTTGATAGTTATTTGTGCTTAGTTTAATTTGTAACATAAGGGCTTGATCGTGCTGGCCTTGTTCAAGTTGTTGATCACACTAGATAACACGTTCTTTCCCAGAAACTGTAACTAAGGTCTGCTCAGCATAGTTGCAGTATAAACCAAAAACGGGCTCTATGGGTGTTGAATAAACACAAATGCGCCCGAGCAAGCGTCTGCAATAGGGATTGGCTAGCCGCCCTAGTAGACAGGTATCCTCAAATATGAGTGGCCAGCTATATAATTTGTAACATATACAAGAGTAGGTAGAAAAAGGCAAATGTTAATAAGATAGTGAGAATTGCTTACAAAGCACTACCCGGAGCCCCTATTCGCCTCTCCCCCTCCCCACAAGTCGGTTAGTATGCACTGGTCTTGGGACTAAGGCATGATTGCCCTAGGTAGGTATTAATATTTAATGGGTGGATACCTCATAAATCATTAAATTGCGATTCTTTGGAATATTATTTTGTCTATTTTAGTAAAATTAGGTTTACATTAAAAAAACACTAGTGTAAATATGGTTTGATATTGAGGATTAAACAATTTCTTTTTTACTCTACCAGAATTCATCAATCTTCTAGTGTGGATAATAAAGCAGTCCTTGTCACTGTTTTTCTGCTTATCTTGTGCCGATTTCAAAGATCCTGGAATCAAACTGGAGACAAATGGCAACATCTGTCTGATACTGGAGATTGGCTGATGAGGTGAGTTAGATTTTTCTTAATCTCACATGAAAAATGATTAAAAAATAATATTATTTCCATCCCATAATAGTTGTTACATTTACATGAAATTGGTCCTAAAATAGTTATATTAGTGCAGTGATTCTCAACTGCTGGTGTACCACACAATCCTCTTAAGTCAGCCATGAAATAGTCATGAAATTGCAAAAAAACACCAGGCACAGATTTCACACTTAATTAAGCTGCACAAATAGAAACATTGAAATAAAGTTCATATTTGTGTGTGTATATTTTTAAAGTCTATGGTTTCATTTCATGGCATTTAAATGTATACCTTTTTAAAAATTTTGCTAAGTGTGCCGTGATATTTTCATTTGCTCCTAGGTGTGCTGTTGCTTAAAAAGGTTGAGAAACACTGTATTATTAAATAAAAATAAAAGTGTTGAACTGATGATAAGACAGGCTTCAAAAACTTGGGCACACTTCACTGACTGCACTGTTATGTTATACTTACCTTTGGCAACATTCACTGGTTCTTTGGGGGTTGGGGGTGAGGGTGACAAGTTGTCAATCCTACCACATCAGCTGTAATCTGCTCCTACCATTTTGTTAGCCATGTCACAATCTGTTCTCTGCTGTGTTGCAATTGGTGTTGTGTTTATCTGTTGCAGTGGATATCTGACAGTCCCATGGTAAACCTTTTAGTTGAAAACTAATTCTAATCACAAGGCTGTTCTGATAACAAACAACTATTTTTTGACTACATGATTCCGTCTTCTTTTTTTTTTTTTATTATTATAGCTGGAGTGAACGTGAGGTCTCCTTTCCTTTCAGGCCTCTTACTATGCATGGTTAGTCTAACAATAGCAACTTTTTTCATCTCTGTTTTTTCTTTTAAGTAAATTTCTTCTTTTTTTAATTCAACTCCATCTTTCTAAATCCTGTGAAAAGTAGCTTTGTATCTCTAACAGCCAGGGGACAAAATGGGCCTTACTTACTGACAGGGGTGGCTTTTTCCAGTACCTACACCTTTCTGAAGTCTTTGGACATTAGAATTGTCAACTAGGCCTTTTCTCCACACAAAGAATATTCTCTTGACAAAAATAAGATGCCTTGAGGCTGGCTAGCTGAGGACACTAGATAAACCTATAAATATATTTCTTTATTTTCCAGTGTAGGATCAAGTGATGAGAAATACATGGATTTTGGGTGAATAAGAAAATATTCAGATGATTTTTTCCTCACTTAGTCATTTGAAGACTCTGTCACATACAGACATTTTAATATTAAGAATACAAGTTTGAACTCTCACCAATTTCAATCTCAAAGACTTAAACATTTTTTATACATTCTAATTAGCTTTCAGATCTTTTTGCATTAATGCATGTGTCCTCAAGGGCTTGATCCTTGGATCTACATTGTTCCTAATTTTCATCAATGACTTTCCTGATGTCATCAGTTCTCAGTCCGGTATCTATACTGATGGTACAACTATTTACCCCTGTCTTAATTGTAAGTCTGATTGGTTCAATAATGTCATGTTGACAGCTGGTATAAAAGATTACCTACAATCTGTTGTTAACTGGAGCAAGAAATGGCTTGTTAATTTTAATGCCTCCAAAATGAAACTGCTCACCTAATTGTCTAAGAGAACCCTTTTTGCCTTCCATCAGCATGAAAAAGCCAAGCACTATTTACATTATTCGGACTATTGTCCTCATCTTTGTCGCCATATTTATTACGTTTCGGCTGTTGTACACTCCGGCCTTCTTCAGGTAGTTGGAATGTCGAACTGAATCTTTTATTTTGCTCACTGGAGTAGACTGTTCTAGTTCCACCCCAGTGAGCAAAATAAAGAGTTCAGTTCAACATTCCAACCACCTGAAGAAGGCTGGAGCAAACAACGGTTGAAACGTTGTAATAAATATGGCAACAAAGATGAGGACAATAGTCTGAATAATGTAAATAATGTACATAATACCTCATCTCAGAAATATAGACAGATACCAAAAGCCAAGCAGTGGTTAATTTAAGAAAGTAGTCATGCTTGAAATCAAGTAGACAGTTATCATCATTAGTGATATCTTTTGTGCAGAGAAAGTAAGTAGATTTTGGGGTGAAATAATGTTTTATTTACAGTACAGTAATTATTTACAGAATGTCTTAAGGATTCTTTTTTTTCTTTTTTTTTTTTTCATCAGTTTATCCTATAATATAAAATGTAATGTCTGCTGTAATGCCAACATACAAAACTACTAAAAAAATGTCTTTTATTTTGCAGACCTGAAAACAAATTTCTCCTGTCAATTGTGTGTTTATCATTTTTGTTGATTATTTTGGTATCCATCTGGATTCATCGTATCCAACAAATCCGTTCTTGCCACCAATTGTTACTCCTTGCAGCCCTCATCTATATTTATTTATTTCATGCGGCTACAAAAAAACTCTTAACTCCTCCGCCATGGCTTTGGAACATCAGCGAAAAGTAAGTTTTATTTTGATCTTTTTTTTTTTTTTTTTTTTTTTATTACATCATTATATTTTGACTGACTTTGCTTTTAGAAAATAAAAAAAAAAAGCTTTGTATTAAAATATGTTGCATATTGTAAGTGATACTTTCCTATAGAAATGTGAAATAAATTCTTAGTTGTCAGAAAACAATTTATTCCATAATTTACATTATTTTTTATTCAGTCAAGCTAGCTCAGAGATTCACAACTCTATCATGCCAACTGTTTTGATCTGCATAAAACTCAGGAGGAAAGTGTTTAAATCAACTGTCATTGAAATAATTTAAGTAATCACAGATAATAATGAACAGTCTGGCTTTTTTTTGTTTGTTTCTCTGTCAATAATTCTCATTCATGTTAAAGCAAACAGAAAGAAAAGAAATAGGTACTATGAACACAGAGAAACAAAATAAGCTGCTGTGTTTGTGTGTTCACAACTGTTGCTGGCAATATCACTATGACTACTACTACTGATGATGATGATGATTGCATGTGGAAACAATGATAAGCGTCTCTGGTTTTTCATAAATAAAACTGATATTTTTCTTATATTAAAAAATATAATTAAAGATGTTATTCTGTTTCTTTAATAAAAAAAGAAGCATTTTCTAGAATTTCAAATATACATTCAAATTTATTTTTAATGAATTAATAACTAGTAAATTATATTACCTTTCCCAGGGGTACATTCATTTACGTGCAAATACCCTCTGGAAAATTATGAATCCATCTGTTCTATCCCCCCGCCAGCTATGGGTTGAATAGCAGGACAGACTGAATCATATAGCCTTGGTTGGCAACTAGTTTACTGCAGAAAGAAACAACAAAGTACTGTGGGAAAATCTTCTGCCGAGTCAATCATGAATCAAAAATGACATGATTGCTCAAGCATGTATTAGAGGTATAACACTTAACTGACTGAAATAATATTAATTATTATGAGGTGCCTTTCTTTGTTTTTTTAGAATTTTATTTTGTATTAAATGTGTTGTATATTCTTCATATTAGTTTCATATACTGCACTAAGACTAGTTCATGGTAATTGTTCAGGTGAGTTCTTTGCTACTCTTTGAATTTAAGTGCAATACTAGATTAGAGACAAGGTCTCATCAATTTACAGTTGAGCTGGCTAGATGTAACTGTAGATTCTATGTGAACAGTTTCTTTTCTCGCACTTTTCATTTGTGGAACTCTCTTTCAGCACCATGGTTTCCAGCCAACTTTGATCTGCAAAAACTTTAAATGCAATATCAATTGCTATCTACTGTCCTCTTGATTACTCTTCTTTTGTTCTCACTCCTTAGCAATGTTTCTGTTTCTAACTCTTCCACTCCCTGTAACCCTTTGTGTCTCGGTGGCTTTACTGCCTTGCTTGAGGTAAATGCTATTAAAAAAAAAATACAGATATATTAGGTTGGTGCAAAAATAATGACGTAATAATGTCGTTTTTTGACGTTAAAAAATCCGTCAAAAAGCGACATTATTACATTATTATTTTTGCACCAACCTAATATTTAGGTAGCATATCTTCATTCAGGCATATTTGGTTGAATAATCTGTACATATATCTATTTTTATTTTAATCCTCTCAAATTCATGGATCAATTTCTTAATGTTGTTATTAAACTCATTAAGGAAGATGCAATAGATTTTTTTCATTTCTTTTATTTTTCCAAGTACTTTCAATCTTATCCAAGATCATCTTTAGAGGTGAATTGCTAAGAAAGATATTAATGTAATTGATAGTTGTGATTATTTTTTGGTAAATGTGCATGAAACGTGCTCTGTTATAATTATGAACACGTATGAACGGGCTCCATTATAGTCAATTTAAAAATGAACTGTTAAGAATATTATGTATTGAAGGGAGGTAACTTCGTTTATATTTTTTTATTATTAATGTTTTAAGATACTCAAGCTGCAATTTTTGAACATATACTTTTTACAATTTGAGTATTTTAAAACACACACACACACACATATAATTATTTATTCAAAAATTATAACAAATATGTTATAAAATCAATACAAAAATAGCCATTTTGTTTCAACACTTCTGGTGTCTTATCAAGTGATGGTATTAATTATATTTGCTCTACTCTGTATTGAGCACTCTTTTAAGAATAGTACTTTTTGGTTATTGGAATTTATTCTGTATACACCAATCTTATACTTGTGTGTGTGTGTGTATATATATATATATATATATATATATATATATATATGCACACACACACACATATATAATAGCAATACTAAAATTGTAACATTGGGTTTCATTCTAATTGCAGTCTTCAAGCATCATGATCATCTGAAGATCATGGTTTGTGTGAAACTCAGAGTAACAGTTGTAGATCATTGTTTGTGGACATATTCTTAGTTGATATTATCATTTATGTCACTGTCTTGGTTTAGTTTTCAATAACAGCTTTCTTGATTCTATAGGCCTTTGAGCACTCTAAAGTTTTATTGAAGTAGGTGCCTGTTTCTTTTTTTATTTCTTTTTCTAGTTGTGAGTATGCAAAATGGAATTGGTTTTAGAATTTTATGTTAAATATGTTGTATAGTCTTCATATTGAGGTGTAAGCTGACTACAGTTATGAACACACAAAACAGAATTGACAAACTAAGATCTAATTCTGGCTGTGGATACCTATGTTCACTTTGACACGAATCAACTTTGCTCTCTGCTTTTTATGTTGACCAATTGCAAAAGCACTGGACACAGAACTTTTTAAGAAAATCATTTCTATTATTGCTACTTGAAAGTTAAAACTTGAAATGAATATCTGTCTATATTTCTGAGATGAGTTATTATGTACATTATTTACATTATTCGGACTATTGTCCTCATCTTTGTCGCCATATTTATTACAACGTTTTGGCTGTTGTATGCTCCGGCCTTCTTCAGGTGGTTGGAATGTCAAACTGATCCCTTTATTTTGCTCATTGGGGTAGACTGTTCTAATTCCACGTGCCATATTTTAATGGATGTCAATTGTCAGTTATCTCCTGTTAATTTTCCCTCTCCAAGTTCTCCACTGCCTTAACCAGGTATTAAACTCACACTCTTTGAGTCCTGTCACTGGATCTAACTAATGCCTTTATCCACTGTGCCATGTGTGAGTTCAATATCCGGTTAAGGCAGTGGAGAACTTTCAGAAGGAAAATTAACAGGAGATAACTGATAATTGACATCCATTAAACTAATTAAACTTAATTAATTTTTACATATAGACAAAAAAAAACTTGCTCACTACAAAGATGCAGTCTTGTTTTGATGTGGCTGCATCTTGACTGATGAGTATCAAAATTATTGCTCTACTCTTGGTATTGAGCCTTCTTTTGAATTAATGCTGTGAATGTTTATATTATTTTCATTCTCATTATATTCATATATATATATATATAATATATATATGTATGTATATATAGAAGAGGAGGAGACATGGTGGGGTAGAGGATAGCGGCTTAGATTGAGGAATTGGAGAGCCGAATTTGAATTCCATTTGAATCCATTACATTCCCTTATGTGCTAATACCCTGGGATAAAGGTATTAATCCTCTTCTTCTCCCTCCAGCTATGGGCAAATAGCAGGACAGACTGGGTTGTATAGCCTTGGATGGCAACTGGTCTAGGAGGACAACTCTGAACTCAAAACCTGTGGAGAGTTGTTTGGGGACCTTGTGGCACATAGTGCACAAGGTCTCTGTATTCAGCCCTTCAAAAAGTGTGGTTGGTTCTGCACAAAACCTTCACCACTATAATCAAATCGTATGTGCTGGTGTCTTGGCTATTGGTTCCTAGGAACTGAGCTGCTTGACGTTCATATGTTGAATACGATGGGAGAATCCACTATATATATATATATATATATATATATATAACCATTCTTAAATGTAAAAATTTTGAAAAACTAATAACATCTATCAGAGGAAGAAATGCATTGACTAAGAAAAGTTTATTCATCCTGTTTTTTACAGATATATTTTAATTATATCTGAATTTTTAAAAACTTTCTCACGCACTCACATACACATATATAGAAACAAAAGGAAAACTCATCTTAGCTGACATGTTTCGTCCTCTGATGGAGTTTATCAAAGCAAATTTAAGTGTTTTACTTTGGAGGATGCTAAGTGATGTAATTTAATGTCTAATAAATGAAAGTGAATAAATCTCGATTTCAAATTAAAATAATATAAATAATAACATTATATAGAAAAGAAATCAACAATAAGAACATTTACTCATTTTTTTTTTTTTTTTTGACATTAAATTACTTTGCTTAGCATGCTCCATAATTTACCTTGATTTTCAGTTAGCCTGATGTGTATATATATATATATATATATATATATATATATATATATGTGAGTATTGTTAAATTTAAAAACTCTAAACACTAGGGACATTTTTACTTCTGTATATAAATACTTAATGCAAAATAAAATGCTTACATTTGCCTTGATAAAGTTCATCAGAGGATGAAACATGTTGGCTAAGTTTTATTTGTATCCTTAAGTATAATATGCCATACACACACACAATCTGACCAAACTAAGATTGAATTCTTTGGTGGTAACATTTTAAGGCATATCTAAAGAAAGAAGGACACTTCCTCTGAGCCCCAAATACAATCTTAACAGGTAAACTTTGTGGGTAAAATATTATTCAGAATTGGTTTTCTGATGCTTAATGTATCAATTCAGGCAGTGTTTCTCAAACTTTTCTTTGTGGCCCAATTTTTTGGTTTTAAAAGAATTTCAAGCATACGTAAACACAAATAGAAATTCCATATAACAGGGAATATATTTTATTTACAAAAACAAAATGAAGTAGAAAATATAAATCCTGACTCATGCCTACATCACTCTTGGTGTCTCCAGGCCAGTTTAAAATATTTCTCAGGTCTAAGGGCTTACATTAAGAATCATTGATATAAGGAATATTGGATCATGTGCTATGGATCACAAAATTCTAGTGAAGAACATGCTTCCATCTTTGATTTTGTGATAGTGTGCTATGGATCACAAATAGAAGTAAGGAAAATGCTTTTGTGACATTCTCACAGTGTGCTATGGATTACAAAAGAACACACATCTGTGATATATTCCATAGCAGTTCTTAGCCTTTATCAGTAGAACTGCATCTGTGTCACTTCAAGTCTTTTCTTAATTATATTATTCAGCCTTCACTGTCATTTGAATGGTTAGACATTACATAACAGTTTAGCACTCTTTTCTTTTTTCTAATCATATTATTTTTTGTTCACTTTCTGAAATTTACTATTCCTGTGCCTGCTCCAGATTTCTGTCACATGTTCTGCATTTTGCATCTCTCCTCCCCAGGCAATTGGATTTCTGTACCAACTGGATTTTTTCATATCCCCCCATGTGGAAATCATACTTTAGATATTATCTTTGAATCTGTTGAAGTAACATTTCCTCTGAGGTTTGAAATTTCCACAAAGGTTAGTCTTTATACTCAAAAAAGAAAAAAAAGAAATGATTTATCAAAAGGGTAATTTCTCCTTTGACACCACAATTACTGTATACTTCTTTAACAATATTTATTGTATTAAAAAGCAATGATTAGAATTTTACTAAAACCCTAACATATGAAAGTAGATTTATACATTTTCTTTGTTCTTGAGAATTGACAACAAAGATGTTAAACACTCTTTATATAAAAATATAACAACTTTAATGTAATATTTATTATTTAACTTTTTATAAAGAAACATGGAAAAAATTTTTATTCATAAATGAAAGAAATTCTCTCAAAATGAATCTTTTTCAAAATTTATAATTACAATTAGTCGCCATTATGCGTTTATTTGATGTTTCTTGTTTACAAACATTTTTTTTATAAAAAATGTTTGTAAACAAGAAACATCAAATAAACGCATAACAGCGACTAATTGTAATTATAAATTTTGAAAAAGATTCATTTTGAGAGAATTTCTTTCATTTGCTCTTTCCACAAAAATTAAAACTAAGAAATATTCTGAGATAAAATGATCTGAGAAGAAAATGTCCCAAAAAATCATCTGCTTATTTAAATTTTCTTGTTCTATAGTTCATAGATATTTTTTGAAATTTATGAATAAAAAAATTGTTTTATTTATAAAATGGTAAATAATAAATATTGCATAAGCATGACATCCAACATAAGCACACATGCATAAAGAAAATAATCAACCAAACTCCAATAAATAGTGCAGAAATTTTCTTTTAATTTAGTATAAAAATAACAAAAAATGAGAAAATCTGCAGTCAATTATTGAAACCTCCTGACAAGTGGACAGAACAATTATAACATGGTTTTTCTGCAAAACTCCAGAATCAGTGTGTTGAATATAATATCTATCAGCGAAGTGACAAATTTTATTTGTATTAATCCTAAATTTTTTAATAAAATGATTTATTTTAAAATTTCTTTCTTTATGAAATGGTAAATAATAAATATCATATTGTACTTTTTATAATCTTCAAAATAAACATTGCTGAGGGAGTGAAGGGAATATATAGTAATTGTGCTGTCAAGGGAAAAGGCATCCTTTTGGCACATTATCTTTTTACTGATACGAAGGCTAATAATTATCCAAATTTTTAAGTTTCTAATGTTTTATTTGGATTATTTATTTTTCTGAATCCAGATGTTTCACATTAAACACATCAGCATCGTCTTCATACATGTGAACAATGAGATTATTTTTTTCTTCTTCAATTAGTTTATAAGCCACAGTATAATTTTTTCTTCATCAATTAGTCACAATATATTTTTTTTTATTCTTCAATTAGTTTATAAGCCACAGTATAATCTGAAATAAAAGTAATAATTACGACAAGTATCATAAATTTTTTATGAAGCAATGCTTTTGTAATAACACACAACTTTGTCAGTTAATGTAGCCAGTAGCTTGGATTTGTGGTTATTACACACGTCAGATTCCTCTTAATCATTTGGGAGTAGCTGACAAGATATCTTTTGGGAAATATCTTTGTTTTGAGGCTTTTTTTACACTCACAGTAATTTTGATTCAAAACAATTTTATAGGTTGTGAGAAAGGCAGTAGAAGCAATGATTGTCATGGCGGTGGTTGAGAAATATCTTTGTCTGGCACTCAATCAGATAATGATTCAAGGTAATTTATAGATGATGATAAAGGCAGTGAAAGCAATGTTTCTGTGAGGGGCCACCCACAATATCTTCTGAGAAGGTTGTCTTAGTTCTTCTTAATTGCTGGTGAATCAGATTAAGGATTCAAGACAAAGCAGTAAAAGCAACGATTCTTGTCCTGTATTGTACTCTAGCAGTGAATTGGCTGACTGATTTTGATACAATTCATAGATACTAATGATTTTGGTTTGGTTTGTTGTGTTTTACGGCATATTAGCCTCAATAGGTTATTTAATGCTGACAAAGTTTTTATTGCTGGTAATATTTTGTTTTGTCAAAAATCTATTTCTGGTAATAATTTTTTCCTAATTGCTGGTAATAATTCTTTTCCTCAAAAATGCATTGTTTGTAATATTTTTTTTCAAAAATGTATTGCTTGTAATAGATTTTTTTTTTCCTTCAAAAATTTATTGTTGATAATAATTTTTTTTTTTTTTTTTTTTTTTTTTTACAAAGTATTCCTGGTATTAAAACTCATTTTTACCTCAGTTTCGGGGTTAACTATTTGCCAATAGCTGGCACCCTAACAGGTGCTACCACCCGGAGTCAGGGTGGGTCTGGGAACACCAACAATTAAGAGGTAGTTCCACGCTCCTCAAAACCTCCTGATCAGAGGCCTTGCTGCTGGACATAGTTTATCGTCTTACCCAGGACACAGGTGTAGTTTATTGTCATACCCAGGACGCAGATACTAATGAATAAAGTGAAAGTAATGATTGTTCTTATATGGATGACAAGATCTTTTATCAATGTGATGCAAAAATATCCCAATTGCAAACAATTTAAAATGTAGATATATTACAGTACTTGGTCATCAAATGGATACTTTATACTCGTCTTTAATGTATGGGGATTTTCTAAGCATAGCTTAGATGTGGCACAAGGCCTAATGTATGGGGCACTCAGTGAGGAGCAAACTCACTATTCAGTCATAATTGACCTAGCGAGACAAGCTTGCTAACCATTACACCATGTCAAGTGCCGACATTCCTTCAATGTATGAATTAATATCTATTTAAAACTTTAATGTCTCATACTACAACTAATTTCAGTATAATTTCTCCATTTTTTTTCCTTTCAGTGGCCTCAAAGAATCTCGTATTGTTTACAGTTTAACACTGCTTCTGATCCTGGAAACTTGTGTTGTAATCCGTATGAAAAGTATTTCAAATAATAGAGATGAAAACGTCTGCTCTATCACCATGCAGTCTGCTGTTTTGTGTTTGAAGTCAGTTTCTATCATAATGGCTGCTCTTCTAACTTCTCACCCTCATAACATTTGTGTCCTGGCCATGGCTACCTTACAAGAAATCCTGTTACGCAAATTGCTGTCTTTTATCAAATTACCAGTTTATGCTACAGCATTGATTTATACCTGGATGGCTCAAGCAACCTATTTCTATCAGGTAAGCAGTTTAACATTCTCCCATGACTTTATATGGCCCTGAACACTTGACCAGATCTATCCACATGTCTCAGTAGGTATTCATACCTGGCACTTCTATCAGGAAGTTTTCAAAATAATATTGACTCAAGTCCCAGGGCCATCCCTCCAAATAGTACCTATTCTTCTTCGAGAGGGTTGGGTTTATTACCTGGCACCTGTGGCATCTCCAAAAAGTGGGGAAGGGCCTATTTTCTGACAGTATTGCTCTTAAACCCACTTTAAACAGACTTCATGTCACATTTGAAGTGCAAGAGGAGAAACTAAAACTTATGGTTACATCAAGCAATTTCAACTGTAAAATGATGAGACCTAACTGCTAATCTAGTACTGCACTTAAATATGTGAAGTTGAGGTACCAAAGAGGAAAACTCATCAGAACAATTAACATGAAAAGATTTATAGAAGAAGCACAGGGAGGCTACATTAGGGCAGTGGAAAAGTGACAGAAGCCAAAATGTCATGTCAGGATCTATAACATTGAAGATTCTTCTTTGGATTTTGTCAAGAATCTGTAGATACATAGTAGAAGCACCAGGCCAGATGTAGTAATAATATTCAATGCATGGACAAATGGTAGACTTATATACAAATTGGGTAAGAAATACAACAAATACTAGTTACAATTATACATAGAGAAACACATAATGTAGGATTTTTTTTTCCATTGTCATTCAATTATTCACTGTTACTCTGATATATTTTGAATGTTTATTTAGAATAAAACCGTTAATATTACCATTACTATATATATATATATATATATATATATATAGTGTAACAATAAAATTGTCCATCCCATGAAATGTTTAATATCTAAAAAAAAAAAAAAAAGATAAACTAATTAAGTTCATTTTTCCACGTTATATGATAAAACGTTTAGCCATCTTGACACCGTTTGTTATAAGAATCACTGAAAAATTCTTTGAGTTATTTAGCTCGAAAGAGAACAGGTTAAAATCATTTTGTGTCAGACTCATTGTCTTTTCAAATGAGCAATGGTGAGAGGAAAAAGATCAGTAATGGTACCAACTTTCATACTCTGGCTTGAAAATTAAACATATGAGGCATTTTGATACTCTAGGTTTGAAAGTTAGAAGTTTAGAGAGAGCGAAGATCATCTTAAATAAGTTGGAAAAGGATCCTGGAATAATATATATATATATATATATATATATATATATATATATATATTTGAACTTTATTTCAATCCTTCATGAGCTTCCAATCCTTAGCTAGGATTAATTAATGATGAACATGTCATTTTTGTCTATGATTTGATTTCATCACGATTCTTTTAAGATTGGAGAGTAATCATATATTTTTATTGCCTAAAGTAGAGTCCAATAGTGTTATAGAAACCTTGGAGAATTCCAGTAAGAAGATATCTTTAATCATTTCTAAGATTAACAAATGGACAAATATTGCTATTACACCCAGTATGTATATATTATAATTTTTCATATAGACAAAAACAATTTATTCCCTACAAGGATGCAACCATTTTGGTGTATTTAATTGCACTTCGACTGGTGAGAACCAAGGTATATAAGAATGAAAAACAAAATATATATCCTTTACATATCCCTAGAAAAAGAAGTCCATACAGGTGAAATCCATAGAATTTACTGTATATCTACTTTTGCATACAATTGAAGAGAGACCATTTATAGATATAGACAGTGTAAAAATAGGGATCAACTCTGCATAGTGACTGCTGTCAGTTTCCCACCTCAAGGTATCTCTAGAAGACTGTCACCATGTAGTGTTAATTCCCATGTCCAATACACACACACACATATATATAAAACAATATATGTCTCTGAATTTTTTTTATTGCAGGGTCATTCTAACAATCTCAGTTCAATTGATGTAGCGGCAGGATACACAGGTGTTGGCAGGTACAAGCCTGTTCTTGTTTCACTTATATTGGCTATTTCAACTTATTCTGGTGTCATCTTCTGGTATTCATGTCTCATTAACTATCAGTTGAAAGATTCAGTTCAGCAACACAAGACTCGAATAGAAAATCGGTGAGTTCTTTTTCCTTCTTTTGCATACAATATAGATATTTAAGCGATACTGAAAACAGATCTTTTTCTAAATATTTTTTTAAATTTCTTTAAAATGAATTATTGTTTGAACAGATCTCTAAGTCTGATATGCAAAGATGAGATATCAAGTCATTTTATGTCTATCTACATACTGTAGACTACCCTTAGTTGTAGCTAGCCTAACCATGCTTTAATATTAAATGTAAATATAAGAGGGTCTTCACAAGCAGAGCAGTAAAATATAATTTGAGGCTTTTCTTGAAAGATTTTCCCAGGCAGAGTTGTTAATGTATGACATTTAATTTTTTGTTTTGTTTTTCTCTTCTTAAATCCACGAGAGTTAATAGACACGAAATCATAAAAATAATAAGAATAGATAGGCTTGCCTGACACCTGGTTCATACTCCTCCCTAGTATTTTGTACAGTAGAGATTAATGCTTTGTTTTCTGTTTAGGATTGGGTTTCTGGTTCCTTCTAAACTCTTCTCATTCTCTTTTACTCCCAGTAACCTCTTGTGTCTTTGTGGCATTATTGCCTTGATTGGGGTGAATTGATTAAAAAAAACAAATCCAACTAAATTTAAATACTCCATTCTCAATGAAAGGTTTGCATTCAAAAGCCTGCCATTTGTTTCATGTCTCACATAGATCTGAGAAATATTTCCTGCTGTCTAATTCTTATATGTCCAACATTGGCTGGACTTTAAAGTTTTTTTAAATGAATTACCATAATTTCTCAAAAATAATACACATTTTTTTCTTACTGTAAATTACAAGTGATAGTAGGGGTGTGTATTATCAGTAGATTTAAACAAAAATATTTTTTTTGTTATTGATTTATAATGATAAATACGTACTTGTTCTAAAATAAGAAAGATATTATCCCAATTTTCATTTTAAATCCAACAATAATGATTTTAACATTTGTTGTCAATAAATTTGTTTATCAGTAACTGCATTTTTTATTTGTCAAAAAAAAAATCTATAAAAAGGCCAATTTTGAAGAAAAGAGGACATCAAGTTAATTTATTGAAATTTTAATTTTCATCATCATCATCATCATCACTTTCTATTACAGAAACAATATCTAAATTGTCATTAAACAAATTATCATTCACAATATTATTCTTTGGCCTCTTCATTCTCTTGCCAAAGGATGTCAGTTTCACAGCCATCCATGGCTGTAGTGAGACAACACTTCTTGAAACCTCTTGCACATTTTGACAGTAAAAAAATAAAATGTTATATTTATTGGGAAAACTGCGATGGTAATTTTCAACATTATTTTAGCCGCTTAGTTAGGATTTTATTCTTAATGTCAAGGTTGACAAAATGTCTTCGTAATTTTTTTTTTTTTTTTTTTTTTTTACAAAATTTATAGATGCATATTATACATAGGGATAGATACATTTCTTAATTTTGGGGTCATTTGTTGGGATGCATATTATATTCAAGAAATTACGGTACTAATATCAGCTATCTTTCTATATTGTGATTCTTTCTCAAATATAACTTTTGCCTCCTCCATTCAGGGAATGTTCATAACAACTCACCTTATACTCTGACATGAAAGGGTCTCCCATTTGGAACCATTTCAACTATCCATTGCTTGCTATCAAACTCTGCACAGAAATTCTTGCCCCCCTCCTCTTGGGCTTGTTTCAACAATTTCATTTTTTGTTATATGCTCACCAAACCCTAATTATTTCACATTAACTGTACTGCCACCCCCAATTGACTGATTATGTCCATACCAGTAACAACCTTTTCATTTGCATCCTATGCAACATTTACTCTACGCTACTAGTTAGACATACAGCTGGTATCAACAAGGGCTCATATGCGTTCCTTCTCACCTAGCAGAACTTCTGCCATTGGTTGAAAGAATAGTTACCAGTACAGTAATACCCTTTTCACTGTTTCCCTGGCTACAATAACAAATGTGAATGCAGCTTGGGCTTTTTTGTAGACTTTAATTACATGTGCCCCATGACGACTAAAATGACTTCCCCTTCTCAATTTCTTATTCAAAGCTTCTCATCTTCTGATAGATACCCCCTCGTAACCATTGCCGCAAGCTATTGGGATTTCTCTTTTTTCATTTTTCCATCTCTGGCCACAAGATGTCAGTGTTCAGAAACTGCTGCAGCCCTATTGAAATGTAGTTGCGGAAAAACGGTCTCAAATAGGAGGTCAACATTCCTTTGAACTCCCCTCCAGTAAATCTTCTGATCTTTTTAGCATATATGTCCACTTGTTCCATTTCATCCTTCTTCTCTAGGCCATAAATTACTTGTCTTGAAAACCCTCCTTCAGTCGAGTCCTTGTCTATCTGCCCTGCATCTAACTGGGCAACCTTGTCCATTTCAATAACAAAGCTATTCTCCCCTATTTAAAGTTAAGATTAGAACGTTACATCCTGTATCTCCTACAATTATACTTTCTTTAGTCCTTTGACTATGAAACAACTCAACAGTTTCATTATCTCAAAACTAATCCGCAACTCTACCAGGTTAGTGGCCAAATACATTGATTTTAATAGGAAAATAAAAACAAATCTTTTATATATCTCTTTACATTTGCATAAAATCTGACAATGTTTTCATAATAAAATTGATATTAACTGATGTTAGTAAAAGTTTATAGGAAAAACTATAAGCAGTATATCCTGTGAGCTTCAGCTTGTCAATATTTATAAAGAAGTATATGATACAATAATTGCCTTCATGGGTATCACATTTTATTATGCAAAACGCAAGAGGAATTTTCATTTAGAAATAAATCCCAAAATTCTGCAAAATGAACACTCAACTACAATGTGAATTACTGATTCCACTTTTTGTAGACACACACACGAATATAATTTTTCATTAATGCATGTTTCATTAAATAATATAGATAAATTTTGTCTATTTATTTAAATAAGTTCCTTTCATATTGTCTGATAAGCTTAAAAACATTATCATTGAAATGAAATCACCATATTGATACATGTTTAAATCCTATCTAAGCTTTTAGCTTACATCTTTCAATGATAATGTTATTAAGCTTATCAGACAATATGAAAGGAACTTATTTAAATAAATAGACAAAACTTGTCTATATTATTTAATGAAACATGCATTAATATATATATATATATATATCTCCATCCCACTATTAAATTATATCATATTAGTCCCCCCACCACCTCACATAATATCACTGTTAGGACATTTTTCTCCCACCCACTAAAAAGGAAACTGTATTTGGATCTAAAAAGTAGTGATTATTAAAAGTCTTAATGTAAGAAATTCAAAACCAATTCTTTGGACAAAAGACCTTGAAAGGTTTAAGTCTTTTAGTAAATCATTGATCATCTCCATCTTGATTAATAATGTGGGAAACAAAGAACTCTTCTCTTTTCAACTCCAATATTTTCACTTTGATATGCATATTTTATTTGATAATCAATATAGTTCTGAAAAAGAAAAAAAGCAAGATATAGAAATTATCATAGGATTTCACCATCCTTGAAATTGCCAAATTTATTTTCACTTATTTTCTCCCTACTTAGCAAAAATATTTCAAAGGAATGAAAAAAAATGTCTTTTGAAAATATAAAAAAATAAAAATTAAATTCCCTAAAAGCCATAATCCTTTGGTTGAGGAGGGGGGGGGGTTCAAATTCATTTAAAAAAAAAAAAAAATGTTTTATTTATTGGTTACTGAAATATTTTTTCTTTCATTTCATTTTTAATTTGTTAGTCGTGGGTAACTTTCCATAATGTATAAAGATAATTTGGGACATAATTAGTGTAATGGGAAATTGGAAAGCCAAGTTCAACATATTCACCTTTGCACAAATACCCTTTGAAATGTTATGGAATCCATAACTTCTCCTTCCAGCTAAGGTTAAATAGCAGAGCAGACTGCGCTTGCTAGCTGTGGTTGGCAACCAGTCTAGGAGAAGAGCAACTTTGAATTCAAAACTGTATAGTTCTTGCATTGCACACCACTATACAGTTAATGAGAAGGATCATGTTCACAATGACTCCATGATGTTAACTGAAGTCGATTGGAAAAGATCGAATAAAGAGACTATCCCAGAGGAATCTCCGAATAATATGATTCTGCTGTATATTTAGAAAAGACAAGACTGTAGAGACATTTTTTTATATCATTTATTATTGTATATTTTTTAAATTTTGCCATCATTCTCAAGATTTCATTTTCAGGCAGTGTCAGAAAAAACAAAATCTCAAATATAAAATCCTTAGCGAGAATTGTTTTCCAAATTCTAAATGACGATATTTTCTGTTTTCAGACTGCTGACTATTTACTTAAGCCTGATGTTCTCTGTTACTTTGCCTCTTCCTCCATACCTGCTCATGGTCATTGCTCAACGATATCATCTTTTTGTATGGACTGTCTTCTCCCCAAAACTCTTATTCGCAGGCATGTTTTATTTAATTACTTCACTGTTTGTATTTATTGTATTTTTGATACAAAAACTTTGTTTATAAATATATAATTCTTTACAAATTTTCTTTGAGTTTTTCATTTTGCTTTAGTCTTAATATTTATTTATGTTCTCATTAGCAAAGCTTGGGCAGCAATGGACGAGATGCCAATAGTCTGGAAATCTGCTTTACCGGTCTAAAATGAAACAAAACTTTCAAGCCATATCTGTCTTGCCCTGATAGCTTCATATAGACATTAACAAAAAGATTGGAAAAGAAGTTAGATAGCATGTATACTACACTCTATCCTAGAAACAGCACTTGACAAAAAAAGTAGCTCTTTGCCTCATCAGAGTAAAGAACAAGATCGTCATTGACATTCTGTTGTGATACAGTAATACTGGTTGTCCATTCAAAACCTAAAATTCAACAAATATATGAAGACACAGGAAGCCAACCTGAAAACCTACCAGGAGTGATGGATAATTTTGAAAACTGGAGAGAAAGTCATGAGGATCCATACAATCAGTATTCCTTGATCATAAAAGAAAGATTGTATTTTACAAGGATTGCTTTATTTACAGAAGGCTTTAGAACAGTAAGTTGGTTAGTGTTGCCAAAGTTGTTTTTTTTCTTTTTCAGAAAACTATATATTTATGCATTTCTATTAATTTTTTGCAACATTAAAAAAACTCTCTTAAGATTACATTAGTGAAATTTTAAATTAAAAAACAACAACAAAGAAAAGTAATTTGCTATTGGAAGATTTTTTTTATTGTCATCACGTCTAAAAATCAATTTTCTCTTGATTACTGTTGGGAAATCTGTTTATGGCTCCCTGACTGTTGCACGCACCAGCAGCAGAGAGCTGATGGATCACTACTGCCAGACCAAGAGTTGAGACCTGCACCCCTGCCACTTGTAACTGGGCTGTTCCGCTGCAGAGAGACTCAAAAGAAATCATTCTTGGTTAGTGCATTAGCAAGAAACCTGTGCCAGCTGCCACAAAAGGAGTTGAGCTCGATGCTCTGCAAACTCTTAGAAGAGAGAGAAAGAAAGAAAAGGAAGGGGTGGTGGTTGTATCTAGAAACCAGAGTCAGAATAAATTTTCCACTTTCAGTATCGACAAATGTTTTAGATATGAAACAATTATTAAACCTACTGTATCAGACCAAAATGAATTTTCTTTTCTTGAAGTCATCAAATCTTTATAAGAATTCCTGTTGCTTTTAAAGAATTCAGTACTGCAGAAAATTTACAACAGATTATATAAATTAAAACATTTATGATTCTACAGAAATAATAATTGTTAGAACCTTTTTTTTTTTTTTTTTTTTTCAGAATCAAATATCAATGGTATTACATTCTGAAAAAAGAAAGAAATTGGAGTTCTTTGTTACTTCATGTAAAACGAAGGTGGATATTTTTGTTAACTTGTACAAGTGACACATTCTTTCTCTCTTGACAGTTAACCTAAATTATCCACTGCTGGCAACTGTCTGTAAAGTGACTTATTGTTAACTTGCCTTCTTTTCTATCTTTGTTGCCATTAAGCAGTAATTGCTTCTTGAAGCTCTGAACAAAAATTCAAAGCATCTTACAATCTACTTATCTAGGGAGTTACATAAATATCTGAAGCTCCACAAGTACAAAGTTAGTCTCGAAGGACGTACACACACTGCCAACAATGACTTGAATGCAGTCTTCATGTTCTCACATTACATTTAACAGAATACTAACTGGTGCTAATCAACCAAGTTGAATTTCAGGTCTGGCTGCTTGAATAATTGAGTCGATGTCTTTAACCAAAAAGACTGCAACCAAGTTACCAAAGTAAGAAGTTTTATTTTCACATGTCCAGCAGTGACTTGTCAGCACAACACTGGCCAAGTCAATTGCTGAACATGTTAGTTAACTCGTAACTTGCAATTATTATTACTTGAATGCAATTGTATTTAGCAAAAAGACTAAATAGATTTTGGACAAAATATCAGAAAGGTTTGTCCAGAATAATATTTGAGCATTAAAAAAAAAAAAAAAATGTTTGCTGTTACCATTTATAAATCTGTCAAAATGTGCCCAGCATAATTTTGCTAGAATTCTTTTTAGATAGAAAAAAAAATTCTTCTGATCTTAAAGATATTTGGATGAAATTAAACCCCCCAAAAATATACTATGATTTAATTTCATAGCAACAGAAACTGTTAGATTTTTTTTTTTTTTTTTTTTTTTTAATCTGATAACACTTTGATGTCCTTCATTACATGACACAATTATTCTTATTAATTGAAAATAATTTTTTTTTTTACATCTGACAAACATCTTTCACATCATTAAAAATTGTTTCATGGTCTAAAACCCAAAATAGATCTGTATTAAAAAAAAGAAGTCATTCATCTGGTTTATATGTGTTAAGAAAAAAATAAACAAAATCCTTGCTAAATAGTTTGTAGAAACATAAAAGAATTAATGAAAACTTTCAATAAAAATTGAAATGGAAAAACTTGATTTTATATCCAGTAATGAAGACATTGGGAAATGGGAGAAATGATTAAACAAAGGTCCAACATTTATTTTTAAACTCTTTACCATTAAACAACATATCTTAATACTACCCGTGTCCCATAATAAATGCTACATTTGCATTCATAGTTCATACATTAAATGTAGCGACTATTATGAGTCAGAGCTAGCATCTGTTATCTGTATTCTCTTTTCATTATCAGATTCCCACTTTTTAGTATCAGCAGTTGTCTTCTTAATACTTGACCAGAACAAAATGACTTTGCAGGACTTTTATGAATATGTAGGAATAAAAACCTGTATTTTCATGCACAACTCTTTGGTTAAGTCAATGCAAGACTTGATGGACACAGAAATATTATTATACACTTAATTTATTTAGACTGGTGTTCTCATCTTAATTGTCAGAGTCACAAATGTTAAGCACTTATAAACCTCCTTGGTAAGCCTAGCATATGAGATCCTTTGATAAGGAAAGAACAGATATTAAGATTAAGACTCCAAAATCTCATGACCTGATTGTCCTGTCGGACAATAGCCTAGTGAATATAAGTGTGTTGGTTAAGCGAATGAAGTCACCTGATGGTCACGAGTTCAATCTCTGGCAGTGAAATTCATATATTCTGGGATCGGTGGTGGGAAAAAAAAAATTACAAAGCGGCATAACAAGAATGAATTAACTGGTATAGACAGTGGAATGAGTAAATGGTTCAGTTCAAAATTCCTGGAAGAGTACTAAATACAGCAGGCACTTGAAAAAGGACTAGATAGGGTACAAGGGCTGAAGCATTGTGACTGTAGCAACCAAGATGAGAACAATAGCTTGAAGAAATGACAGAAAATAGACTTTTCACACATTGTGAGTTGATATTTTTCATGGGATGAGGAGGATAGACAAGTATTTAAGAAGAAGCTGTACAAAGAAAATTTCTGCCTGAGCTTAGGAGAATACTCGTAGGTGCCTAATACAAGGTGAGGGTCTTAATGAAAGGGGTGGTTGGGAAAATCATTCAAATTATCAAAAAGTATGAATTAATAAACACAAGATCGGGGGCAGTATAAAAGGAGGGGTTTAGAAAATCATTTAAAAGATCAAAACTGAGTTTTATGAACAGGTGGTCTTAATAAACTCTTTGGAAAATTTCCTCAAACAAAAATGTCCCACCCCTGTTTCTATTAGGTACTTCAGAGTAGAAAACTAAATTTATGGCTGACTGACAGTTTTATGTTTCTTATTCCATTTTTATCAAGAGACCTGAGCCACATTAGATTTAAGGCAAATCAAAAAATTACAAAGATATTATTTTTACTTAGTTTGAATCACTATCAAATTTCCATATATAACATGACACAAAAATCAGGAAGAGGGGGTGGGGGGAAAATAAGGCACTTGTTTAATGATTATTTTATTTCCTATTTTTGGTTAAAACCTCTAGCACTCTGCTAGCAACTTCATTCACTAAGTGCAAATTTTGTCCTGCAACTGCAGCAGCTTTGATCATGTGTTGTCCTGCTATGGCAACAGAAAACAACATTGACTGAAATCATGGCTACTTTAGTTCACAAAACTTGAAAATGAATGCAGTGGAAAGGGAAGAAATATATGTGAATGATATAGAGTGCTACAGGTTCAACCTTTTATAACTATATTTACCAACCTGTAAGATGTTCCATTTATTTATAGGGATATTTTGTTATTTTGACTACTCTCAATAATTCATCCCACTTCTAATTGTATCACTACATTAAATGAAGTATAATATTTGGATAACAAAACTATTAGTATCCCCCACCCAAATAAAAATGACTTTAAGGCAGGTAAATACAGTATATTGCTTGCATAATTTAAAGAGATTTAAGAGGAAAAAAAATTTGGTTATCAACAATTCATTTAACCCTTCCCAGATAGAACACAAGATTCATATTTATTGTATTTGGTTTCCATGTAAATGACCAGATCCAGATAATCACAAATAAAAATGCCTCTACCATATGGCCTGAACATAATCTTAATCTTGTGCATATATATATATATATATATATATATATATGAGAGAGTATAGAAATATGTAAATAGCTCATAAATTGAATTTAAATTTTAACTGGTAAAATTTTGAAATATATTCACTCTGGAAAAGGTAAATAAAGTAAACTAAAAATCACCCACTAAAAAAAAAAAAAAAGATATGAAACCATGATTTATTATTGGTTAACAATAATCAATAGAATTTTGGCTCAGACTTTACTTGCTGTCTTAGCAATTACACTGTAAAACAATTATAAAATGTCCACTTAAAAGAAAAAAAAAAAAAAAGACGCCATTCTTCCAGCAGTATGCTAATGACCAAACCAGCCCTTGCTGACAGCACGGGTGAATAAAGAGTATCCCCTTGGGCCAGTGTACTTCTGATTCTTGACTTGCTGGGTGAGCCACTACGAAAAATACGACTTACAACTGAATTTAGTTGTAACGAAAAGAAGAAAAGAAAAAAAAAACAAAACAGAAAAACATTCATTTTGAGAATGCGTTACTTTGTTTGATTCAGAATTGTTTCGGATTGTGTAGAGATACTCCCCCCCCTCCCGTTTCTTCTGCTCACAAATCCAAAACATTGTTCTTACTTCTTTGGGATCAGAAGTACACAAGCCAAGGATATAGTAAGGCAAGAACGAATAGAAAGAGCTGTTCAAAGGAGAATTCAACACAACTGAGTAAAAAACATATCAGAATTCATAACATAGACAAGTAACAGATTTGAATATCACAGTTAGAGCAACAGCCAATCATTGCTTTGTATTTCCAAATGGATATTGAATGGGAAAAGAAGACATTGGAGCAAAGGCAGAATCTTCTCTCTACAATAGAAAGAAAAGGAATCAAAGTTAAGGCATTTGATTAATCAATATAAAAAGGCACCGGAAATTAAAAAAAAAAAAAAATTAATCAAGGAAACATGATAATGTATAAAAAGTGTACCAGGAGAAAAAGAAATTGGAGAAACTTTGCTTCAATGCATCAAAGGGGGGGGGGGGGGTTGATATGAGGAATGTTAAATATGAGAGGATGCTGTAGAGAGAAAAAGAAAAAGAAAAAAAAGGAATTCATTGAAGAAGACAATGGAATATGTTGAGATAATCTTGTATCCAATGTTATAACGCACAACCACATTGTTAACCCGTCTCACAAGGTGAGGAACACATGAAATACTGTGTTTTGAATTAGCTTGCATCCCGATCGAGGTTCTTACAGATGACATATCTGAATTTAAACCTGGTATCGTTCATATTAAGCTGTAGAATCTAGTGCAGCAAATGAGGTAAGCTGACACTCCCCGCTCTTGCAGACTGAGGGTCATAGAGTATTTGGCAAATTTATTTCTTGAAAGAAAAGCCTTTTATTCTGTTTGTCTGAAAAGCTTTTGACATGTTAAATTAAGAGACTTGAGATTGAAAATTTAGAAACTAAAAATGGCTGCCATTTTAGAGACTTTATCCAAGTGAATAATGCAGCGCAGACAAGTTATATCTAAAAAGACTTTTAAAGGGACAGGGGGTTTGTGAGGAATTTTCTGATGACAATTATTGAGAATGTGAATCTATATTTGACACAACAGAAAATTACAAATTTGCAATTTTTTTTAAATCTGTTTTAATTTATCAGTCTACTTTGTTACTTTCTAAAATTTCCCATATAAAAATGACCAAGTTCAATTATCATTTTGTTTTTTTTCCCCAAAACTATTTGAAAAAAAAATAGTGGCTATCCAAAGTTTTAAAAGGAAATTCTATTTTCTAACATCCCCCACCCACCAAAAAATTAACCAAAGTATTTTAAATCAGCATGAAAACTGATCTTTCTACCATAAATCTATTCAGGGATTTCCACCAGATTTAATATTTATTACATCAATAAAGATCCTTTCCTATTGTGTCATTTAATTACCAGTTTATATATACAGTAAACAGGTGATTTAACCAAACCAGGTATAATGAATTTGGGATTTAACACACTTTAAAACATGATTGAGCATAGAGGATTATTATTAGTCATTAATAAAAAAAAAAATTGTGAATTACGTTTCACTTGTCTTTTACTATAAAATACTATTTTTAGTGGCTACTCATATTTGAGTAGATGCTCTGTTATTAAACAATATATTAATAGTTATTAAACAATATATTTATTTATTTTTGTCTAATGGCCTGAATATTTGAGAAATTTTATTAAAGAAAAATATTTGCTCTCCAGCAGAATTCAAACTTGCATCCCCCTGAGTAGAGGAAACTGATTAGATCCGACATGCTCTCACTGTTGAGTTACGGAGAACTTAGATGATCAGACAAGGCCAAAATCGTGCCTTTAAAGCAATTTTTTAAAGAAGTAATAGATTTTTATTTATTAACCTGATGGATTTTTATTACTTTAAACGATATTATTAGTGGATCTCAGTTTATTTATTAAACAGTGCTGGTAGACAAAAAATAAATATTCTGTTTAATAAATAGATGGAGCGTCTACTCAAAAATAATTATCGACTAAAAATAACGTTTAAAGTGATTATAAACTTTTCTGTTTTTTTTTTATTATTAACTGGCATTTCCCCTCACGATGTAGGCAATCATGACTCCATGGTTTCCTTTTCTTTATTTGTGAATTGTCATGACTTCTTGTGAGAGATTTCTCCCTGGCCTTCTCTGTGGCTTGGAATCCAGGGTTTTTTTCTCTTAGCCTACACAACTATTTAATCTATAGCTGGAGGAGAAGCAATGGATTTATGCCTTTCCCAAAGAAAACTGTATAACAGATTGGCCAGAATTTGAACTCTGCTTGCTGCTTCCACTTTCAGTACTGATATATTACACGACTCACATAAGTCAATACTATACATAAATAATAATTTTATATTGTACAAGACTATAAATTGCATTAAAGCATTTTTATGTTACCATTTTTTTAAAAATGGTCTCTTAGGTTATATTTAATAGACAATTCTTCCATATTAACCTATAATAATAATTATAATACAACTAATAATATAATAATATCCTTTACAACTGAGAAAATGAAAATTACATGAATTTTCAGTGTTCTTTTTCAGCTTAGCAGAACTTCTACCAAAAGAACTCAACAAATAACTAGAGCTACAATATTCAATAAATTAAGAAAAATTGAACTGAATTATCTGGTTACCTGACTTGTTTCCTATTGAAATGCTCATCATGACCAGATGTTTTATAAATCTATTGAACTTATCAGATTCCATATTCTTTCTCAGTAAACAAACACTAATTCTAACTTTCAAATTTAAAATTCTTAACATGCTAGAGTGTCATTACAAATTTGTAATTTGAAAGAATTAGAATTAGTATAAATAGGGGATCTGATAAGATTTATTAAATTTATTAAACATCTGGCTCTGATGAGAGTTTTGGTGCAAAACTCTTAAGCCAGTTAACCAGAAAAGTCTATTAAACTTTTCTTAATTTATTGATTATATATATATGTATATATATATATATATATATATTTATTTATTTATTTTCAGGTATATTTAGAACATAGGGTATTCTTTTTCTAATAAGTGTCATCCAAATACCTTCATATTATGAGAAATTCTTAGATTGTAGAAATATTTTTTGGTTGGAAGAACATAAACAGATTTAAACAGGACAAAAAAAAAATCCTTAAGTGTTACATTTAAGATTAGTATAAAATCCATTTAAAATACAAAAAGTATAGGTATCTACTGAAGTTTTTGGATGGTTGCCAATTGTCTCAGAGCTGATCATATTTAGTTGGAGAAGCTTGCATTATTTGAACCTCCATTCATCTGGCTCATATTGCCCGTGTAGATTTATGACAATTACAATATGGCCATTCTAATATTAAGCCATCATGCCCGCTTACTGAAGCCTGTACAAAGCATGAATATGAACAGTGGTGGTGGTAGTGATGGCGGCAGCATTAGTCAGGGAGTACCACAATGATATATACATCAGATAAAGAGTGAGAATATAATTACTAAGAGTGAACAAGTCCAGTTTCCATTAAAAAAAAAAAAAAAATCACACTAAAGTAACTGAGTAATGATTTTATATTAATCCACAGAACATAACATATTCATGTGGAAGAATACAAAAACTGACCTCCACCAGGACTTGAAACACATACATTAAAATAAAAAAAAATGACCCTAAAAATTTTTTTTTTCTATTTTGTTTTTTTCTTATTTCTTTAAACAACGGTTGGTTTGTGAAAATGTTAAGTTCATTAAATGTTAAGTCGATCAACAAGAAAAAAAACCAAATACGATTTTTGTTAACAATAGAATAATCTGTGTAGAAAAAAAGTGACCTTTTTCCTTTTGGTAAAGCTTTTCTCCTGGGGGTGGGGGTGGGATCACTAGTCTTGCAGATTTCCGATTCAGGACCAAATGCATATTTGTGTGTCTCGTATGAACTGCTCCAGTTACTCGAAGCCAATTTAGTCTATATCAGTTTCTTGCACGCGGTTTCCTTTGGCATTGTGTGATAATATATTTTTGACTCCATTAAATATGGTAGGAGAGTTTTTACCAACTGGTGGCACAGATGCTGTTGGTGTAAAGTTCGTCAGTTGGCTAGTTGTCCGTTGGGGCGGGTCAGGCCGGACTTTTTTACCAGTGTTGATTCCATTTTGTCTGACAGACATGTCTTTGTGAATGACACTCTGTTGTGAGCCACTCGAACTGAAGCTCTCGGTGCTATCTGCACTCTCTTTTGAAGGTGAATTGTCTTGATTTGTACCAATGGCAGATGTTGGGGACACAGAAGTTGGAGAGACAGGAGCAGAGTTTCTCTGGAGATGGAGCATGGATGGTTTGCTTTGGTGTGTGGTGATTGTATATTGTACAAATTGAGGAGAGTTGTTAATTGTGCTTGCTTCTTTGCTCCCAAGAGATTTTTGCCCCTTACTGGAAACAGGACTGTCGGTGGGGGACTCAGCAGTAACTCCTGGATGTTTACTGCTCTTGCGAGGCGGTGGAGGAGGGGGAACCTTTTTGGCAGAGATGCTAGGGTTACTGTTAAGCACTTTCTTGGATCCAGTCTCCTGTAATATGGGTGAGGATGGCGGGGATTTTGAAAGACTTAATTGGGAAATATTTGAGCTATTGGACAAGGAATGAATTGGTGAGAATGCTGTTGGTGTTTGGGGTATAATATGTTCACCCACTGCATAATTTGTGATGGCAGATTGCTTTTTGTTGCCTGCTTTCCACAGATGAGAAGGCTTCTTTAGTGTTGGAGGAGGTTGCTTGGGCCGTATCTCTGCCACGGCAACTGCTGTTGACATGGTTGGTTTTCGGTTACTTCCCATAGTAAAAGTGGCAGAAGTAGAAGTAGGAGTTGTGAATAAAGTAGTCTTTACGGGAGAAATTCGGACCGTATAGTCCAGTGTGGTGACTGGGGTAGAAGGCTGGGCGCTGTTTATCACTTGGTAACCCTGAGAAGGCAACATGTTGCTGAAGAAATCCGCTCTTGCTAAGTTTTTATTGCTTGCCAAAGCAAGTAAAGATGCTTTAGTATTGTCAGGGTTATTTGCAGTGTTTGGTGTGTTGTTATTTATAATATTGTAACCTGGAGACAATAATGAAGCATTAGGTTTCTCAGTCAAACCAGTCACCTTTTTGGCTGAGAGGACAAAGTTGTGGCTAGACGGCAAAGGTTTCGTGATGTCCGCCTTCTTGGCTATGGGTTTGGTAACTATATTTTGGGTGTGCCCACTGATATTGGGGTTAGAAGGAAAGGAGAGCGGGTTTACATTGTGTAAAGGAAAGGCTTTCTTTTTCACTTCTCCTACTTCAACTGACTGCCCTTCTTTATTATTTGGCAATTGAGTCATTCTACTTTCTCCAGGTTCCTTTGTAATCTGAAAAGAGAAACAAAATTTGTTTATCGACAGAGTTATTAAATGTTATACAATGAAATGATGACTTTGTGAATAAAATCCCAAAATATCAACATCTGTTAAGTAACATGTATACAATTTTACAAGGTGAGCTGTTGTTACTATTATACAGTGATTCATTTATACCAATTTCCTCATCTTTGTTGTCTTTATACCAATGCATTGGTCTTTGTACACTCCAACCTTCTTTTCTATCTGAATTTCTGAATGTGAAATTGTTACATGAATTCATTTAGACCAGACGTTCTCAATCAGGGTACATGAGGACCCCCTGTAACATAACTGGGGTCCATTTTAAAATTATTCATTATGAGTTATTTTATTAGTGTATATAAATGTTCCATAGAATTTAGTTGTTAAATACAAGTTTATTTTCATTCAATTAGTTTTACTTCAAAATAAAGCATATACATTTACTATTTCTATAATACAATTCCTAAACTTATCTATTAGTCAAAAATAAAATAAACCTTTTTTTTCATTGAATGGTTATGGTGATCCACTGAAAAACAATTAATAGTAAAAGTGGTCCATGGGTAAAAAAAAAAAAAAAAAAAGGTTGAGGCCCACTGATTTAGACTAACTTCCTTATCTTTTTTGTCTTTATCTTAATTTCTGTACATTCCAATCTTCTTTTCTATCTGAATTTCTGAAATGAGCTGTTGTTACTATTATATATTGATTTATTTAGAACAATTTTCACATCTTTGTTGTCTTTATACCAATACACTGGTCTCTGTACACTCCAATCTTCTTTTCTATCTGAATTTCTGAAATGATGTGTTATACATTCATTCTTTCGGATCAATTTTAAACAAGTAAAAAAAAATTAATAATAGATAATGCTTCAGCAATTTTAATAATACTACATTTAATACATTTTTTTTGATGCCATGTCCCTTGATGATGTAGGCGAACATGGCTCTCGACAGATTCCTTCTGCTTTATTATCTGAACTGCCATGGGAATTTCAAAGTTGTCTTTCTCTTAGACTGACTACTACCTAATGCTAGAGAGTCGATTCTACTCAACTGTTTAACCTACAGCTGGAAGGAGAAGAGATGGATTCATGCCTTTCCCAAGAGCATTTGTGAGAAAGTGAATGCAACAGAGTAGGCTGAATTATGTTTGCTGATTCAACTTTCCACACCAACAACCAATGCATTACCTGCACATCCACTATTAGCTCTAATACTACTAATAACTTAATAATAAAAAAGCAAGAGAAATGAAATGATAGTTGTCAAGATTAATGATGATTCACAATACTTCAGCTAATAATTTTTAATCTTATTACATTTAATACTACTGAATTAAGCAACAAGGTAGTAGAGTTGAAATTCAGTGAGAGAATAATATAACTATATGGTAATATTAGCTGTTTCTTCATGTGGAATCATTTGCCATTCATTGACTGAGCAGTTCATGCATCTTGAGTTAATGCTTTTCTTCACTCACTGGAGATAAGCTGGGATCAAAGTGTACTATCTGTTCTCCGCATCTCTAATAGCAATGGTATTTCCTTTTATAGAAACATTCAGCATTCATTGACTGAGCAGCCAGTGCCACTTTCAGGTGAAATTTATAAAATCTTACTCTTAAAACAATCCTGCAGGAAAATAAGTTTCTCAAGTCCAGTAACTGTTATTGCTCTTTCCAGTATTGATGGGGGCTCCCCTCATAAACTTTTGTTTGATATATTGTGGAACATCAACATTTTGATTAGGCTATTATTTTCTTTTTGAGTCACATGCTATCCATTTTAGTTGTTGCTGCTGTTGGTAGTCCTCAAGTGATTTGGTTTCTGCTATTTGGTACAGTTCTTTGGGGTTCTATAGTGTTAGTCCATGAAGTCTGACTAATCTGAAGGATACTTAATTTTTTGTTTTTAACCATTTCACCCCAAGCCAGATGATAATGACACTAGGACGCAGGGTGTTACAGCAGAGATTGAAAGAGAATGAGAAGACTTTAGTGAAGAGAAGTGAGGAAAAGGACAATAAAGGAACAGGGTTCAGGAAGACAGAAGATTGTGATTGATGTTGCATTTAAATTTTTGAAGATTGTAGGTGGCAGGGAAGCAAGACATCAGAAGGGAGTTCCACGGGTGAGATGTCCAAGAAAAGAAAGTGAATAGAAGTGGCAGTTGCATCTAGTTAGTTCAACAGAAAAATGGCGAGACCTAGTTGCCAATCTAGTAGAAAATTCATGTATTTGATGCACCAGGGAATAAAGCTCATCAAAACAATTGCCATGAAAATGTTTGCAGAGAAGACAAAGAAGCCAAGCCACAATGAGAAAGTGACGCCAGGTCAGAGGTCAGGATTGATTACATTACAGAACTTTCGCAAATATATTGGTAAGACATGCTTAAGGGATGAATGTTAAAGAATATTACACGTATCGTATTATGCTGGAATAGGCTTGGCCTCTTCACATGCAAACTGTCAAAAGAAGTCAAGTGCAAGGTTGACATGGCCTTCCACAGCCAGTGGAGATCCAGGTTTCATTTGATGTCAGTGGTAACTATAGAGGAGAAAACTTGTGGCCTTGATTGTACTTGACATGTGTGTCCATGAGAAAAACCTTTATCCAGATGGATATTTAATTATTACAAGATAAGTTATATTTAGTGGATAGATATTTTTGAGTAGATATTTGTGTTTTTGAGAATCTCTAATAATTGATTGATTTTTTTTTTATTGCATTAAGAATTTTTTGAGAATAACATTAATTTTTTTCCAGATATAAGCCCTACTATTTAACCCATAACTGAGGGGAGGAGATGGATTTACACCTTTCCCAAAGTTATTTGCACATAAGTGAATGTAACGAACCCTACTGAATATCAAACTCCAATTTCTCATCTGAAGCTACTATCTATTACACCACCCACACACCCATAGACTTTAATAAAGGAAATGTGCCTTTTGTCAGGATTTGAACCTGCATTCCCTCTGGATAAAAATCATAGTCTGCATATTCTGTGGAAGTGAGGAATCAGTTTATATGTTGATTGTAATATAGAATTGATCCTCCATTTTATATCCACATTATAATTTCTTGTATGTTTATCAAATTCTGATTAGGTATGATTCCACCCCTTTTCCATTGAGTAAGATTTGTATCACTAAACCATTATTATCTCAGAAAAAAAATTCTTACAATCAAAAATATTTTCTGGTTTTAAATAACTTGGAAAGGGTTGATAAGCCGTAAAAAATGTATCAATCTATAGTACTATCATCCACATGGCTAGACACCTAGCAGGATTACAAAACAAGACCTGTGGATGGTGGAACTTCTTGAAAAAGTTAACAGCCATCTAGTGCAATTGCATAGACTGGGCTCCATGACATGGCATCACTGGATGGAGGCTTCTCAGACTGAAATCAACACCCAAGTCAAGGGCTTTCCCTGATGGAAACAATAGCTATGTCTGTCACCAAAGTGTGACTTCAAGTTGAAGGATATTGGCTGATGAATACCTCTCTGGCTTTCAACCCAGATATGTGGAGGGAACTGGTCAGGTGATCAGTGCCCCTATGATCATGAGATTGATGATAAAATAGAAAAGAGCATAAGACAAGGATGCATTGTCTCACCAGATTTATTTAATCTATACAGAGTGATAATTCTAAGAGTACTAGAAGTCCTGCCAGAATTTATTATTGGTGGACACAATTTTAACAACATAGGTTATGTAGATGACACCATAGGAACTCCTAGACAAGGTAATAGTGGAAAGCAAGAAGAAAGGACTATCTGTTGTAAGTATGTATAATGTATAAGTATATATCTATACATTTAACATATTGTGTGCATGATGAAGTTGTATATGTGTTTGTGATTGTATTTGTGTGCATGTTTTATTCATGTGTATGATTATGTGAACATATCTTTTATGTGCCATGTCCCATCACAACGTGAAAATCATGGCTCTCCAAAACTCCCTATCCTTTGTAACTCTTAGCTTACTTGCTGTTTCTCTCTCTGATCCTCTTACCATTATTCATTATATTCTGCAAGTGTCAAATTCTCCAAGCCTTCTTTTTTCATGTGTCCCAGAACGTTCAACTGTTTTTTCCTGATTCTAAATATCTATGATACACTCAGCATTCTTCAGCAGAATTCCATTACTGTTGCTTCCTTTTTGTCTGTGAGAAGATTGTCTGAAATTCACTGCCATATAGACAAATTACTATCACATCGCAGTTTTGCATTCTTTCCTTTAATACTTTGCTTAGCTATTAGAAGGCACCTTTTGCGATTCCAATGTGTGTCATATTTTTCCATCATCTGTGAAAACACTTCCTGATGCATAAACTTCTGTACTTGCTTCATTTTGACATCTCTAATTCAGTTAAAAAAGAAAATAGAACATTGAATTGAAAATTTACAAGCGGCAAAAATAAAATGTTCACATGTACTCTTTTTGAGGACATACACAGTGTAATATAAATATAAAATAAAAAAGTGAATCTGCAATGTTATTAGTCCTGACCTGGCATCTTGGCTTCAGTCACATTCCCAGCACCATAACATAGATTCCCTGTGCCTTTTCATTAAATATTTTCATGGTAATTGTTCTGATGAGCTTTCCTCTTTGCTACGTAGACTTTATGAATTTAAGTGCAGTACTAGATTGGCAGCAAGGTCTCATCATTTTAAAGTTAGAATTGTGAGATGTAACTAAGTTCTATGCTAACAGTTTCTTTTCTCAGATTTGTCACTTGTGGAACTTTTTGGTCAACTTTGGTCTTCAAAAATTTAAATGCAATGTTAATCATTATTGTCTGTCTTTTTAAATCCTGTTCTTTTATTGTGCTCTCTCCTTATTGATTTTTATCTCATATACTTTCACACTCAATAACTCTTTGTGTCTTAGTGGCTTTATTGTCTTGCTTGGGATGATATATAATCATTATATATATGGCTGGACAGAAGGTTGTAATAGTATGTTCACAAAGAATGTCTAAGATCATCACAATATATTTCAACATATCTAAATATATAATGAATATTAATCATACAGATTGAACATTATACATTAATAATTTCAGACCCAAAACAGCTAATAATTGTATGTATTGCTATGAACTTATTGATCTACACTCTTATATATTTCAATTTCCTCCAGCTACACTATCTTTTTATCTAAGTCACTCCATCAGTTCATACCTACCTTTGTTTTTCTTATTTACCAATCTACTTAGTGAGTTACCTATCTCAGCTGATTTGTTCTTATATATATGTGTGTGTGTGTGTGTGTGTATTTGTGTAAAATAGATAGGTTAGTTAATAAAACAAGAATGAACACGTTCTCAGATGCATTCCACATGCAGTAATTTTCAAGGAACATTGAACTGAGAATTCTGACTGGTGTGCTTCTTACTATTCCTCAAATGTCTACTACATGTAGTAATTTTACATTAGCTTTAAACTTTTTGCCTATTGTGCTCCTTGCTGTTCCTCGAATACATGCCACATGTAGTAAACTTCAATTAGCTTTGAACTGAACTTGATATTCATAAACGTCTTGCTTAACTTTAGCCAAAGATCCAACAAGAAAATGATTCAGTGAGAAAGATTCATGTCACACTTGTAATTTTATTCTTTTCAGCTATCGCTTGAATTTCATTTATTGGTTTGTAGAAATTGCTTTGTTCAAAATGTAGTAGCTGCAAAATCAAAACAAAGATTGCAAATGAGATGAGGAATCCTGTGCAAGCAATCCATGATGACTACTGAATATGCCAGATATGTAAAGATGGCTGTAGTACACGCCAACTGAAATCTAATGATTAAAACAACAGGCATGAATATACTTGTCAGAAGTGTTTTTGGAAATAACAAATTATTAACAGGTTTTTAAGCCATTTTAAATCTTTATTGTCATTGTGTGGTTACCAGTAGGATTTCTTTGAAGGAAACTTGGTTCATGGAATCAAAAGCAAACATTTTTATGTGATACTACATATAAGTAGCCTTTCTAGAAATAAAGAGATAACTAAAGTGGGTGCATTTTCTAGCAATAAAGAGTGACTTAATATTTACTGAAAAGGGTAGAAATCAATATGTTCTAAAAGAAAATGAAAGAAAAAGGGAATATCTATCATTGGTGAAAGTCTTAATCATGTATTTTTTTTTAATAGGATTTAAAAATGATAGGATTGAAGCTAAATTGGTAAAAAAAATATGGAGTGGAATAGGATATATATTTTTTTAAAGCTAAAAATAAAAAGGCTAGAGTTGATGGATAGGGAAAGATTACTAAAAAAGCTTCTATTGATGTTAGAATCAGAGAAAATATTACTTGAATGCTGACTTATTGTTGAACTGAACTGCTTGGTTAATCTCACTCAGGCCAAGAGGAATGATCCACAGATTTTTCTGTAATGTAAGAGAGAGTAGATGAGAATCAATTTTTCCTTGCAGAAACTACATTAGCGTTTGCCAAGTGAGAAGGATTTGAAGGCATCGAAGATGTGTCAATTAAGAACAATTTGAATTTCCAAAATCAGGTGTTTTTACGATTAGATTCTTTTGGGCCAGATGCTCTGTTATCGTTATGCCTGAAATATCAACCACTATGCTCTCTAACTTTCTTCAAGTGTTGCATTTGGAAACCTTCCAGGAACCCTTTCTTTGAGCCATTAAACGTATACTGTTCTCGTTCTTTCATTTTTAACATCTAGCATCTTTCTGAGGGAATCTATCTAACCCAGAGGTTAAACTCAATACTTTCTCAGAACCAAGTTATCTTTACCAGAACATTTATGCACCAAAGAGAACTTGAAAAACTGGAAAGAACAGAGAAGAATTGCAATGAATAATTTCTTCTTTTAATAAATATAAAAAAAAAACACACCTTGTGAAGGTCGTTTGTTGGATCTGAGCCCTCCCCAGGAGAATTGGGGATAAATTGGGCTTTACTCTGGCATGCTGGCCCAAAGTCAGCTCTCTGATTTCTCATCTCAGGCCATTATCCATTACACCACCCACACATCTAAGCTTACAGCACCTAGTATTCCCAAGCAGTCACCCATCTAGGTACTTACTAGGATTGACATTGCTTAACTTTAGTCATCAGACAAGAACTGGTGTTTCAACATATGCCCATGAGCCGCAATGAATAATTATCAATTACAAAGAACAAACAAGAGTGATAAAAAATGGAAAAGTGAGTATCATCTTCCAGTTGTTTAAATAAACAGTTATTTTTGACACTTCTAGATGGTTACTATGCATAAAGGTCTGCTGGAGTGATTTAGGGATACAATGGCAACTAATACAAAGTAATGAGTCCAAAAGAAACACTATAACAATGTCTCTTCTCAAAAATTCAGAGAGAAAGCATAACGAGGCAAATTCACAGATAAATATTTATTAGGCTTACGGCTGAATGGTGATTTGAGGTAGGATACAGTTAAGAATGGGAGACAGAAAAAATTAGAGGAGATGAGTGAGTGGCCTTTGATATACCGAGAACAAGAATGAGGTAAAAATGAGTGCAATACTAGACTGGTGTCAAGATCTCATTAATTTACAGTTGAGTTGGATAGATGTAGCCATAAGTTCTATGATAACAGTTTCTTTTCTCACACTTCTCACTTGTGGAACTCCCTTCCGGCTCCATGCTTTCCAGCCAACTTTAATCTGCAAAAATTTGAATGCAATGTCAATTGCTATCTACGGTCCTCCTGATTACTCTTTTCCCCCCATTATTAATGTTTCTGTTCCTAATTTTTCCACACTCAGTAACCTCATGTTTTAGTGGCTTGTTTGGGGTGATACCGATTTAAAAAAAAAATATAGTAAAAGTAATTTATTTTTCCCCTCAGAATCAATATTTTCTAACTAGGCAAATTACGAACATTTTAAATATAAATCTTTGTGGAACATTTTTCACTTTTTCATGATTGCTTAAAGGAATGTTATTAAAACCAAATGAAAGCAAGATTTAAAAAGGGATTTTGCTTCATAAGAAGCTGAGTGGAAACTGAAGATATTTCTTTAACAAGTCTTTTAATACCTACTGACTTAGAATCCTTAAATTTTGGTTTATTGCTGTAAATTGTGCATCTGTTTGGAATTTTAAAATCAAATTTAGAAAAAATGAATACTCTGACAGTACTGATACAAACATCTTTTTGGCTTTTGTAATGAATGTATCAAACCTTCAATGGGTTTAATTTCTTTATACATGGCTGCTTGAGTGAAGGAGGAATTATAAAATTATTTAACACTCTTGTTTTTTTCTTTTTTTTTTCTGAATTCATACATCGAAGAGTTGAAACTTGGATTGGGTTTGATGGGGGGAAATATAGAAGAATACTAAAAAATATTTTGTAAATACTTCAATTTTAATAAAGAAAATGTTTAATTTTGAATGGAAATGGTTTAGAGAATTGAAAGAATTGGTTTGATATTTGCTAAAGTTTCCAAAATGCAAGAAGCTCCTGAAGAAAGTCAAAGTTGTACAATGGCTGACATGATGTGAAAGGCAGCAACAAATATAAGGAAACTAATCAGAAAGAATCTATTATTTTATTCTGCCTGTTTATGTGTTTTTTTTTCCCCCACATAGGATCAGAGTGTAGTATCTTTCTAATCCCTAGCCCCTTTGAATTGAAATCAATTATGTTTTCTGATTCAGAAATTTATGTAATAATATTAAGTGACAAAAAATTGGCAAAAGAAGGAAAGCAAGTGCATGGGGGGGGGGGGGGCAGAATAAAAGGCAAGAAAGCTACTCTTAATTCTTGAATAGTAGGGTAGGTTTGATAATTTATTCCAAAAAAGGAGAAAGAGAACGTTGGAATAAATGGGCAGTATGGAAAAAATTGGAAAATAAAGAGAAGGTTTAGAATAACAGTGGGCAGGTTTAAAAAAAAATCCAAATACTTTTTTTTTTAATCATTTCACCTGAAAGCAAGGCAGTAAAGCCACTAGGATGCAGAGGGGGGGAGTTACTGAGTGTGAAAGAATAAAAGAAAAGAAAAACCACTGTGGCCAGCCACAGGTAATGAATGATGAGGCCCAGAAGGTGGCCATGGAGGACAACAGCCAAACCTGTGTGCTTGCTAAATGCTTCCAGTTTTCTGATGAAACAGTCAGACCTCACCTGCACTGCATAGGGAAAGTGTACAAGTTAAGCAAGTGGGTACCCCACACACTGTTGGAAGCCAACAAGTTTGTTTCTCATTGCTTTCTTGATACTACAATATACCCATATTTGATTGAATGCTCACTTGTAATGAAATGTGGTTCTTGTATGAAACTCCCAAGCATGCTAGATAAGTTTTCACCACAGAACCCTGTGCCTCATACCACCTCTACACCCATTCAAGATCATGCTCTGTATCTGGTGGACTAATCAACTAGTGGTGCACTATGAGCTGCTACCAATGGGCCAAACCATCTCTGTGGACATGTACTCACAGTAGTTGGAAAGTGTGTAACAGGCACTGGAATAGCATGTCAGCATTGGTTAATCACAAGGGTGTACTGTTCCTCTATGACAAGGCCAGTGGTTTAGGGTGCCAGTGATACCATACAGCAACTTGGCTGGGAGACACCATGCCATCCACCTTATTTCTCTGGACCTTGCACCAACAAATTACCACCTCTTCCATTTCCTGAGAAATCCTTTACAAAGGAAGCAGGTACTCACTGATTCTTTGCATCCAAGACACCTGATTTTTATCACCAGAGCATTGCACAGCTGAAGGCATGTTGCAAAAGGTTCTGGATGCTGATTGTTAGTTTTCAAAGAAAATCTCAGTGTGTCAAATTTATTTTTCTAACCGATCAAAAACAGCCAAGACTTTTTTGGCTTTCTGGTATATGTGCCTCATAAAAGTAAATCCATTCTAGATTCTCAAAAGTTCATATCTATTCAGTTTTGTATCTGAATATACACAAAGCAATTTCTAAAAGAAGTAATGGATTTTTAATTATTAATCTGACTGATATAACTTAAAACGTTATTTTTAGCAGATACCCATATTTGAGTAGATGATCTGTTTATTTATTAAACAGTACATTTATTTATTTTTGTCTGTCGGGCCTGAATATTTGAGAAATCTTATTAAAGAAGAATATGCACTTATAATAAATATACATATGTTCCTTAAAAATTTATTTTTATTATTTGTATAATTTTAGCTCTGTTATTTTACATCGAGTACTCTTTTATTACAACCAGCACTCACTGTTTGTTATTTTATATTAGGTTGGTGCAAAAATAATATCATTTTCTCACATTAACATATGTGAGAAAACGAAATTATTTTTGCACCAACCTAATATTTTATATATGAATATAAATTGTGCACAATGAGTGCTGATGGTAATCTTAGAGTTAACGAATTTTAAAGTTTAGGTAACCGTCTCTCTAAAAAAAAAGTGGACACCATGAACTAATGGGTTAAATAATTTCAATATTTTAGTTTAGTAGGAGTTAATTAAAGTAAAGAAGGCATGAAACTTATTAATCATGAAATCCAGAGGGGACCCCAAACTTTTGGCCTATAGGGTATATATAAATGTATGTATATAAAAAAAAAATAATGAATTTTAAGCTCTTTTGTCTAATCCACCTTGCTAGCTAATGGGTTAAATAGTTTCAGTATCTTAGCTTAGTACGAGTTAATTAAACCAAGGAAGTTATGAAAATCTCCCTCCCTCTCTCTCTCTCTCTATATATATATATATATATATATATATATATATATATATATATATATATATATATATATATATATATAATAAAGTTCACCCCAAGTAAGGCAGTGAAGCCACTGAGACACCAGGGGTTACTAGGTGTGAAAGAATTAGAAAAACTTTATTAACGAGCAAGAACTAATCAGGAGAACAGTAGAAAGCCATTGATATTGCATTTAAAGCTGACTGGAAATCATGGAGCTGGAAGAGCATTCCATAAGTGAGAAAAGAAACTGTTAGCATCGGACTTACAGTTACATCTAGACAACTCAATGGTAAATTGGTGAGACTTTGTTGCCAGTCCAGTACTGCCCTTAAATTCATAAAACGTACTAATTATTAAATCCAAAGGGTGGTCCCAAACCTTTGGCCAAAAGTATATCTGACAGACTTGAATTACATCCAAACTGCTGATTTATGAATCTTTCATTATTTTTCTTATTCCAGGCTGAACCATTCTTTTCATTTAAACAGCACTAAAATGAAACAAACAAATAACTTCCAATAAGATTTAAATTCCCATCCAATACAAAAGAGTATTTCATGGCATATAAGATCCCCTCCTACTATAAAATGGATCAAAAATACCTTTTTGGGTTTTATATGTGATGTTAAGGTATCTTTTAGGCTACTGTTGAAATTGCAAGATGTAATCGTAATTTCTATTCTATTCTAATAGTTTTTCCTCTTGCACTTCTCACTCATAAGAACTGTAACACTAGAGAAAATGACTTACCTCCAGGATGAAAATGGATTTGGATGTGTCTTGCATGTAAAATATTCCCAAAACAAAAATGCCACCTTTATGAGAATCTCTTTTTAACATATGCAAATTTTAACTGTCACTCAATCTATAAAAAATGCTTAAAGTAGATAGCAAACAGGAGACATGTTGTTGGATTGTTTGACCTAAGTTTATATACCACTATTTTGTTAGTAGAAGGAAACTGATTCCAGAAACTGATTACTAGAATTTCTTCTGACTTCTTACTTTCCTGTCAAATATGATCTTCAAAAATTTAAATGCAACATCAATCATCATTTTCTCTCTACTTGAATCCTGATCTTTTATTGTCCTCTCTCTCCTCAATAAAGTTTCTCAGTTTCTTTCAGTAACTCTTAAGCACAAGTGGCTTTATCACCTTGCTTGGTGTGAAATGATTTTTAAAAAAAAATGATGACAGATTACTAGTATTTGTACTTACAATATTATAGAATTATATTCCATAATATTGTAATATTTTGCATTGCAGGTCTTATATACTATAGGAACAAGAACACTGTTTTCTATTAGTAGATTCATTTGGGATGTGGTATAGAATGCTTAACTTTTAGTATTCAACACGCCCAGTAAATATTGGCTCTCAATGTTCAACCTGCACCATACAAATCTACCATTCATCTGTGCATTGAATACTGTTGCCATAAATGATCTGGTGTTTTTGCTGACAAAATTCAAAGAAGTATCTTTAATATAATTGATCCTGACCAGGTATCTCAACTTCAGTTGATGTAATGTGGCTTCCCTCTGTCTTTTCTACAAATATTTTCATGGCAACTTCCCTGACAAGCTTTTCTTTCCTGGTGCCCTGACTACAAGAATTTATGCGTGCTACTAGATTGGCATCTAGGTTCAACCATTTTACTATTGAAATAGCTAAATGCAACTGATGCCATTTCTACTCCAACAGTTCCTTTTGTCGCACTTCCTACCTGTGGAACTCCCAATTTACTTGCTTCCCTCATAACTACAATGTTTAAATGCAACATTAATCACCATCATTCTTCTTGGAATCCCATTCATCTTTGTCCTTTCCTCAATCTTCTCCATTTTCACTCCCTTAACATGTATACTCGTGGCATTCCCATTTTGCTTGTGGTGAAAAGCTTAAAAAATGATTATATACTTTACCATAATATATGACAACATCATCGCAAATAATGCAGGAACTTCCACAAGCAGGTATTGTAATTATTTACACTATTTACATAGTTTGGACTGTTGTCCTCATCTTTGTTGCCATATTCACAACGTTTTGACCATTATCCACTTTGGCCTTCTTCAGCTGATTGGAATTTCAAACTCTGAAATGTATACTAAAGCATTTTATCCTTTTTGTTTCTGCTTATTGTGTTATATCTTGTATATGATTTGTTTGTAATTTATATATTTCTATTGTGGAGCTGATGATGTCTTTTTAATCCCCAAACAAAATTATATATATATATTAAAAATGGAAGTACAAGGCTGATACATCACCAGAACAAACCATGAAAAACTCTTTTAGTGGTGTAAGATTACAAATTTATTTATCTTGTAAAAACTGGCAGTCTCAATGAAAGGTCAATTTTTAAAAGTTAACTGAGTGAACACAAGTTATAAACTGGGAGACAACCAGGTTAAAGAGCTTAAAACCAAGAGTCTCCAGGCACCACTACAAGTGTTGAGAGGTCTGGTTAAACAAACACCCAGTAAAAAAAATAACAGTGTATATGTATTGGTTAGATATTTACTTGGGTTAGTTCTGTCTGGTGCAAAACAATGGAAAGTGTTAATAAAAGACCTAACCTGAAAATCAGTATTTGAAACCCGCACTAATAGAGGAAGGGAAATAAACCATAATCACAAACATTAAGCAAACCATATACATTGAATAGATTTTTTTTAAAAAGCCCTTAAGTTACTGATTGGGTTATTTATTAATGCTTGCATATTAAGATTGGAATGAATTGAATGAAATTCATATAAAAAAATTGCTTTGCTAAAAAAAAAAAGAAAAATATTTTTTTCTATAGACCAAAACCTCAAAAAAAAAAAAAAAAGAAAAAAATATTAGATTTGGAATTTTTTTTCTCTTATACACACAAAATTTGAATTTGTTTCAAAATAAGTAAAAAAAAAAACAAAAAAAAACAACCTTTAAACCAAAGCTTTAGTGGAAATGATTGAAGGAAAAAGCACTAAATTCTAAAAAGGATAAAAAAAAGGCAAACTGAAAGTTACCCACAAAGTATTTTGGATTAAAGAATATTGTTATTTGTCATGAATTCTTTGTTTCATACTTCTGCTGCTGTAGATAAACTATACATTTTTACAAAACTTACATTCCTTGCTGTTGACATACAGAGTGCAATGGATAAATTATTATCTAAATTACACAAAAATGAAAATAACACTGACATCTCATTTTAACAAATATATTTACCAAAATTACACAAAAATATCTTGAAATAAGAGTAAATTTATTCAATAAAATTGCCATTGATTTCAACCACAGCCTTCAGATGACTTTGGAATCACTTGCATCTCTTCTGGATGGTCTCCTTGTTTAAGTTGGTGAATGCTGCCATAATCCTTGCCTTCAGTGCATCCTTGGTGTTATAAGGAGTTTTGTTTCTCTCTCACTTAACTGTGCCCCACATATAATAATCAAGGGAGTTGCAGTCTGGGGAGTCAGATGGCCAGATGTAAGAGGTGATGTGGTTGTAGATTGTTTGACAGCCATGACTGGCATCTCCTGCTTGTATGGAATGGTGCAGAGTCCTATTGCCAGACATAGAGTCTTTCAGCAGCCACCCTCTTGACCCATGACTGCACTACCTCCATAGATATGAACCTGATTGACTTGGAGGGATTGTTTTCAATCATGGCCTGCATCCCACCAACAAATTTGGGAGTTCTTTTTTTATCAGAGTGATTTTTTCCAAGCTGCTGTACCTTTGTGATAGCCATTAGACTCATCCAAGTCCTTCTGAATCCTCTGCACTGTCCTCAGATTGACACCCAAACACTTTGAAATGTTTGCCTTGGAGCTTCCGGCATGAATGCCAAGCATTATAGCATGCTGTTTCTAAACTTCTGGCAAAGTGAATTGCATCATGGTTCTCTTTTTCTCACAGACAGTGCCCAACTGACCCTACTATACTGTACAGTTGAGAAAATCAAAAAAAAAATAATGCACATGTGTGAAATTAAAAATATAAAATGATGACAATTTACCCATCACTGTATATGCATAGATTTCCAAGATGTACTAAAACATCTTTATGAAAATTACATTGCCTGCTGTTGACTTTCTCTCACACATACAATTTTCAAAATGTACTTGTACTTTACGAAACTAATGAGCACTTTGTGCTATTTTCAAACCAGTGAGTGAGTCTCTGATATAGATTTGTATATCATATATATATATATATATATGCAGAAATATAGTTTTAAAGTGTGCTATATTTATGGGATAAAGAGCTCAATATCAGAGAGAGAGCGTATGTAAATATAAACATAAAAGCGAACATTGAAGTATACCACAGGCGACAGGCTGTTTCATGCTAGACGTAATCATCAGGCCACAAGTGTTGATTTTTCTCGACTATTTATATATGTGGGGCAGCGGTGCATATATATATATATATATATATATATATATATATATATATATATATATATATTATTCCTTTCACCTGCTTTTGTTCTCCTTCTTTTCCCCCCCCTCAGTTTCTTCCATTCCTTTTGGCTTTATATTATTATTATGCTCTCTAAAAATGACGTGATTCAAGAGCTGATGCTACACTCTGATCCTTAGTAGAAAAGTTTAATATTCACTCATACAAACAAGCAGAATAATAATAACTACTACATTGTTGCTTGTCTATGGTGGCCAATTTTGGTAAAAATAGGAAATTGCCATTGACAGGAAATATAAAAATGCTGATGCCAATTTCTCATTAGCCCTAACATTTTAGTTTTAATATGATAGTCTGTAGTACTGATTAAATTAAATAACATCCCAACACAGAATATAATAAAAATACATCATAAAACAGGTTGTATGTTACCATATTTCTATGCTGGTTTGAAACGCATCACAAGAAATTTTCTTCTAAAGATAAAATGCATCTTTAGAAGAAACTTCTTTAGACTCAAAATGCAATCATGAGTGCAATTATAAATGGATTAATATATATATATATATATATATATATATATATATATTTTGAACAATAAAAATTAAAAAATTAAAATCCTCAGACACACTGGGTTGTAGATTAATATTCTTTCGTTTTTTTATTATTATTCCATTTAGATTCCTCGACTAGTTTCGGCAGAAATGGCCATCATCGGGAGGAGAAATATTTCTGCTTGCTGCTAGCACTAAACTACAGAAATGAATGTCTTGATGGAGAAAAGGAACTTTTGTCTGTAGTTTTCATTTGTTTTTTTATTTTTTTATCTTTTTAACATGAATCTTTTAACATTCCTTGTGTTGGTCAAACAGTCTCTTTTAAGTTGTTATTTGAGATAAGAGCTGGATGCTGCTATGAATTCTCTGGTCAGTTTGACAGTTTTATTGGACTTGGTGAGGGGATGTGTCTCTGTTTAGTGTTTGTTTGTGTGTGTGTGTTATTTGGTTCTTAGGGAGTGAGTGAGTATGATATGTGTAAGCGTGTGTATTGCTGTGGGTGTGTGTTATCATTTGGCTCATTAGGGAGTGAGTGCGTATGATGTGTGTAAGTGTGTCTATTCGTGTGGGTGAGTGTATAAGTGTGAGGCCTCCACACCTCCGTAAGCCTGTCTGTCTTGTGTGGGTGAGAAATGTGGGTAGTTTTTTTTATTTGTTGATTTAATCTATATATTGTTAAATTTGTGATTTAGCCCGGCTGGATATTTTGTTTTTAGACGTTGTATCCACTTATTTTCATGCGACTCTAAAATCTTTCTAATGTTATCTGCTCTGAACTTTTCTATTCTCTCAATTATTGTAAATTTGGCATGGGTTTTGAAATCGTGTTTTTCCAGGCGGAAATGTTGTTCTACAGGTAACAATTTTTCACGGGGAGTCGACTTAATTCGTTTACGATAATTGTTAATTCTGTAGTGAAAGGGCCATTCAGATTTTCCTACATATTGTTTCTGGCATAGTGTGCATTCTAGGAGGTAAATTATGTTATGACTTCTACAGTTAGAATCGTGGTAGATTTTGAAAGTAGATTTAGTGACTGAGCTAGTGAATGAATTCGTGTTTTCAACATGGTTGCAACATAAACTTCTTTTGTTGTTGCATGGTTGGGAAAATCCTGTTGTTTTTGTTCTTAGTTTATTACGGATTACCTTGTCCCCTGAAATGTGGTTACTACCTATGATTTCTTTTAGGTTCTTAGGTCTATGATATGCAAGAAGGCTGGGTTCCTTAAACAATTTTTTTTAGGTCTGGTTTGAGATGTAGTATTTCCCAGCGACGTTTGTTTATTTGGGTTAGTGGAGGCAGAGTGGGGTTGAAAGTGGTTACTAGAGGGATGCGGCTAGATTTATTTTTAATCTTGTACATTAGGGTGTCTTCTCTAGGTGTGGAAATTGCTTTATTTATTTGTTCCCTGATTAGGTGTTGTTTATAGCCACGTGTTGTGAATTGATGCTCCAGATTTTCAATGTGTTTATTTAATTCTTTATTTTTGGAACATATCCTTCTGAGTCTAAGTGCTTGTGAATAGGGAAGGTTCTCTTTGAGGTGTTTAGGGTGGGAAGACTTAAAGTGTAGATAGTTGTGGGTGTCGGTGATTTTAGTGTGTAGTGTCGTTTGTAGTTTCCTGTTTTCATCTATGTAAATGCGGGTGTCTAAAAATGTTACTGATGTTGTGGATTTTTCATAGTTAAACTTAATTGAGTCGTGCACTGTGTTTAGGGTCATAAGGAATTGGGTAAGTTTGTCATCACTACCCGTGTATACAAAGAATATATCATCGATATATCTTGCATAGAATAGGCAGTCACTACCAATGATTGGATAGATATGGGTCTCCTCAAATTTTTCCATGAATATTGTAGCATATGATGGAGCTGCTATGGTGCCCATGGCACAACCTCTTATTTGAAGGTAGTGTGCTCCATTGAAGTTGAAAGTATTCAATGTAAGGACATGCTCCATGAGTTTTATGATGACTTCTGCGGGGGGTCTTGTTTTCTTCTTTTAGTAAGTGCTTCCTGAAGGGCGGTTAGCCCTTCGATGTTTTTAATGTTTGAATAGAGTGACCTAACGTCCATAGTCACTAGAGTAGCTTTCTCTGGTACTGTTTGTATGTGATTAATTTTGTTCAGTAGATCTGTTGTGTCTCTGATGTATGATTTTACTTCCTTAGCTAGCGGTTGTATGTAATGATCTATGTATTTGGAAATTTTTGTCGTGTGGCAGTTGAATGATGAAATAACCGGCCTTCCTGGGTTGTTGCTTTTGTGTATTTTAGGAAGGAGATAGAAACGAGCAGGTGTAATGTTTGTGGGTGTAAGTGCTGTGTATGTTTCCTTGTCGATTAGATTGTTGCAAAGCATTATGTTTAGTGAGCTAGTTAATTCTTTTTGGTGTTCTGGAAGGCAATCTGTAGGTATGCTTTTATAGGTTTCTTTGTCGGCTAGCTGTTTGTTGGCCTCTTTAATGTATTCTTTGATTCCCCAGATCACTGTCGCACCCCCTTTGTCAGCCTGTGTTATGATTAGGTCATCTCTATGTGTCAGTGTATCGAGGGCTATACGTTCCCCTTCAGTAATATTGTCACGTGGCAGCTTACGTGCTGTTGTTTTCTTTGTCATTTGCTACGGCTAGTTCAAATGTCTGTATAGTCATGTCTGTGTTTTTGGGGGTGTAGGTAGTGTCCTTCTCTTTTAATGTCTCAAGTATGGAAGGTGTATGATCATTTTCCCTGTAGTGGGCTTTTAACCGTATTCTTCTGTATGATCATTTTCCCTGTAGTGGGCTTTTAACCGTATTCTTCTGAAGAAGGATTTCAGGTCCTTTGCCAAGGTGTCTTTATCAAACCTTGGGGGACTAGGGCAAAAGCTTATATATATATATATATATATATATATATATATATATATATATATATGATATAATGATATCTAATTTTGTATAATTTTATATATCAACAAACAGTATTTAGAAAAATATGACAAACTGGAAAATTTCTTGTGATGTGTTTTATCCGTTAGGATTTCATCGGAAATTTACATTAACAAAGCCCAGTTCAATGAAATCCTAATGGATGAAACGTGTGACAAGAAATTTTCCAGTTTGTCATATTTCTCTCTCTCTCTCTCTCTATATATATATATATATGTATATATATAACAACAAGGAAGAAAAATATATGTGAAAATAAATCAAAAATACTTCTGTATTTCAGAATCTGCAAAATGCCAAGTAGAGTAAGTAAAAATGATGTATATATGCACGCATACATATATATATATATATATATATTACTCCAAATGTTAAATTTAGTGTATACCTGTATTTGAAGTAGTTGCCATTTTAGATTTTTAAAAGGGTGTATTACATCTATCACCCTGTGCAACCGAGAAAACTTAATAAAGCAAATGTATAGAAATGCTAGCTACTAATACTAATGAATAATGTTGATTGATTGACTCATTTTTTACAGCTAATCTACCATTTGCAGTTTATTTAAAGCCAGAAAATATTTTTAGATCTAAGAATTTTTTGGGGGGATAATAATCACTTAATGATACAAGACTTACTAATTAATTCATAGCTGGAGGGAGAGATGAGGTGCAGTATACCTTTCCAAAGGTTATTTGCATGTAAATGAATATAACAAATCCAGCTGGAATTGGAACTTGGCTCTCTGATTAACAATTCTGAGCTATTATCCATTATACCACCTGCACATGCAAACTTACATCACCTGGTATTTCCAGGCAGGCACCCATCAAGGTACTGACTAGGCTCAATGTTGCTTAACTTTGTTGATTGTACAGGAAAGGAACTTTCAGCACTATATAGCCGTAAGCCCTAACAAATAATATATGTCAAATTATAAATTAAATGTTCATAAAAATTAACAATTTCTATTAATAAAGTACTTAATATAAAACTTTTATTTTAATAGTAAAAACATTTAATACTGATCGAATGTCAACAGTGTTTCATAATATTTGAATCACTCAAGTATTACAAAACTGTTGTAATTCAATAAGTATTACATGTTTTTATTTTTTTGTTTATAATTGTTTCATTTCAAGCAAGGTGATAATGCTATGAAGACACAAGGGATGGCAGGGAAGAGAATGAGAACACTTCAGTGAGGAAAAAGAAAGCGGATATTATACCCAGATAATTATAAGAAAAGTGACATAGTTGCTCTTAAAAATAATGAAATGTCCTCAAATATCGTTTATTGTCAATTCTCAGGAAAAACAATACATATAAATTCACTTTCATATGCTTAGGTTTTTATTACAATTCTAATCATTACTTTTTAAAACAATAAACGAAGGGTGAAGGTAGTTAAAATAAAAGCGGTGTCAATGAAAAAATGTCCTTTTAAATGTCCAAGTTTACAAAAACAACATAGGTCTAAGGATAGAGAATTAATAGGAAATTAACTATCTGTTCAATATGACCTTCATTACATGATTTGTTAGGAATGATTGGATTAAGCCAAATATCCATCCAGAAACACTGTAACTCTTGAGCTTGTGGAGAAGGCCAGCATGCTAAACCCTGTTGAGTACCTTCAAGATATCTAAAGCCACAGTCTGAACTTTGCCATTCTTATCTAAAGCCTGATAGACAAATTCAGTAATAGCCTTTAAACACATCAGTATTAGACCTGAAGAAATGGAAGCCATATTGTTTAACCAAAAAGAGGCTGTGTGAAGTAAGGTGCATAACCAAGTCACCATTGATCAGAATCTCTAGTACTTTGCCAAAAAGTGGTAAGAGATTAATAGGGCATTAATATGAGGGGTCAGAAGGTTCCCCAGAGTTCTTAAAGAGGAGGACTTCCAACAAACTGGAAAGCAAGAAGCAGCGATGTATTTATTATAAAGTCTGGAGAGAACGAGAGCACATTTCTTTAGGATAATTGAAGGGATACCATCAAATCCACAAGCCTTGTGGGGATCTAGTTTAGAAATGATAGCAGAAACCATGGACAGAATTATGTGCATTATCACTCAGTAGAGACTCTGTTCTTGCGGGGAAACCAGGAAAAGATACTCCTGATGAATCAAGAATTTCTGAGCAAAGCATTTAAATACACATACACACCTTATATATATATATATATATATATATATATATATATATAAAAACTGAGGAAATGATTAAACTTAAAGAAATAAATTTGCTGATTGGATATCCACAAACAAAAGGCTGTGAATGCATAAAAATTTAATATATATTAAATTTTATTTTGTGGGGAAATAAAAAAAAGATATTAATATTTTTGTATTCCTTAATCTTTTTTTTTTTTGCAAATTAATCCAGGTTTATATAATATTTATATAATAAAAGAGATGGATAGGAAACAAAGATTGGAAGGGATAAGGGAAAGAATGGGGAGATACAGATAAAGGATGAAAGGAGAGCAGAGATATGAGATAATCATAGTTGTCAACACTTGTAACTGTATAAACAGAAATCATTCTGAAAAGAAATCTTTGTGGGCAACTTTTAGCAAAGGCAAAAAAGGGGAAAAAGGGGAAAGCAAATCAAAACATTAATTAAACTTAACTAGAAATGGATTTATGTATGTGATATGTACTGGTTATAAATAGTACACCCTGAAATTAAAATAAAAATGATTATGTTAAACACTTGGTCAACATGCATTTTAAAACAAAGATATGATTGGCAAATAGAAAATAAATAGTACTCTTATAATAAGTATAAACTTGTGGGTGGTTCTTTTACTTTTCATTTTCTTTTTTTTTTAATCGTTCCACTCCAAAAAGGTAATAAAGCCACTAACATGTAAGGGGTTAGTGAGTGTGAGAGAATATGAGAAAAAATGCTATTAAGAAGAGAGAATAATAAAAGAACAAGAATTAAGAAGATGACATTTGACATTGCATTTAAACTTTTGAAGATCAAAGTTGACTGGAAAGCAAGAAACCAGAAGAGAGATCCACAAATGAGAAATGTGAGAAAAGAAACTGTTAGCATAGAACTTATGTTTACATCTAGCCATTTCAAGTGTAAAATGATGAGATCTTGCCATGAATCTAATATTGTACTTAAATTCTTAAAGCATATGTACCATAAAGGAAAGTTCATCAGAACAATTACCATGAAAGTATTTATAGAAAAGGCACAGGGAGCTACATTATGGCTGTGGGAAAGTTACTGAAGCCAAGATGCCAGATCAGGACCAATAACATTGTAGATTCTTCTTTTGATTTTATCAAGAATCTCTACATACATAGCAGAAGCACTATACCAGATATGGCAGCAATATTCAATGTATAGATTATAAATGTGTAAGATAGATTCTGATTGGAAAAATTGTCTAGCACGACACAGTGAACCAACTTTCCTAGCAGCAGACCTAGCAATTAAAAACAACAATAATAAAAATAGTCTTATATATATATATATATATATATATATATATATATATATTTCAATATATTTATTTCAAATAAATTTTTTCCCGATTTGTTAATTTTTGTATATTTTTCCAATCTGACACCAAAACTTATTAGGAGCTTCCTTATTGATTTTTAATTAGTCCCTGTCACCCTACTATGGTGGGAAACTATTGCACTGCAAACTGTTTTTTAATAAAATGTCTTATGTTCGTTCGATTCATTTAAACTATAAACTCTATAAGCATAACAATATTCAACATGATTGGATCACAATTTGTATATCCAACAAATGGAAAATATAGTTTAGATGAGAAGGAAGAACTTTGAGACAACTTCACAAACGATACTAAGCAGAGTAAGAAATATACATCAATGGAAATGCCAACAAAATCTATTTTTATGACATGCTCAAATAAACCTAAGTAAAAGAAATATTTTCAATTTTGTTAAAGCATTTTACTTAAAAACATTGGACATTCATTTTAGGTTATATTTCTTCAAGGGCTTGGGACAGTTTGAAAGACTTGTTTTCCCAACCAACCTATTTATTAAAACCTCTCATCTATTAATCACCTTCATTTATTACATTTCTTGATTCTTTTCCACCTCCTTGTTTTTTCTAATGTGCCTGGTCTTAGGTTTATCATTGACACTGTGACACTTCACAAAAATGATATATAAAGTAACACATCAAGTATTAAATAATAGACAAAGAATAGTACTAAAGAATAAGAAAGTTAAAGGAATCAGCACACATATTATACTCACAATATAACTATTAATATATGGAATATAGGAGACACTAATGATCAATTTAAGGTTTCAAAAGCAATAAAAATAAAAGTGCAAGTAAAATTCCCCAACTGTCAGGTTCCAAATAAATGTCCTCTGCTTGTTAATTTTGAGATTTTTTTCTCAGCCCCTCAAAGCTTATTAAAACTTCCTAACCTCAGTTTATTCATTTTTGATTATTCACAATCTTCTTACTCAACAGATTGCTGGAAAATTTTGCTTTGAAATGTACTGTGGTGGAAAATCATTGGCTTACAAATTTTCTTTGAGCAAAATATACATTCAATTCATTTTCTATCTAAATAAATAAATGGCAAATGTGTCCATGTGTCTGGAATCCTTCTAAAACAGGCCACACATTGCTCTACATAGACATATTATACCTTTTGGAAAACAGGATGATTGAAAATCTGCTCTTCATCTGGTGCTTGAACATCCAGCATTGGGATTTGTGTCCAGATGAAGAGGGAACGGTTAAAAATTCAAATTTTAAAATAACTGAAAAAATTAGCAATTTTAAAACTTTTTAATTTATATTGAATAAAAAAACTTTGTGAATTTAAAATGGTTTGTTTTAAATTCAGTTTAAAATATTTCTAAAACTTTGTGAATTGAGGAAATTGATTTTATTTCTTCAAATGCCAAGGAATCAAAATTAAAATGAGAAGTTTTGTGAAATGAGGTTTTGAAGATCTGCAGAGTTGGTGATTTGAAGAACTCAATTTTTGGCCTGAATTGGAATTTTGGCCCAAATCAGTCATTTGACCAGAATTAAAATGAGGTTTTGAAGTTCCATGGAGTGAATTGAGAAATTCAAAGTTATTTCTTCAAAATTATCACTGCTGTTTTCTAAGCTTGACCAAAGGTCCCTTTAGTTTTGGGCCAGAGGCCCAATTAGTCCTCTACAGGAACTAGCTTAAAAGTCCACACAGAGTGCAACTTTGAAGCTAATTTAAACTATAAACCAGTGATTCTCTACCTTTTTTGCTTAGTGCACTCTTTTCGCCATATGTTAGAATGTCATACCCCACTACCTTTCTAAGATTGTCCAACTCAAAAGGTACATTCCAAATAATATACATATATTATTGAAAATCTGTTTTTGTTTCCATATTAGTACATATACAGTGTGACCCGGATATAAGAGAGATTTTCTCTGGTCCCAAATTAGAGCCTGTGTTAATGTATATAAAATAGACCAAACGGGGATATAAGAGAAACCCGGATATAAGAGACTTCTTCTCCGGTCCTGACAACTCTCTTATATCCGGGTTACACTGTACATTTACACAAATTATTTTTATAGAGAAGTTTTACAAATTTAATAGCAACAGAAAATGTTGATGGATTTTTAAACTTGAATCCATGTACAGTAATTTGTTTTAAATCATAACTAATTATTAAATAAACTGAAGCATACTTCAATAAATAAAATATTTAATAGAATGCAAGGGTATTGTAATTCAATAAAAAATTCTCTGAATAAAAAGCAAGAAAAAGTAAAAGATTTCCCTCCCCAACTCTGAATTACACCCTGGTTGAGAATTCCTGCTATAAACTCTATAAATGTAACAAGATTCAAAATGTCTGAAATATTGTCAATTTCACAGTTTACGATATTATTTTGGACCGTTGTTGGAGATATTTATTTGTTGTCTATTGATTGAGAGTTATTTATATTATAACACTGAAAAGAGTTCATGTTTTCAATTTTGTTAAAGCCTTTTACTCAAAGATTGATGGACATTTGTTTTTAGTTTATCACTTTGAAGTCTTGGTCTTGATTAAAAACTTTAACCCATTTATTGAAACCCTCAACATTTATTAGATTTTCTCATTTTTGTTACCCACCCACTTTAATTACATTTTATGACTTTATTCCTACCCACCAATTTTGATGACCCCCCCACCTTTTATTTGGCACCCAAGTATAGTTCAAATTTTATGGGTTCACTGTGAGGGGCAGAGCAGGTTCATGGTCCCAAAAATAAAGATGTTGATGAAATTTGCCTAGTTCATCAGAAGTTTATGGTTTCAGTATGAGGGTCAAAGGAGGAGAATAGAGGTGCCTGTTATATGGACATGCCTGCTCAAAAGCAGTTCAACATTCCAAAATACAACAAACACCTGAGGAAGGCTGGAGAATATGGCAGTCAAAACATTTTTAAAAAATCATCAACGAAGAGGATATTTTTATTATTAAACTATTTATACTCAGACTATTGTCCTGATCTTTGTTGTTATAACAACATTTCGGCTGTTGTGTATAGACATGTGCAGTGGAACAAGAACAGTTTACCCTGTAGATTAAATAAAGGGTTCAGTTCAGAATTCCCTGTAGGTTACCCAGATCAATGTACAACTGATGAAATCCACAACTGCTGAAACGTTGTGATAACAAAGATGAGGACAATAGTCTGAATATAAATAGTATAAATAATGATAACTCTTCATCCCAGAAATTCAGACAGAAATTATATGAATATTACTTTGAATGAATCAATATGCAATTCTAATGTCAATTTTGTCTAAAAGTATTTCTTACCTTGTCACTGATACAGTTGGAGAGGGATGTCTCATCGCCGTCGCCACCAGCATTGCTATAGCTGCTGTCACCATGAGGGGGAATCCCATTGGCTGGCAGCAAGTTGTGGGTGGCTTGAGTGTGCTGACCTGGGCCAGGAGCAAGCTGACCGGTACTTGCTTGCTCCGATTTTAACTGGTCACTGTTGGCTACTGCCTCCTGGCGCTGGCTTGGCCATGGTGGTGACGGCGACTGATGCAAAGCTGTTGTTAGGACCTTTTGAGTTGTTTTGGTTGGAGTCGAGGATGGATTGCGTTCCTGGACTAAAGCTAACCTATAATACAGAGAAAGAAAAACCATAGGTATTAATATTATTGTCATGTTCATTATGATATAGTGTTTTTTTAATAGCTTATTACTCCTTAAGGTTTAAAATAGATTTTTATAAAAGTGTTAGAATTGAAAGAATAACGTTGGTAATTGGTGTGGTTAGAAGATGACAATGCATCATTGTTAAAGAATTCATCAAAGAAGTAAAGAATTTTAGCTTATATAGGAATTATATTTTTTTATATTATTAAAAATTTGTTATATAAAAACTAAATTTTAGAGATGTTAACAAATTTATTTATTGGCTCCTTGCAAAGAAAATTTGGGATTGAGGTTTCATTCTGAACAGGTTTTAAAAAAAAAGGAAAAAAAAATATTTATATAAATATATTTCTTGTCAATTAAGCAAATAAAAATATTTTTTCCAAATAAAAATGACTATTTTTTCAATTTCAAAAGGTCAGATATACAGTTGTTTATTTGTTACATATATAATGTTACTCTTTCTTTCTTTTTTTTTTTTTTTTTTTTCAATTCACCCCATACAAGTCAATAATGCTACTATGATGCAAGGGGCTGCAAAGAGTGAAAGAGAATGAAAAGACTCTAGAAGGAACTGGAAACCCAATCCTAAACAGGAAACAAGGGATAGACCTATACTCCTGTTCAAAAGACCAGGAAGAAGCATGAACCAGATGATAAGTGAACCTATCTACTCCTATTGAGGAAGGAAAAAAATAAAATATAGTAAATAAAACTTCAGAGTTCAGACAGAGTCATCAGAAGTATGGAGTTGAAGTAGACTTTAGAAAGAACCAGAAACCCAATTGTAAACTGGGAAAAAGTGATAAACCTCTACCCCTGTTCAAAAGACAAGGGAGGAGTGTGAATTACTTAGGTAACTGAATGACAAAAATAGAAAAAAATTCTATGTAACACATTTTCATCCTTTAATGCTTTAGCACTAACCGTGCCTAAATCTGCTTCATAAATATCAGCTCTAAATGTTCAATCTACTCTAACCTGCCCTATGTATACTCTGCCATCATATATGACGACATCATCACAAATAATGCAGGAAGTCATGTAAACAGTGAGACTTTGAGAGCCGATGGTTACGGAGCATGTTTGAGTGTATTGAATGCCAAAGGGTTAAAAGGACTTCATAATCTTTTTATTGATGGAATTATATATATGTACAGAGTGGACATTGTGATTAACTGAGGTGTTGTATATCAGATGCCAAAAATTTTAAAATTTAAATTAAATATATAACATTCATACATTTTCAGTGTTTCCTCTTCGTGCATAATTATAACCAACATTTTCCCACATTATATATATATATATATATATATATATATATATATATATATATATATATATATATATATATAGATAGATAGATATATAGTACAGGTAATAAATCTGTTGGTATATAATCCAAGTGGATTCTTGTAATGTAAAATATTAAAACTGATCCACAAAATAACACTGACATAGTTTTCATCGGTTGAAACAGATTTATCTCCCCACCCCCATATGAGGTAATTTTGGATTTGGTTGTGTTATATATATGTATGTATGTAAATATACAATATATATATATAATTCTATCAATGAGAACATTATTTTAGTCTTATGAAATCTTTTTAAAGGATGAAATGCGTTACATAGATTTTTTTTATTTTGTCATTCAGTTTCCCAACTTTGTACTGATATATAGAAATTTATATTCTATATTATTCCATAATTTTATTCATATATCTCTTTTAGCCTTCAGCACTCTGTAACAGAACAAAATAGTTGTACTGAAACTTCAATAGTTGTAATGATACTACAGACAACTCTGATCACCAAGTAATAGTCCATTTGAATTTTGCAGTTGTGTAATCATTTCCTTCTATAGCAACAGCTAAAACAATCTTAACTGAAAATGAGAACAAAGCTACTTCAGATGAGGAATCACAAAGGGGAAATAAGAAATATAAATAATTCAAAATACAAAAGGTTAATTACATTTATTTAGTTTTTTCTAATTATCAATATTATATTCAAAATGTGTTTTCTACAGACTTGTGAAGATTACAATACCATTGGTGAAAATCTTACAAAATTCTGCAAAGACTGAATGCTTCAGGTATATTATTTTACCATCATCAGGATCTTTTTAACAATAAAGTTGTTTGTTTTTTGTGATTTAAGAGAGAAATATTTAAGAATATTAAAAGTTTCAATTTGATGTTTAATATTATATTTAAGAATATAATATTGTTTGATGTATTAAATAAAATATTTTTGTTCAAATAAAACTTTATGTGGATTTTTTCAGTTTAGTTTAATATATACAAATGGTGAATAGCAAGTTTTCATGTTGCATTTAAACTAAGTTTTAAGTTATTTTTCTTTTTGTTCTTAGAAATAAGTTTCATAATTGCAAACAAAGTTATTTTTCTTTCCTTTCTCACAAATGATTTAAAATTGTAAACAAAGTTATTTTGTTTTTCATTTTTAGGAATTATTTTCTTATTTGTAAACAATAATGATAATGTTATTTTTAATTGTAAACAATATTTATAAAATAGTTATTTTACCTTCCACTGTTCTAAAAGTAATGCTATTTATTTATTTATATGGAAACTACAGTAGATACAGGGAGCATAATGACACTGGTGGATAGAGCAGGTTTTCAGCAACAAAACAGTTTCCATATAGACACCATCATTGCCTATTCATTTTTGCATTGAACATTTCATGGGTTAACAGCTGTGTATTGATGCCCAAAGCATGACTTTTCAGACTGTCAACATTATTGAAATACATTACCCATTATTTAACTGTGCTCACATTCATTATTTGGTTTCCATAAGTATTCAGCCAGTGTTAATGAATTTCAATGTATCTAGCTTATTTATTTTTGCAATTTTTTATATGGGCTTTTGTGCCTGATACCATTTTGCCAAACTACTGCTGTCTTCCTATTTGTAACAAGACAAAAATAAAATTGATTACTGGTGGGAAAGTCCAGCCTCTATTGTCATTCCACTAACATTTGCCTCTGATGTTGTGGGCCAATGTAAAATGTTTATAAAGTGACCCGTGTGTGTGTGTGTATATATATATATATATATATTATTATATTTTTATTATAATAGATTATAATAAAACATTTTACATTGTTACAGAAAAGTTTTCATGTTTCAATATTATGATTGTACTTCCTCGGGTGATGGTAGATAACTTGTGATAAAAATGATTTATTAGGGAAATTTAAAAACAAATTGTTACCCCCCTTTTTAGAAGTTAAAGGTGGGGGGTTTAATGTCAGAATTAAAAATATACTTGTAGGTATGTCTAGATTAACTAATTAAAAGCCAGATCTATGCTAAAATAGAAAAATATGGTCAGAAGGTGGAGGTGGGTGTGTTATTTTCTTCATGTCAAGATAAACTAACGCTTAGATATGCCATCTAACAATCGTAGGAAAAATGTCAGTGACAAATGTATTATAATGTAGCCAAGTATGATGTTCTGATTTGTTGAAGTTATTAGAAACAAATTTTTTTTTTTATATTCAGGAAGCTTCTTAAAGTGGCCAATATGTAAAATTAAAAATGTGGAACATCTATATATGATGCTAATTATACTGAATAGACAGTAAAACATGGTAATATTAAAGTTGAATAAATTAAATAAATATTGGGTGGACCATTATATACTAATAAATAATGACTGTACAATTGTATTACATAATTATGAAAAATTTTTTAAAACTGTTTTCAGGTAAAAGATAGACAATGCCAGCATAACACCATGAATTCATTTCTTTGGTTTAACAACTTTTTGTTAGCAAACAATAATATGCAATTGTTCTTGTAAATACAGGAAACATAGATCATGTAAGGATTTACAAGTTCTAGTTTTTTAATATTTTCCATTTTATCGTAAGAGTTTTGTTAACTTCTTTTAAGTACCAAAAGTATTTAGAAAGGGACATTCTATTGTTGTTGAAAGATAATATGTGTTGATACCACCTAGTTTTAAAGGAATTTTTTGGTACTGCTGATATAAAAAATTTTTAGCTGTTGGATTTTCTCTAGATGAAATAGTTTGACACCTATTTTGTAATGGACATTCATTAGGATTTCTGCTGTTACACAAGTTGGTATCATTATTCGGAATGGCGATTTTTACTTAGGTTTAAGTGTTGATTTAAAATTTTATTGTGTTTTTTTAATAATTTTTTCAAGATTATCTGTACAACTATAGCTTAATTTAAGTGTATTTTTTATTAAAAATCTTACTAAGAGGATCATTTCTGGGAAATTGTTTCAGTTATATTGAGAAACTTCTGTCCTAACTCAATACTAACCATTTGGTTAAATGGGGGTGTATACCAAATGATTTTTTTGTTTCTATTTTTTTTCTTACTATCATTGTTATGTTTAATATATTTAATGCCAGGGCACTTATAGCCAATAATTTTAAGGCAGTGTTGTAAAATTTGCTATATATATATATATATATATATATATATATATATATATATATATATATATAAACATGCACACACACATACATAATAGGCTAAAAGTTTGGGGCCCCCACTCTAGATTTAATAAATTTCATACCTTCTTTGGTTTAATTTACTCCTAATAAGCTAGGATGCTAAAATTATTTAACGCATTAATGCACAGCATCCAATTTTTTAGAGAGAGGGTTATGTAAAATTTAAAATCCACTGCCCCTAAGATTACCATTATCCAGCAAAGTAGATTAGGCAGAATGAGGTTAAATTTATGCAGTAACGGGTTAATCTTGTCATTATTTATGAATATATGATAAAACCCTCCAAGAAGAGAAAGTCCTTCTGACCTAAAGTGAGCTGGTAAGTTTTGGAAAAGGCACAAACCTCCAATTTTAAGGTGATTCTTTGAAATCATGAAACGTGCCCAAAACTTTTGGCTTATAGTGTGTGTGCATATATATATATATATATATATATATATATATATATATATATATCTATATAAAACTTCTAAAGTTTTTTATATATATATATATATATATATATATATATATATTACTTCCAATGGTAGTTTTAGTGGATACCCATAGTTGAGTAGACAATATTTAATATTTGAGTTTATTTAACAGTGTGTAAACACTGTTCAAATACCACCCTGCACACTTGAGAAAACATAAGGAAAATGTGACCTCCAGCTGGATCCAAACCTGTATTACCATTTGCATATCTAATTTCTTTATATATATATATATATATATATATATATATATGAGAGAATGCCATATATTTTTTATGTGTCAAGAACAATATTGGAGAGAAATGTATGACAAAGTGGAAAAAGTTCTCTCGTGATGTATTTCACCCTTCAATGAAGTCCTAAAGGACAAAATGTGTCACAAGAAAACTTTTTCCACTTTGTCATACATTTTCCCTATATATATATATATATATATGGAATGTTGAAGAACCCTCACCACAACCAAGAAACTCTTCCCAAAACTCATGTTTAAGCATTTGCTAAAGAGTGACCCTTGTGTAGTTTATATATATATATATATATATATTGAGAAGTTCTCATTACAAAGAAGGAAGGCTTCTCTTTAAAAAAAGAAAAAAAAAAAGTAAAACTATTATTATTTGTTACAGAGAAACCTTTGTGTCATATATATATTCAAAAATTCTTAACCCAACCAGAAAGTACTTAAAAAAAAATCTGTATAATATTTTATGAACTTTTCAGCATTCCCTCACATATATAAAAATATTTTATCTATTATTTGACTGGGTGATTTTTATGCCTGTATACACTGACCTTTCAGATAACCAAAAAAGTGGTTCACAGATTAAAAATATACTATATAAATCAATACGAAAAAAAGCCAGTTATGATCTAAAAGTGACTTCAACACAGTCAAAAACAATCATTTTTTTCAGTTGGCCATTTTTTTTCTTATATGTTTAAATGGTTTGATAATAATTACAATTATATTAACCTGTTCAGAATTATAAGATGCACTTTAATATGTGAAAAAAAACTTTCCATAAAGTAACATTTGTTATAAAATTGAAACCGAAGAATAAATACAAGATAACAAATGTAATATGTTGTAAAAACTGATAAACATTTTTATTTATTGATAAAACACCCCATTTTTTTTTTTTCATGCAACAATGGAAGCAGAAGAACAAAATAAAAAACATACAAGATGTTAAAAAGCAAACAATTCACGCTTTGTTAGCGGATAAAAAGAAAACAAAAATTTTAAGTGTCAGAACAGCAAAATGGGAAATAATTTTTTGTTTGTCAAAGATGGAAACAGCATCAAAACATTTTTGGATTAATTGCTATTTGAACAAAATTAACAACAAGTAGCATTAGTCATGATGTTATTTTGAATTTATTCCTAGATAAATCATTGTCAGTTATTGTTAGTTTTGTCTAGTGTTTCTTTTATCGTATTTTCTCTTGCCCTTTATAGTAAACATTTAAACTGGTGTATGGAAACTGAACATAGAATAGGTTATGTGAAGTTGTTTCACCCGACACTGCAAATTGCTATAAAAACGAAAACATTAACATGAAAACTTGAGTCATGCTCTTAAATAACCTCATCAGATCAAGGCTTTAATGTGGATGCTATGCATGGCAACAAAATCATTCAGAAATATCTAAACCAACATTTCTCAAGCTTTTTACTCTTGTGGAACTCTTGAAATAGTTTTCATGTCTCACGGAACCCTTGCATAAAAATTATTATGTATCATTATTAATATCTATCTCTTTTATATTTTTATCATAGTTCATATGATAAACATAATATATGGACACCATGTATGCATCCTGTAATTGAGTGAATCACTCAATGATAAACGAATCTAACACCATACAAGTCCTGTCCACTAAACAGTGAAGGTGGTTTCACACTGACACCATATAGACATCAGTAAATACATTTCCTATGATGATTATAAGCCTTTATTATAATAACCAAGGATTTTCCAACAATATGCCAGATGTGTACAGTAAAATTATGAATATAAAATTAAACAGAAATTACTCAAAAATGCATTAGGCTATTTATCAACATTTTTTGCAGAACCCCTGGGAAACACAGGTTGAGAAACACTGACTTAAACTATCAGCTGTATACAAATGCTTTCTTAAATGAACAGTTAAAAATGGCTTTGAGTGAATAAAGCATGTAGGTGTTAGTGAAGACCATCCTCATTCAAACCTTGGGGGCTGGCTCTACAGAATCACAAACAAAGAACTGTATAAAAGAAACTCCAGAACTTAAGGATGGACTTTCATCAGCTACAATAAATATAGCACATAATTTGAAGAGAAAATAATGACATAAGTTGTTTCAAAGAAAAGGTTAGGAAGGAAGTCCTTATCAATACTGGATTGACGGATTTATTTTCTACAGCTTAACCTTTTGCAGGTTATTTAAAGCCAGAAAATATTTTAAGATTGTAAAATATTTTGGAGGGAGATAATAATAATTTACTGATACAAGTATTACTGCCTAACCCATAACTAGAGCTGGTTTCATGCCTTCCCCAAGGGTATTAGTGTATAGGTGAATATAATGAATCCAGCTGGAAATGGAACTTGGCTCTCCAATTTCCAATTTCAAGCCATTATCCATAACACCACCTGCACATCCAAGCTTACAACACCTGGTATTCTCAAGCAGTCACCCATCTAGGTACTAGCCAGGCTTGATGCTGCTTAACTTTGGTGACCTTATCAGTTAAGAAAAGAGTGATAATGCATTTTCCTGTTAAATTGTTTTAAGAAAAAGATTTTATAGACTTCAACCAAATATAGCACTGACTGTTTGGTCAGTGAATGCTGAATGTTTCCTTGTAAGGAAACCGTTAATATTAATTTTACTGGTACCATTCTACAGTCATGACAAAGCAGCACAAATCGGAAATAAAATATATACCTATGATGAGATTCAGACTCATGTCTCTTAAAATGATAGTCTGAGACATGTAATAAAAAGCAACAGAAATGAGATGAAAGAAATGCAAGTTAATTATTAAAAAGACTTTCCGAGGAAAAGTAAGTTCACATTTTGTCAGTTTTTCTTTATCTTTGATCTGCATGACTTGTTAACAACTGTAGAGTGGTTCTTTTAGAATTACAATGAAAAGTAAGAGAAATAAGATTGAACCCTTTTAATCTATGGCGTTGGAATGTTCTCATTTCACTACCCATATCTAGTGATATCTCGTCTAGTTCTTATTTTTAGTACTGCTCAGTTATTCCACAGTGCCTAGTGGATTAAAATGTTGGTTTTTGAATTTGGTGATATAGTAACTGTGAGTTCAATTCCTGGAAATGGGGACAAGCAATAACTGAGCAGTAGTAAAAATAACAGCAAAATGAGACATCCCTAGACATAAAAATTAAGTGTAATATCAATTATACTTTACTATCTCATAATCAGATATTTTATTGGATACAAGTCATTTTTAGAGTTACTTTCATCTTTTAATAAAGCTTTTTGTGTTTTAATGTAGACTAAAATAATTTTCCTGTATTTCTAAGTGCAGGTAGTGTAATGGTTAACAGCTCAGAAAGAGAAATTAACATGCTGAGTTCAAATTCCAGTCAAGTTCATTAATTTCATACAAATCTTCTATATACTGTGTCCCTTCAGGACATAGGCAATCCTGGCTCCCACAATTTCTTGTCCTTTGGAGCTCTTAATAAATTTTGTCTTTTTGTTACCTCTCCTAAACTCAAGCTTGTTAGGTAGTTTTCCTCTGCCTTCAATCTTTGCCGTGAGTATCAAGTTTTCCAAACCCTCTTTCCTCATTATGTTCCCTAGAAATTTCAACTTTGTTCCTGATGTTAAACATAAGTCCTTTTTATTTCCATTTTCTCTAAAACTTTGTTGTTGCTCACATGTTTCGGTTCATGGTATTCTCAGCATCCTTCTGTAGAACCACATTTCTGTTGCTTTAAGTCTCTTCTTCATCTGTAAGAAGATTGAAAAGTATGAATCCATCTCTTCTCCTCCTAATTATAGGTTAAATAGCAAGGCAGACTGGGCTCTTTAGCCTTGGCTGGCAACCAGTTTGGGAGAAGGACAATTCTGACTTCAAAACCATAAAAGCTGTATAAAAGATTATGGATTCCTAATTAATTACAATGTGGGGTTTTGGAGACTATGATCTTGATTGTGGTCAATGAGGTAGGTAGGTAGGTAGGTAGGTTGATGTTATAGATTCAATGTCTGTAAAGTGTGTCAACAGTTTCAGTTCTAGATGAGGGAGACAAGGAACACTGAAGTAAATGTATGAAAGTAAATATAAATTAAATATTTTTATTTATTTTCTCCAAAGTAGATAACGTGCAAGATATATACATGTTTTCTTATACGGAGTTGTAAATGCATTCATATAAACTCATGAAAACAAAGTTAAAAACAGTAAAGTTATTATATAATAATTACAGGATTTGTATTGTACATGACAATGTCAATTTGGCAGTGTTTTGAATTCTGTAAATAAATGTTTATACAAACCAAAGGGAAAAGTGTAAGAGCCACTAAGACACAACAGAACAAATTTAATTCAAGAGTAAAACTAAAAGAAAATAAATAAATGTAAAATATACAAGCCAAGCAAAAAAAAAAAAAAAATTGCTAATTATCTTTTTGTTTTTAAATTTAGCTGAAAATACAAAAAATTTGGTTAATATTTTACATTTTGGAGACAGATTAATGCTTCAGAGATACAAAATATAAAATTTGTTTTAGTTAATCTCTAGAGTAAATCCATTCTAAACCAGCACTTCTCAAACATTCCACTCTTGAGCCCCCACTTCAGATCAGATAGAACTTTTCACAATCTCTGACTGCAATGTGTTCTAAGATTGTGATTGATTGTGTTTAACGACCCCTCAACCTTTTATGGGTCATTTAGAGCCAAATTGATTGTTTTGTAAACATATTTTATAGTTGGTTGAGTATAGATGAGAGTTAGTTTTATGACTAAGATTGTGAGAGTGTACTGAAAAGTTCACAGTTTTACCAAGCGATTAAAAAAAAAGTAGAATTTTGATGTTTGGACATTTGGTCAGAATTTGGGAAGTGAGTTGGTCCAGGATCTTTTCAGCACCACCTTGTATATATAATTAGTCTTTAGTCACAATCTAGCATTAACTAATAATGGAGTCTGAGTAATTCTGTAATTTGTTAGAAATTGTGACATAACCATAAGGTGTATGTAAAAGTTCAAAGCACTGTCTTTTTTGAAAACATTAGAAAACTGTTGATATTTCTGAGATGGTGTATCGTAACTATTTACATTGTTTGGATTATTGTTCTCATCTTTGTTGTCAGGTTCATGGTGTTTCAGCTGCTGTATGTTGAAATGGCATGGCATGTAGAACTAGAAAAATCTAAGACGGTGGATGAAATAAAGGGTTTGGTTCAAAATTCCAATGTATATCACCTGAAGAAGGTCAGAGCATACTACGGCCAAAACAGGGTGAATATGCCAATAAAGATGAAGAGAACAGTCTGAACAATGTCAATAGTGCATTAGAAACTTATTCTATATATATATATATATATATATATATATATATATATGTTCTTTTTCTTATGCACATAAGAGTGCTCTATTTTAAATATGTTTAAAAAAATTTTTAATATACAAAAATAACATTTTTTGATTATTTACCCATTAACAATCTGTTTCATATAGTGCAATTTTCAATGGAAACAAATGTCCATTTTGAAAATCTTATTGATTTTACTTCGGTAGGACTTCTCAATCTAGGCCGTTTGCTATTAATTTCACAATTTAAGTAAACAAAACCAGAGATAAAACCTCAAGCCCATGTGCCCACTAAAAGTAGCAATTTTTATATTAATAGTAAGTAGTATCAGAGAGTTGCTTTAAGTATATGTATATAGAGAGAGTGAGAGAGAAAGAAAGAAAGGTATGATAAAAAATATAGTTTCAAGGTATGTTATATTTATTGTTTAAATTGCTCAATATCAGGCTTAAATGTAATCACCTGATGATTACATTTAAGCATGAAACAGACTGTTGCTGCTGAGTGTTGACTTCAATGTTCACTTTTATATATACCTGCATATCATGTGACTTTTGAAGACCTAATTTTGAAGTTAATTTTAAGGGGGTTGCATCATATACGAGATATAAAATTAGTGTATGTACTTCTGGCCCTGGCTATGCTATTGATCAAACTATATATCCATTTGCTGTAGCCAAATTAGGTCTTCAAAGGTCACATGATCTGTGAGTATATATATATATATATATATATATATATATATATATATATATATATATATATATATCAGAATAAAGACAAAAGGAAAACTTTTCTTTACTGATGCATTTCATCCTCTGATGGACTTTTTCAAGGCAAATATAAATTTTTTTCACCTTTGATAATTTTTATAGACAAAAATTTGGTTTACTGATGGGTTTCCCTCTTAATAACAATTTAGCCTTTCTATATTTCGAATTTTTAGAAAGTAATCATTTGAAAAATATTTTGCATAAAAATTCTTATTTTAGATACATATATGAAACTAACAACACATTACCCTTCTTAGACATGCTACATAGAATCAATAATGACTTTCAAATAAAAGTTCACAGAAAATCTACCAACAAGAATGAAATCATTAACTATTATTCTCACCACTGTAACAATAAAATGTGAAATAATTTTAGGATTTTATTTAAGTGCACTAAGAATCTGCAGACCCCAATATTTGCCTGAAAAAGAAAAATACATAGAAAACACTTATTAAAACCTTTAATATCCTCATTATTTTATCTGCAATGCTATGAGAAAGGCATAGAAAATATACAACTACAAAAAAATAATGAGATTAACAATAATGACAATAAACTAGATAAAAACAAATATAAATTTTATCTAATAATTCCTTAATATCTACTATCCAATCTTAACAATATCAAATTAATAACAACCAAAACTATATAATAATTGTGAAGTGGGTATATACAAAATTGTTACAATTGTTTCTTATAATATATTGGGGAAACTTGCAAGAATTAAAAAAAAAAAAAAGTATCTATGAACACAAAAAGGATCTTATACACAACAATTTATCAATTTCATTTGTTATACATAGAAATAAGTTCAGCCATAACTTTGATCTAAAAATTTCCACACTTATTAAAAGAGAAAGCAACTTACTTAGTTGGAAAATTCCTGCGAGTGCTGCTATCAAATCTTACCAAAATATAAATCTGCACCCTGGATTTGTTCAAATATCTGCTTTCCTAAAAGATATACTCCTTTCCTAAGTCAATATACATGACCAGAAAATTATTTAAAAATTAAAAGAAAATAGTTATATTCAAAGCCTTCCATTATTCAAAATAAATACATAATTTGTTAAATTAAAATAATAAATACATTATAAATATAAAAAAAAATTTCAACAATAACAACATTTACTCACTTTCATTTATTAGACATTAAATTACATCACTTAGCATCCTCCATAGTTTACCTTGACTTTTAGACTTAGCCTCAAGTATGAGTGTTCTTAAATTAAAAAGCTTTTGAAAGCCTAACAATATTTTTGCTTCTGTTTATAAATGCCTGTTGCAAAATAATATTCTTATATTTGCCTTGATAAACTCCATCAGAGGACGAAACACATTGGTAAAGAAAAGTTTTCCTCATTATCCATATTGTCTTTTTACAGATATATTTTTTTACTTATATCTGAGTTTATATATGCTGAAAAATTTTGCTGGTATCTAATAATACATTTTTGTAGATTTATCACTTTCTTTGGTATCTAAAAGTATAAATTTCACTTATCTGTTATGAAAAAAATAATAATTAAAAAAAAATCTGAAAAAATCCCAAATTTATTCAAAAGAATTTCTGAATAATACTGACATATTTTACAATATATACATTTTTTTAAAAAAATCATGTCACCCCATGCGAAGACACTAAGGCACAAGGGGTTACTAAGTGTGAAAGAATAAGGAAAAAAGAACCATTATTAAGGAACGAGAACAATAGAAGAGTAATCAAGAGAACAGAAGATAATGATTGACATTGCATTTAAATTTTTGGAGATCAAAGTTGGCTGGAAAGCCTGGGACCAGAAAAGAATTCCACAAGCAAGAAGTATGAGAAAAGAAACCGTTAGCAAAGAACTTATGGTTACATCTAACCAATTCAACTGTGAAATGATGAGACCTAGCTGCCAATCTAGTACTGCGCTTAAATCTAGGTACCAAAGAGGAAAGCTCATCAAAACAATTACCATGGAATTATTTATAGAAAAGACACAGGGAATCTACATTATGGCAGTGGAAATATAATTGAAGCCAGGTCAGGACCAATAATATTGCTGATTTTTCTTTGGATTTATCAAGAATCTTTAGATATACACCAGGAACATCAGGCTATATAAAGCAACAATATGAAAAGCATTGATGAATGATAGATTTATAAATATGTAAGATAGATTCAGGAGATAAAAATTGTCTAGCATGACACAGTGAACCAACATTCTTAGTGGCAGATCAAGCAATGGATTCAATGTAATCTTTCTACTTTATGTCAGCCAAGAATGTTAGCCCAAGAAGATGCAATGAATCACTCTCATGGAGGTTAGTATCAGCCATACTGATGGGAGGCAGGAAGGGGTCTGCCTAAGAGATTTTAGTATAGAGATTGAAAAAGAAATACTTATTATTGTGAAAGAATGTTTTTCAAATATTTCTGTAAACTTTTACAATATCTACTTGAGGAATGGTTCCTCAAATACTTTGAGAAAACCTGTTCTAAAGGATAAAATCTTTCAAACACTTTTATAACCACAACAGCAAGTCTAGCTAAGTGTACCACATTGTAAAGCAATAATTAACAAGTTAGTATAGCAAACCATTACTACTTGTCTAGTGAATTCAATACACACTGAGTGCCCTAGATATGTAGTCTTGTACCTAAACTGAATAAATTCAGGTATTCCACCCTGGAGACATAAACAGGTAGATAATCTTGCAGACCATTACTACTGTCATAAGTTTGATCCTCACTGAAAATTGTGGCCTTGTGCCAAACTAAACTAAGCTTAGTTAATACTGTTACTTACTACATGCTCCATACATGTAGCCTTGTACCAGACTGAGTTAGGACTGATATATTTTAACTAATTAGTCATAAAAAAAACGCTTTTTTTACAAATATACATAATGATTTATTACTGAATTCATTCCATATAATTCTTATAGTGATGTGATAAAAACTATAAAATAATAATAAATAGTAATAATGAAGAGTGTATTGAGCCAGAGTGTTGGGATAAAAAGCAACAATAATAACAGAGTAAAATGTACAATAATGGCTCATATGCAATATAGGTGAACAATTCAACTAGAAAAATTGAAAATAAATACAATGTATCTAAATACAAATTGGAAAGGTCATAATAGATTATTCCATCTTAAATAAACCAACAATCTTTTGCATCAACTTGAGATTTTTCTTGTTAAAAAGTTGAATAATTTTAACATATTCAGCATTATGGATAAAAAATAGTGAATTTTATATAGCTTTTTTTTCGTGATTTAGTATGAGCAAAACAAATTCACAAATTTGAATGAAAAAAGAAGACTGCAGAATGACATCAAAATCCATGAAAATTTTTTCATCCTTTAATAGTCAATTGTGCTTAGTTTAATTTGTAACATATATAAATGTAGGTAGAAAAAAGCAAATTTTGATGATAGCAAAAATCACAAAGCACTGTTCAGGGCCCCCAATGGTCAAAGGTTCAAGGGTAGTAAGCACCAGCCCTACATACATATACAAATGACATTCTTATAATGAAATGGCATACAAAACTATAACAATTTTTATATTAAACATAAATTCTGAAAAATTTTAGAAAATAAAATTAAGAAAAGTTAGGATCCTTTAGTGCCACTGAAACCAACTTATGTACAAATAAAAAATACAAAACAATCCATACTTTTGCAAATAATCATTTAAGTGAAGAATTAAAAACTTCAAAATAAATTATTTTCACAAGACTCAGCTTTTTCCTTCATTGTTTGGTGGCTATAGAAATAAAGAAACAAAAAATGCCAGTTACCAAAATAAATAAATTTTGAGTTTCCAAAAAGAAAAATTAACCAAATTCAGTAATTTAAAACTGACAAAATTCAAAAAAAAATTTTTGAGAAGTAAAAAAAAATTAGTGAACTAGTATAATAAAATACAATGTCACACTTTAGCCACAAGAGAACTAAAATCTTTTAATAACCACAAAAGAAGGAATATTCTAAAGACAAAACAATATGGAAATTATCTGGAATAAAAGAAAATATTTTAAAATTGAATTATTAGTGGCTTTAAAATATGCGTAAAAAAAAAAAAAAAGTGAATATCATTTCACTAATTTGTTTAACTTTTCCTCATGTAGCATTAATAAGTTCTGTCAGAATTTGTAGGATGAGGAGTTATTTATGCTATGGGCACTACTGTGGATAAGGACAATAGTCCATATGTAAATAGTATAAATAAAATAGCATTAATAATTCAGATTATTTTTCTGGTGCCAGTTTTATATAGACTTTATTTCCAATATTGATCATACAATGCCAAACTTGGAGTTGCAAACAAAAACAACAAAAATTATAATCTAAACAATACTAAAAATGAATAATAAACAATGATTCAATTAAGAAATTTTAATATTTACACCAATATTTGTGTTTTATATAAACAAAGATGATGATGTTGGCATATAAGGTATTTAGGTAAAATAAAGAATAAAGGCTATATGGTAAGATTTTAATTACTATAACTATTTAGCCTTCATAGCCTAATCTGTAATGCCTCTGGAAAAGCAGGCTTCTAAAGATAAAGATGTAAGCTTGAGGTTTATTTTTATTTTTTGATCCATCTACTTATTAATGATCATGAAATGATTTTAATTACTATAACTAGTTAGCCTTTATAGCCTAATCTGTAATACAGATACCTCTGGAAAACAGGAAGATATAAGTTTCATGTTTATTTTATATTAGTTTTAATTTCTGATCCATACTACTTATTAATAATTGTGAAATGACGATCTGGGAATTGCAATAAAAAGTAACTGAAATTTAGATAAAAGTAATACTCAGTCAGTTATGTGCCATGTGTGATACACGCTTAGACGATCATGTATCTTTCAATACATGACTGACGAGGCAGATTTTTTTCCCACAGTAGGTTGCCATTTCTTTCTGTGGTAGACCAGTTGCTATAGAACCCAGTCTGTCCTGCTATTTACCCATAGCTGGTGGGAGAAGAAGAGGATTCATAACTTTCCCAAGGGTATTAGCATGTAAGTGAATGTAATGGATTTGACTGGAATTTTATCTCAGCTCTCTGATTCCTCAATCTGAGCTGCTATCCATTACTCCACCATGCCTCCCTAAAAGAAATACTAGTCAAACAAATAATAATAATTAACAAATGAAATATTACTATTTGTGTATGTAAGAAACGAGGGTAGTATATTGACATTTGAAGAAATAAGAAATAATACTAAATTGGTTAGTTCTGAATGATTTGTAAGTTGGCCTTTGTGTCCTAATAAGTAAAGCAACTGCTATATAATGATAAGTTTCTGAGGATAGAGATTTGTGTTTGGCTTAGAGCTTATATCTGATTTACACTACTCAGAGATTTTAGAATGATGCCATAGAAATAAAGATGAAGGAAATACAAGTCAGAGAACTGGAAAACTTTGTCATTATTTCTTGCAAGTTATCTTCATTAAAATTTCACAAAGTATATAATAATAATAATCAAGTTTTTGTCTGCAGGTTTCTTACCACAACAAAGCAAAAAATGACACATTGTAGTGAGATTTTTATTAGCACAATATTGTTAAAAAGCCTTAACTTGAATAAAGCAATTTCCATCTCATTTTGTAATTCAGTGTAGAGGTCAGTGTGTCTGCACTTGTTTTAATCATCTATACCAGCGCTTCTTAAGCTTTTCCATTCATGACCCCATTTTTCATCATGTGATTTTTCACGACCCCAGGTATTAACCATTTACATTGAAAATACATATGTTGTCATTGCATAAGTTGCAACACTGCCACTGCACGTTCACTTTATAACCACAGTGCATGCGTGGTGCATCACCTTAAATATTGTGCATTTATGAAATAACATAGAAACTGGAATACAAGGGTTTGAATTTAATTTTCGCAACCCCAGCATTTTGCTTTGCAACTCGTAGTTTAATAAGCGCTGATCTATATTGTATTGATCAAATTTCTCAAGGGAGATAACTCTAAGTATATCAAACGCTATTTATTGAGTAGTTCCCCTGATTATGTGTATATGATCATAACAGGAGAAATGATCATAATTTCTATTCAAAAAATGTTACTTTAATTAAGAAAAAGCAATTTACTAAAACGAATGTATATAGGAAGTGCTTTAATCGCGAGATTGTTCACAGTAAATTTGTGTTTAAGTTCTTACAATATTTCACTTTTCTTGGCAGATCTTCTATTATGATAATAAATGGGATACTTAATAAAAAAGTGATAAGAAACTAAATGAAATTGGCTAGACAATATGTACAAACACATTAAAAAAAAATTAAATTAAAAAGTTTAAAATGTTAGTGTCCCCCCCCTTCCATTCATGTACATCAACACAAACATCCGAGTGGTCCAATGAAGCCTAAAAGGACGAATTGGATCATATGAAGTTTTTTTTCCACTCATTAATTACTCCCAGCATGATTTACAATATAAATTCTGTAAATAAAGAATAACTTGGTTTAGCTGCTGCCATTGAGTGTTATATTAAGTGTACAAATCTATCATCTACTTCAAACTCCTTGCTAGTCTTTTTAAGCAGGAGTAGAGGTTTATCTCTTGTTTCTGGTGCCTTAAAGTCTTTTCAGTCTCTTTCACTCCCAGTAGCCCCTCGCGTCTTAGTGGAATTATCACCTTGCTTGGCAGGTGAATTTATGAAAATCAAACATTAAATTCTAACTGAATCTTTTGATGTTTATTCTAATTTCCTTAGGGAAGACGTGAATCCATTTTATATTGCACTCTGTTTCATAGATAATTTGATAAAATGTCTTGACAATTGTATGCCAGGGTTGCTAATGATTATGATAATGAATACCTTTTTCTCCATAAATTCATCACTGAACTGAAGTATTCATTTACATAATGTTGCTTAATATTTTGGTTTTATTCTAGGAATATTTAAAAACAAGTAAAAAAAAAAAATGATGAAAGACAAACTCATTTAAATATTTGTCATATCCAAAATGTTATTTATTTAGAGATTCTTGATAAAATCCAAAGAAGAATCTGCAATGTTATTGGTCCTTACATGGCATCTTGGCATCAGTGACTTTCCCACCTCCATAATATAGCTTCCCCTCTGCCTTTTCTATAAATACTTTCATGGTAATTGTTCTGATGAACTTTCTTCTATGTTACCTTGATTTTATGAATTTATGTGCAGTACTAGATTGGTGGTAAGGTTTCATCATTTTAGAGATGAAATGGCTAGATTTAACTGTAAGTTCTGTGATAACAGTTTCTTCTCTCAAAGGCATGGTATGTGGAATTAGAACAATCTACCCCTGTGGACTAAATAAACGGTTTGGTTCGAAATTCCAACATATATCACTTGAAGAAGGTCTGAGGGTACAATATCCGAAACATCATGAATATGGCAATAAAGATTAGGACAATAGTTTGAATGATGTAAATAATATAAACATAACTTATTATTCTGCATTTATCTTTTGGTGAAACAAATTCAGTCATTTCTGGGAAATCCTGTTATATATTATTGACTTTTGCATTTCTCTGTAATATCATTTATTAGCATAATACCCAGAAAAAATGATTATTTATGTATTCATTAACACTTCTTCCTCATGATTTTTTCATGAGGAACAAGTGTCATTATATAAGTCTTTCATGCAGAAATCTGCACATGAATCATGACAACCACAGCAGCAGTGGCCAGACTGGAAAGGATATGGAAAAGCAACATCAGCTTCCAGACAAAGTTCAAGCTCTACAAATCACTGGTCATATCCACCCACCTCTGTTTGAGACATGAGAACAAATGCTTATAAAAAGCTCTTTTGCATTTCCCACTGTGAGCACAAAATCAATGACTATGTACGGTGCAATGTCAAAAATTTAATGAGTCAACGGGAATCTATCTTTACCACTAAGCATTGAAAGATGTCATGATTTGGCCATGTCACACAGTATAACAGCCCCTGCACAATCATCATGCAAAGCACGGCTGAAGGCGGACACAAGTGGTGATGGCAATTCAAGTTCTAGTCAGACAACATCAAAGAGTGGCCGGACATGACAATGCTGAAACACCTGAGAGCCTCTGCCAACAGATCATCCTGGAGGAGGTTGTCTGTTTCTTCTGTCCTTAGGTCCCCCTCACAATTGATTGAAATAGTTAAGGGACTGATGATGATAGCACTTCTGCTTCAGATCAGAATATACATGTATTCTGCTAAGGGTTAAAATATCCCTCCCTAGCAGAGTTGCAAGATTTGTCTACAGGTAGTCAATTGGGCAATATTTAAAATCACAGCACTATTAAATTTTAAATTGACTTTCTTCCCATTTCATAGTGCAATTTATTGTAAAACTAGCCCCAGAAGTTGCAAGTAGTGAAACTGAAATTTTACTAGCAATTGGTTTTTAAAAGTAGTTCAAATCTGGCAGGTTTGTTCCTTGGCCTTCTGTCAAGGATCATTATAGTATCTATACAAACTGCTTAGTGTAGTATCAGCGCAGTGTCTACTTAACTTAGTATTTGCATGTTAATTTCACCATGCTGTTCAAGCAGAAGAACACTGTCATAATGGCTAATGTCATTTACTGGCTTACCTCTGAGTTGAACGTTCAAAATCAGGACAGGAGTCACTTGTTAATTTTGTACTTATGTTTGCTTTAGGGTGACAAATTATGGAGAAAGAAACAAAGAAACATACAGAAAAGATTCGTTATAAAAATAATGCAAAAATGAGAAAAAATATAAGACAATTGTGGAAAACCTCCTGAAAAATGGGCTGAACAATTACAAAAAGGTTCATTTACAAAACTCTGGAGTTAAAGTGCTGAATACAACATTAGTCAGTTAAGTGACAAATTTTATATGAATTAATCATATATAAGAAAAAAAATATGAAGTATTAATATAATAAATTGGTCATTTCATATTTATGACTATAGTATGACAGAAATTATTAAATTTTCCAAGCAAGTAGAAGTAACTATCAAGAAATTTTTCTGGTGCATGTTCTTCATAAAATACAAATTTAAAAAAAAAAGGAAAAAAAGAGCCCTAGAACAAAAACAGCTTGATAGTAAAATTCATTAACTTAACCTAATAGTTGCCAAACTATATATATATATATATATATATATATATATATATATGTGTGTGTGTGTGTGTGTATGAATTAAAAAACAACTGCTTATGAGTTAAATTTTAAAGGCTTACAGCCATATCATGTTGAAACACTAGTTCCCATACAATCACTTAAGTTAAGCAATGTTGAGCCTGATCAATACCTAGATGGGTGACTGCTTGGGAATACTGGGTGCTGTAAGCTCAGATGTATGATTGGTTGAATGGATAATGGTTTGGAAATTTTAATCAGAGAGCCTAGTTCTAATTCCTGTTGGGTTCATTATATTCACATATGTGCAAATACCTTTGGGAAAGGAATGAATCCACATCTTCAAGCCATAGGTTAATTAGTAAAAATGGTATCACTAAACCATTACTATCGCCCCCATAAAAAAAACTAAAAACAAATTCTTACAATCTCAAAATAATTCCCAGCTTTAAGTAACCTGTAAAGGGGTGATAAGCCATAAAAAATGAATGACTCAATCTGTCTACTGACAATATCCATCTTCCTAAATTTCAAGAAATTTCTATAGTGAATCATTAACAATGCATTTATATACTTCATATAACAGCCTTATTCTGTCAGTAATATTTCTATTCATTCCTGACCATTGGCAATCCCTTTCTTCTTGTTTTTCATTACATTTCTATAGTAAATCCACTTTATACATATTTAGCAGTCCATTAACTTTATACATATAGCAGACTTATTTTGTCAGTAATGATTTTCAATAATTTCGGACTACTGATATTTCCTGAGATTAAAAACAAATTTTTAAAGCAAACAAAATTCACAATTCTGTTTTCTCTCTTCAAAATAAAAAAAAAAATTCTCTCACTCTTCTGTTTCTTTCAAGCATATGACAATCAGGAGCATTCACAGAATCTAGATGAGTGGCAGCAACAAAAAATTAAAAATAATCTAGAAACCAAATTTAAGTTTTCTAAAAAGTTACAATGAAAACAAAACTATTATTATCAAACCTACTTGGAGTTATAGTGAACTTAATATCTTGGTTTTACACCTAAACCAAGAATCATTAATAGCAGGCTATTAAAAATTCTTCTGTTTGGGGCACTAAAATTTACTTTTAATAATTTATATAAGTTCTCAAGCAGAATATAGGTAAGTAAGTAAATTGTTGATTTTGTTTTTAATTAGTTACACTCAATATATCCTTCTGCATACAGATTTTGGTATGTTTACTTTCTAGTATTGCTTTTATTAGTGGACACATGGTTGTATGGTTGGAATATTAGCATTCTGACCCTGAGACTTGGATTCAAATATCACCATGGTTAATTTGTCAAGATGACTTCTCAGTGATATTGGCCTGTGGATATTATCTTAACATGTAGCATTTGGTGGGGGTATATGATCTTAACATATGACACTGTGTGTGTGGGAGGATATGATTTTAACATGTGGTATGTGTGTAGGGGGTATGGCTGCAAATGTGGTATTTGTGGGGGCATGGTCTTGACATGTGGCATTGTGGGGTATGATCTTAACATATGACATTGTCACGGGGATATATGGTCTTAACATATGACATTGTCACGGGGATATATGGTCTTAACATATGACATTGTCACGGGGATATATGGTCTTAACATATGACATTGTCACGGGGATATATGGTCTTAACATATGACATTGTCACGGGGATATATGGTCTTAACATATGACATTGTCACGGGGATATATGGTCTTAACATATGACATTGTCACGGGGATATATGGTCTTAACATATGACATTGTCACGGGGATATATGGTCTTAACATATGACATTGTCACGGGGATATATGGTCTTAACATATGACATTGTCACGGGGATATATGGTCTTAACATATGACATTGTCACGGGGATATATGGTCTTAACATATGACATTGTCACGGGGATATATGGTCTTAACATATGACATTGTCACGGGGATATATGGTCTTAACATATGACATTGTCACGGGGATATATGGTCTTAACATATGACATTGTCACGGGGATATATGGTCTTAACATATGACATTGTCACGGGGATATATGGTCTTAACATATGACATTGTCACGGGGATATATGGTCTTAACATATGACATTGTCACGGGGATATATGGTCTTAACATATGACATTGTCACGGGGATATATGGTCTTAACATATGACATTGTCACGGGGATATATGGTCTTAACATATGACATTGTCACGGGGATATATGGTCTTAACATATGACATTGTCACGGGGATATATGGTCTTAACATATGACATTGTCACGGGGATATATGGTCTTAACATATGACATTGTCACGGGGATATATGGTCTTAACATATGACATTGTCACGGGGATATATGGTCTTAACATATGACATTGTCACGGGGATATATGGTCTTAACATATGACATTGTCACGGGGATATATGGTCTTAACATATGACATTGTCACGGGGATATATGGTCTTAACATATGACATTGTCACGGGGATATATGGTCTTAACATATGACATTGTCACGGGGATATATGGTCTTAACATATGACATTGTCACGGGGATATATGGTCTTAACATATGACATTGTCACGGGGATATATGGTCTTAACATATGACATTGTCACGGGGATATATGGTCTTAACATATGACATTGTCACGGGGATATATGGTCTTAACATATGACATTGTCACGGGGATATATGGTCTTAACATATGACATTGTCACGGGGATATATGGTCTTAACATATGACATTGTCACGGGGATATATGGTCTTAACATATGACATTGTCACAGGGATATATGGTCTTAACATATGACATTGTCACAGGGATATATGGTCTTAACATATGACATTGTCACAGGGATATATGGTCTTAACATATGACATTGTCACAGGGATATATGGTCTTAACATATGACATTGTCACAGGGATATATGGTCTTAACATATGACATTGTCACAGGGATATATGGTCTTAACATATGACATTGTCACAGGGATATATGGTCTTAACATATGACATTGTCACAGGGATATATGGTCTTAACATATGACATTGTCACAGGGATATATGGTCTTAACATATGACATTGTCACAGGGATATATGGTCTTAACATATGACATTGTCACAGGGATATATGGTCTTAACATATGACATTGTCACAGGGATATATGGTCTTAACATATGACATTGTCACAGGGATATATGGTCTTAACATATGACATTGTCACAGGGATATATGGTCTTAACATATGACATTGTCACAGGGATATATGGTCTTAACATATGACATTGTCACAGGGATATATGGTCTTAACATATGACATTGTCACAGGGATATATGGTCTTAACATATGACATTGTCACAGGGATATATGGTCTTAACATATGACATTGTCACAGGGATATATGGTCTTAACATATGACATTGTCACAGGGATATATGGTCTTAACATATGACATTGTCACAGGGATATATGGTCTTAATATGTGGCATTGTCAAGGATACATGTGGCATTGTTGGAAACTATCTGAAAACCTTGTTACAGGCTAATCCAAGCCTAGCGAATAAAATTGGGTAGACAAAACTTTTTAAATGCTATTGATGGTTCTGCTAGCATGAAGTCACAGGTCATTGTGACTCAGGGTTTGAGCATATTGGCTTTTTTCATCTACTTATCATGCCAGATTATACACTCTTTCCCAGAAACTGTAACTAAGGTCTGCTCAGCATAGTTGCTGTGTAATGTACAGGCTGGCTAAGTGGACGTTGAAACAGATCATTACTATTGTTTAACAAGTTCACTCTATTCTTGTGGCCATGTGACAGATAGAAATTATCTTGGGGGAGGGGGTTTACAGTGCAGTAATAGTTAATGATCAGCTTGGCTGGTTCACTAACATAATCGATGGAGGCTTTATCACATATCCAAAAATTTAATTTCTTCTTTACTGATTGCTTCCTTTATGATGATGGTGTTCATGAAAACATTCACCGCCACCGTGCAGGTTCAGGACTAGAAAATTCCATTTTCACTAAAATCTCCTCTTCTCATCTATTCCCTATTGCCGTTTGGCTTTGCAAGGGTTGGTTGAAGGTGAAAGAAAATCAGAGTAGAAGGATGTGCGAATGTCATGAATTCATTTAAGGTGGACCTTAACTTGCCAGGAAGTGACCTACAAACTTGATTTCATGACCTTCCTTTGTGGTACATATGGAAGGAGACATACATTATGAAACTGCAACAAGCTGCTGCCGACTCTTATAATTTTGAGTGGAGCTTTCTGTAGCATGTCCATCATGCATAGCTCTCTTCATTCTCTGGTTCAACCGTTGAAATCTGTTGTAACCATCATCTGCTTGTTCCACCGTTGGGGTTCATTGGAGTTTGTCACACTTAGTCTGGGTCCACGTCTTCGATCTTGCTGTCAAAGGTATCCCTACCAGAAGTTTAGAACTCCTGATGACATTGGACCACACAAACCCCTCCACCATGACACTGAATGACCATCAGAGGATCCCACTTCTGACAGCACTAGCATAGTACCATGAGTCCAATCCTCACTAGGAATTTCCACTTGTGTTATACTAAACTATGCTTTAATGAATACCTATCATTTTGATAGAGTTAAACTTAGTTGAAGTTATTTAATTAGTTTTCAAAATGTCAAGTGTTACTGAGAATAATGTTGTATTTTGTCTCAACAAAAGTACAAAGTCTTTCTCTATTAGAAGAAAATAAAGAGAGGACAATTGAAGATTATTTTTTTTTTCTTTTACTGAATGAATACAAAGTCCTGAAGCAAAATTTCATATTTAAATTTTGCAGGTTATTTAAAGCCAGAAAATATTTTTAGATTGTAAGAATTTTTTTTTTTTTTTTTGGTAATAATGGTTTAGTGATACAAATCTTATTAATTAACCTGTAGTTGGTGGGTATAAGAGGTGGATTCACACCTAATCAGAATTTGATAAACAAACAAGAAATTATAATGTGGATATAATGTGGGTGATCAATTCTCTAATGCAATCAATATATAAACAAATTCCTCACTTTGTGACTACAGTAGTTTCTATACATTTATATTCACAAGAAAATGTAAATAAATCTAAAAGATTTGCCTGTGTAGCTAATCATTATTTGATTGATTGAATGATCTGTTTTCTATGGCTTATCAACCCATTGCTGGTTATTTAAAGCCAGAAAATATTTTTAGATTATAAGAATTTTTTTTCAGTAATGGTTTAGTGACACAAATCTTACTAATTAACCCATAGCTGGGGGAAAATATGGATTTTACAATGGTATTTTACTTTCCACTTTGAGAATTTAAGCACATTACTAGATTGGCAGCTAGGTCTCATCATTTTACTGTTGAAATAGCTATTATATGTAACTAAGTTCTATTCTAATAGTTTCTTCTTTCCCATTTCTTGCCAGTAGAACTCTCTTTCTCTTTCTTGTATTCCTCTCAGCTATGTTTTTTTTTTTTAGTAATAATGGTTGAGTGATACAAGTTTTACTAATTAACCCATAACTGGTGGGAGAAGAAGTGGATTCATACCTTTCCCAAGTAAGTGAATATAACAAATTCAACAGGAATTGGAATTTGGTTCTCAGATTAACAATTCCAAACCATAATCCATTATACCATCCATACATCCAAACTTACAGCACTTGATAATCTCAAGCAGTCACCCATCTAGGTACTGACCAGGCTCAACACTACTTAACCAGTGATTACTAGTACTAGAACCCATGTTTCAATGTGATGTGGCTGTAAGCACTTAAGTGAAGGTTGTCCTGAATGGTTGCTCTTCTAGATCTTTCAATATAAATGAAGGTGTCTCCCATTCCCACTCTTTGAACCTACTCTGTTCCTACTTTTAATTAATGACTTTCCCAATGTCATCAATTCTCAACTTGGTATCTATGCTGATGACATAACTATTTATTCCTATCTTAATGGTAAGTCTCATAGATTTGATAAATTCAAATGCTGATCTAGAGTTAACCGGTGTAAGAAATGACTTCTTAATTTTAACACCTCCAAAGCTAAAATGCTCTCTTCTAATCATCTTAGAAAACCATTTCAGCACTTTCATCACCATGGCTGATGCTAATCTCCAGGAGAGTAACTTCTTGCTTCTTCTTGGGCTAACTGTTTTTTTTTTTTTGTTTATTTTAATCATTTCATCACAAGAAGGCAAAAAAGCCACAAGGATGCAAAGGGGTTACTGAGTGCTAGAGAATATGAGAAAAACTATTATTAAGTAGAGAGGACAATAAAAGAACAAGAATTAGGAAGACAGAAGATAATAATTGACATTGAATTTAAATTTTGGAAGATCAAAATTGACTGGGAAGCAAGAAACCAAATGAGAGTTCCACAAACAAAAAGTGTGATAGAAGAAACTGTTATCATAGAACTTATGGTTACATCTAGCCATTTCATCTCTAAAACGATGAGACCTTACCACCAATCTAGTAGTATGCTTAAATTCATAAAATCTAGGTACCATAGCAGAAAGTTCATCAGAACAATTACCATGAAAGTATATATAGAAAAGGCAGAGGGAAGTTACGTTATAGTGGTGGAAAAGAGACTGAAGCAAAGATGCCAGGTCAGTACCAATAATATTGCAGATTCTTTGGATTTTATCAAGAATCTCTAAATATGTAGCAGCAATATTCAAAGCAAGAATGAATGGTAAACATAAATATGTAAGATAGATTCTGGCTAGAAAAATTGTCTAGCACAACATAGTGAGGCAACTTTCTTAGCTGCAGACTTAGCAATTGCTTCTATATACACTTTCCATTTCATGTCAGCTGAAAACTTTAGTCCAAAAAGGTGCAATGAGTCACTCACATGGAGCTTAGCATCAATCATGCAGATGAAAAGTAAAAAGGGGTTCTCTTAGATGATTAAAAAAGAACAATTTCATTTATGAGGTGTTAAAATTAACAAGCCACTCTTTTTTCCACTGATATGTATTTGAACAATTATAATGAGTCATTTGCTAATTCTGCTGCTATGAAAATTTGCTCATTGTGTTGTGCTATACAATCTTTCTTGCACTTTTATAAATGCACCATTTGTTGCCACATCTGTTCTGGTGCTTCTGCTATGTATCTAGAGATTCTTGGTAAAATCTAAAGAAGAATCTGCAATATTATGCATCCTGATCTAGCATCTTAGATTCAATCACTTCTCTTTCCTCTGCCATAATGTATCTTTGTTGTGTCTTTTCTATAAATACTTTCAAGGTAATTATTCTGATGAATTTTCCTCTTTAGTACCATGTCTTTGAGAATTTAAGCACAGTACAAATTTGGCAGCTACTGTTGAAATAGCTATATGTAACTAAGTTCTATTCTGATAGTTCTTTCTTTCCCATTTCTTGCCAGTGGAACACTTTTTTTTGTTTCTTGCATTCCTGTCAGCTACAATCTTCAAACATTTAAATGCAACATCAATCATCATATTCTGTCTTCTTGTTTTCCTTAATGTTTTCTGAATTTCTTTCGCTCTTGGTAATTGTTTGCATCTTAGTGGCTTTATTGCCTTGCTTGGGATGAAATTATTAAAAGAAAGAGATTATAGTCAAGTGTATTTCTTGGTGTCAGAGCAAAAATTTGAGGAATCTGTGCAATTTTCTGGACAATAAGCCATAAAAAAATGTCACTTTGTGTAATATCAAGTGGATGACAGATTCTCTACATTAAACACTGACTTTGTATCACAATTTGCCAATGTAGGGTAAAAATTAAATACAATCTCTTAGATTTAGTGTAAGTTTGATTTTTATTTCATTGAATTTCTTTCCAAATAATTGATGAGGCATTTCAGTGTCCTGTATTTAAAAGGATATAAAATTTTCAGTATTTCATAAAAATAATTTTTAATTAGAGAATTTTTTTATAATAATGTTCCCCCTGTACAAATCCCAAGAAGCAGAGTTTAAGGAAATATGTGAGGAAGATAAGGGTTAACCCCAAACTTGAACAGGTTAAGTTTGTAGTCTTCTGAAAAGCATCCTCTTGGGAGTCGGTTTCACAAAGCAGTGGTTCATGGGAAGAAGCTGCTTGAGTGGAACTTACTTCTCACCAATGGAATACAGAGGGAATGAGGGTAATTCACTATAATGTGAGTTTTATGGCAAGCTTTAATCGTGTAGTTTAGAACTGGTGGACTTAAGGAATTTAGTTCATCTGAACACTTTCCATGGAAATAGGGATAGAGCAGCAAGTGGCTTGTGATGTTTCATCTGTTGGAAACGGTTCTTTAAGGTGGAGAGTATAATTCATTACCCATAAGGAAGTGAAGATGCTTTTGAATTCTCATGAGACTGAAAAGTGAAGACTGGGCAGCCCACATATGGCAGCAGTACTCCATTTTTGGCCTGATCTGGTTAGATTCTCAGAATTTTACCTCATTCCTAAGATGGACTTTTTCTACTGCAACCTTAGGGCAATGTTAAATGTAATAAATTGCTTCATATTTGTTTTTATTTCATTTTTTTTTTAAATTCAATTTGTCACTAAGAAAATAAAATACAATTAACTGTACGATATAAGAAACATGTAAATATACAATTATAAAAAAAACTACAGATAAAACAATATGCACAAACCACATCTATTATCTAAGTTTCCACTGACTTGAGTAAAAACAAGGCTCTCTCTAGAAAAATTTCTAGTAATTATTGTAGTAAAATACATGCATCAGAATACGAAACAAGCAAGTTTTAGTTATTCCAAGTGTTCGTAGATAAAGTGAGACAGACAACATTTCTAGGAACATCTCGTGAAAGAGGTTATTGTCAGAGCATTCAGAAATGTGGTTGTGGTTACATTATGGTATTATTGAAAAGCTAGCACAACTCTGACTGATGTAAAAGGCTTTAGTAAATTTATACATGCATTATATGTGGACATATTTTGTAAAATACAATTTTAAAAAAAAGAAGAAAAATGTAATGTCATTAAAAAATGTTATCTCATTAAAAATTATATAACCTCATTAAAAGGATGTAATCTCATTAAAAAAATTGTTATGATAGCATTTATAAATTTTGTAATCTCATTAAAAAAAATATATAACCTCATTAAAGAGGACAAAATCTCATTAAAAAAATGTAATCTCATTTTGTTTTCTAAGAAACAGAAAATAGATACTGTACACGATTGCTTAAAGTTTCAAGTAATTTTCCTTTGAAAGGGTTTTCTTTTCTTCAATTTACTCAAGAAGAATTGACATGTTGCAATGAGATAATTAAATGGTTGGCAATGTTTAACCTTTGTAACCACAAAGAAACAGTGTGTCAAAAGGATAGTTATTCCCTTGACACCACTGTTATTGTACACACTATTGACTCCTTCAGTAACTTTATTGTTTTAAAAAATGAGGATTAGAATTTTAATAAAACTTGAACATATGAAATTGGATTTATTTCTTTATTCTTGAGATTTGACAACAATAGTTTTTAATGTTTTTATAAAATTATGAATAAAAAAACTGATTTTCAATATTTATTTATAAAATGGTAAACAATATTGCATTGTAGATGGTTTATATATTTTGATAATTTTGTAATTTTTTATAAATTTTTGCCAAAAAAAATTTATTTTCAAATCTATTTCTTTATAAAATGGTAAATAATAAGTATCATGATTATTTTTATAATCTTGTAAATAAACATTGCTGAGTGTGTAAAAAGTGTATAGAGTAACAGCATTTTAATAACTGTCCTTTTGACATATTTTTTTTTCAGGCACAAAGTTTAAACTTTGCCAAAAGGTTCTTATTTTAAATGAAGAAGAATAATTCTTTTAAACCTGTTTAAATTTTAAATTGATCTTTTTAATTTTTGCTTAAGGTTTACTTAAAGACTTCTGTAAAAATATTTCAGGAGATACTGGGAATAATTTCCTCTACCAAAAAATTAGATTAGTGTTGAAAATTTATAGACTGAGGCCCTATTAGTCTTGAGTAAGTTATTTGGGGATATGACTTTATTTGAATATGAGGATAGCAACTGCAGTGATAAATACCTTCAGTAAAAAAAATTAAGATATCTTCAATAGAAGAAACATATTTTTTCTATTAAACATACAAGCTTATTTTGTGATCAGTTTTTCTTTCTTTTTATTTTCTCAGGTCACTTTTACAACTTATGTTAATTAAGTAGCAAGAATCAAAATAAATTCAGATAAAAAAGACTATTATATCTACTACTACTATTACTACCACCAAACAATATAGCGTAGAAGTAAAGATTGTATAAGAATGACTAAATTTGGATGATGTCAAAGTGCTAAGTAGCTGATTTGTTGATAAAATTTGTCATCTTTGCAAGAAAAAGAAACTCAACCCCAAGAAATACTCAAAATTAAAAAGTTCAAGCAATATTTTAATATATTTTGAAATATTCACATTTAAGATTATATGCAATAATTTTAAGAAATTTTTAAGTTCTGCTGTTTGTGTGAAGTGGTCTTGTATGTATGATTTTCCTAGGTTTAATATATTATAGATCCATCAGTGCTCTTTGGGCACCTTGATGAGGTGTAATGATTATAATGATTAGCAAGCTTGTGTTACTAGAACCATTACAACTGAGTAGTGAGTTCAATCTGCACTGGGTGCCCCATACTTTTGGTCATGTGTCATATATAAACTATGCTTAGAAAATCAGTGCTTTGTTTATTTTTTGCAAATGACGTATTGCTGAAAAGTTCTCAGCCCTACCAAGAAAGGATTTAAAAAAAAACATTCTCACACTTGCATATTTAGCTAGATGGATGTGCAGGTGGTGCAATGGATAGAGTTTAGGAATGAGAAATCAGAGAGCCAAGTTCAAATTTCTGTAGAGTTTGTTACATTCACTTATGCACAAATACCTTTGGGAAAGGTCTGAACACATCTCTTCTCTCTTTGTCTAGATTAAATAGTAAAGCAGACTGGGTTCTTTCACCTTAGTTGGCAACCAGTCTAAGAGAAGGACAACTTCAAATTCAAAAACTGTATGCAGCCCTGGAGAATCACATACTATATGCAGCTAATGAAAAGATTGTGGAGTTTAATATATTTTCTGTAATGTAAATGTAATTAATACTGTTTAATTAAAAACAGAGCATTAACTTAAATAATATGTATAAAAAATAATGTATAAATGGAATAAATACATATATATATATATATATATATATATATATATATATATATATATGTCAACTGCTGATTCCCCCTGATGAGGAGATGGAGTGATTCTTGGAGGCTCTGTCTACGAAACAACTCTGGAGTCAGAATGCTGAAAGTAACATCAATCAGCTAAGAGATAAACCATTTACAAGTATTAATTATATGTGTGTGTGTATATATATATATATATAAATATGGGATAATGATATAGCAAGAATAATTTTTTGAGAAAGATGTATGACAAAGTGGAAAAAGTTTATAAGTTTTTATGTAACACATTTTGCCCATTAGGACCTCATTGGACTAAGTTTATGTTTATGCAACTATACATGTGTACAAATGATGAATGGGAATTTTAAATTTAAAGATTAAAATTTAAAAAAAAAACTTCATCTTTAAACCTAAAAATTCCCATTGTTTCTCATTTATGCACAATGTTTAGTCCCATCAATGTAAGCATAAACTTAGTATGATAAAGTTCTAAATGACAAAACACATTACACATACTTTTTCCACTTAGTTGTGTGTGTGTATGTGTATGTGTGTATATATATATATATATATATATATAAATATAAATAAAAATGTATCAAGTATCTCATATACTGTTAAAAACTTTATGGTGATAAATTGAACATCAAACTAATGATATGATTTAGCAAAATATGTCTTTATCACATTTTTAGTAAAATACCGGAAAATATTTGCACTATATTTGACTTGAGCACTGTATTAAAAAAAAAAAAATCTACATGAGCCTGCATGATATTTTAGTTGAATGGGTAATATATATATATATATATATATATATATTCAAACATGCTAAATTGTAAAAAAATATCTAATGAATACCATATATACCATCTAGTATAAATGAAATGTAGACATTACTAGAGATGAATCATCCTATCAATTAAATGGCCTTACCACTCAGCCAACTCTAGATAGGTCTTGCAAGCTATCAGTTCAGAAACACTTTCACATATTGAGGCCTTCTGTTAGTAAAAGTACTGAGCCTGTTGTATAGTTTACAGCACCTGAAATTCCCCAGGAGTCACCCATCTAAGTATTAATCAGGCTCAATGTTGCTGAACTTAGGTGATTGGAGGTGAACTAGTGTTTCAATGCGATATAGCCATAATCAACAAATTAACCAGAAACCAATTTACCAATGATGAATTTTCTGAGTGCTGTCGTCCTAATCAGATTTTCCCCCCAAGACAAAGGATACAAGATAATGTCATTGGAAACTAATTCTTGATTTCAATTCTATATTGATTATCCAATGGCTCTTGCATGTAAAAGTGACTTGAGAGTTTTGAACACAAAAAGCCACAAAAAAAAGATGAAACTAATTAAAAATTTCAAAGGACATTGTTTTTTTTTTTATCTAAGACATTCAAATAACTTATGACTATTATGCATACTATGACTTGAGCACAAAAAAATAAGATGAAAGTCACAAGTTAATGACAAGGTTTCATTTAAAAATGAATGTGGACAAATATATACAATTTATTTTTATGCATAAATATTGAGTTAAAAATAATGACTTATATTAACCAGGTTAGGAAACAAAAGCTATAAAAATTTCTAATATTTATAATAGGAACTGTCTAAAAAAGGTAATAGAAAAGCATGCTTTAGAATTACAAGAATCATCTTTTTGGCAAAAATTAATTAACATTTCAATTTGGCGTTTTGATTGTTTGACAGGAAAGCATTTTTCAAAGTAGTATCACTAATAATTTTTGTAACAGGATTTTTTTTAAACAATTCTGGCTGTAAAACAAATTAGCAACAACGGATGAAAAATATTCTGAAAACAAATGTATGAAAAGGAAATATTTTAAAATATATTTAATTTTGTGTTTGTATGGAAAATAATTGTCAAACTAGCAAGATTAATGTGAGTTAAATAAGAGATTTCTTATTAGGAATAATTTTCCATTATTAAAACATTTCCCAATGAAGAATAAATTAAAAACGTGCATAATTCATTGAAATTACCTGAGGCAAATTAAAGCTGACTGATCAATCATCTTCCTCAGAAATTTTATAGATTTTCATTTCTTTAAATTTCTAATTTAAATTTAATATTCAGTGAATTCAACCATGAAAATAGACCTGTTCAAATTTCATGAACTTTTGGACAGCACGGCTTGTATATTGTGCATAGTAACTTTATGATCTAATTTCTACGTGGTTTATATAACGTCAGATGGAGCCAAATAAATTAGATTTTACATGTTCAGTTTTAAAATCCTATTTTATGTTGCAAAGTTTGTTTTCATCTAAGATTGTTATAAAATAAGGAAAATTAGAAGTTAGATACATTTTGTTTATTTTCTAAATTTCTTTACAAGTCAGACTTTTCCATTGTATATATCCAACATATCTTTTGTTGATCTGAATTAGCACTTTATTATCATAACTGACTATTGTCCCTAAAAAAGGATATTCTGGTTGATATAGGGTTAAGTCTGAATGGGCCAAGAGGGTCACAGTTGAATAAAGTGATGGACACAAAAGAAGGACAGGAGAAAGTGTGAGGGCAAAGGTTTATTAAATTGAATATTCTCAGGGTCAAACTGGATTATGAAAACATCATTCAATTGTAAGTGAAATGAAATAACTTTGAACAGACGGCTGTTGTAACAGCTACACTCACCGGCATGGACCAGTATACAACCATATATCTGAAAGTGAGCATGAAACAACAGATATTAATTCGAACAACACTGGTTTTTACGCTCTGGGCACACGTATTCCTGGCCAAATATGATCAAAATTGGGGAAAGAATGAGAAATGAACATGATGAAATTGAACCATGTTAAATTATACAAAATAAAAAAATAGCAAAAATAAAAAAAAAATTATTTCCACCAAAATTAGTGAAAATCAAAAAAAAAAAAAATTTATGAAGGACATGATCTTTTTGCTTCCAAAAAATGAGTTATTCATTTTAAGAGAAAATGTGTAAAACTATTTCACTGATATCATTGGAATACCTATAATACACTTTTAACTATCTTTTAATCTCAAAATATTTGTATATATTGTATATCAATTACTTCAACTAAGAATCATTTCTCTGTGCAGAGATCAAAATACAATAATTGCAAATAGAACATCTATTTTATTAGCAACAAATATTATTTGTAATTCTATATTATAACTAAGAAATTTTATATATATATATATATATATATATATATATATATATATATATATATATATATATATATATATACACATACACCGGGTGTCTGAAAAATATTAGGTTGGTGCAAAAATAATGTCGTTTTCTCACATATGTTACTATGTGAGAAAACGACATTATTTTTGCACCAACCTAATACATATTTTTACAATGTATAGTTCAAGTGAACTTGCTTTCTTTTCAGATTTCCATCTTAGTAATGCTATTGTCATCCAGGCTTAGCTGTGAAGTTCAAAGACAGTATGGAAGAGAGTTTCAATCAGATTTACCTATAATCTCATGAATTAGAAATAAGTTTGAAGCTGATGGTGCTATACATGATGTACACTAGAACCATTCCAGAAGACCACAGATATCAACCACACCCTGTGAAAAAAGAAAGGGTGATGGAAATTTATCACAGTAGTTCAAGAAACATCAAAATGTTGATGGCTTCTTGTGATTCCATTGTGTTGCATTGTTAGCAATGTCTGGATCATAACACACATATTAGGATGTGTAATGATGATTATTATTATTATAATATAAAATATACAGAAAAGGAATAATTTATATAATAATAATGATGATAATAATAGTCATCACACAAATTTCATATGCCTAATCAAAACACATAAATTACTAAAATTTAACACATTTGAAAGCAAGTATATTTTTCGAAAGAAAGTGCTGAATATCAAAAATAGACCAACATTAGTCAAGAAGATAAGTAAAAATTCAAAAAATTTATCTTAGAACTGACTCCAAATATTGCAAATGAGTCATGTATCTGTGAAACTTGAAATTGGTCCTAAGATAAGTTTTTGAAGTTTTCCGTATCTCGACATATATATATCTCCACACACACACTTGTTTATACAGGGTGACCATAAAATCTGGATACATGAATTTGGATGAAAACCAGCACTTCACAGAAGATTGTGTCTTGTTCAGTGACAAAGCTTTGCTTTAAATAAACAGTGAGGTCATCAACAGAATCTTTGGTACTGATTACAAAACAATCCACATTGGATGGCCATTCAAAACAGTAAGCTTATGTGTTGGGATCATTTTTCTTTGATGTTAACATAACTGGTGAGACATACTCATCATGTTTAAAGTTAATGCTCCAAATTGAAAGGGGCTAGGTGAAGCCCTCCCTGAACGGTTCCAATAGAATGGAGCCGCTGCCAATTACATCATGGCACTAAAAGACTGGTTGAATGATAATTCCTTAATTTGATTGGGAGACATGGCCATGTGGAATGAGCTCCTCACTCACCAGATATTAGTCTTGTAGACTTCTTTTTCTGGAGTATGAGGAAGGAGAAGGTGTACAAATGTATACAGACTTTATGGTTACTCTGGATATTGGAGCACCCCTAAAATAAAATGAAGTTAATATAAATTTATTTTTATTCAGTTGCAAAATATAGATACTTAAGATACTTAAAAGTCATTATTGTTCTATGTCAAAATTTGCTTTCCTTAGTTTAACTCAGAGCTTTTCAGACATTTTGCATTCATGACACAATTTTGAAAATTCCAATCTCCTGAAGAAGGCCAGAGCATACAATGGCAGAAATGTCATGAACATGACAATAAAGATGAGGACACCAGTCCGATCAATGTAAATTATTACAATACCTCATTTCAGAAATATAGACAGACATTTGTTTTTGTTCTTGAGAATTTACAACAAAAATATTAAACACTATTTATTAAATTTTTTATAAGAATAATTTTATATTTAAAACATTCTAATAAATAATACAATTAAAATTAATGCAATGTAGCTTCCCTGTGCCTTTTCTATAAAAATTTTCATGGAAATTGTTCTGATAAGCTTTCTTTTTTTTTTCCTTGGCTTTACAAATTGAAGCTTAGTACTAGATTGGCAGTTGGGTCTCATCATTTTACAGTTGTAATGACTAGATGTAACAGTAGATTTTATGCTAATACTTTCTTCTCTCACACTTCTCACTTGTGGAACTCTCTTCTGGCTTATTGGTTCCCAGTCAACTTTGATCTTCAACAATTTAAATGCAATGTCAATCATTATCTACTATCTTCTTAATTCTTGTTCTTTTATTGTCCTCTCTCCGAAATATGTTTTTTTTTTCTCATATTCTCTAACACTAAGTAACGCCTTGCATCCTAGTGGTTTTATTGACTTCGGAGGAAATGATTAAAAAAAAACTTTAAAATATTTTTTTATTAAAAATAACTAGAAGTTGTGCTCCAAATCAGTGTAAAGTTAATAATTCTCTTCAATAGGCATTCATTAGTTGTAGATATTATTAATTTTTTTTTTACAGTAATGTTCACTCTGTATAAGGCCAGGTAGCCACTTGAGATAGAGGATTACATAGTTGGAGGCACAGTCTATGCAGATATGCATGGGAAGATAATGGTTAAAGGTTGTAGTGATTGGGGAAGCATCCTCTTGGGAGTCAATTCCACAAATCAGTGGTTTGTGGGAAGAAGCTGCTCAAGTGGAATTTACATTTCACAAATGGAATATGAAGGGAAGTCCCAGATACTTTAAATTAGGTAGTGTACACTTTTATAGCCCCTTAAATAACTTCTATAAATCAATAAAACTGAATTGTTACTTATTGTATATATTTAATATTAAAAGGATACTTAATCAGATGTTATATTGCATTATTTCATGGATTCACTTCACTAACAAAAATTTAGGAATGTTTTCTGGAACTGTTGCAGGTCCTTCCATATTGGTTGCAAGAGACATGGAATATTCCTCTTTTCTAAGTTTTAAACTGGTGTGCAATTTATGTACATTACCTACCCTGGACTTTAATTCAGGGGTTCACGATCCATAACTCAATAAGACAGGATGATAGTATTAAGGATGTAGGTTTTTTGTTGAAGTTTCCTTCATCTAGATGGTTGAGTGAACTGCAGAGATCTCCTGCCCTTTCAAATGTGTATTCTAAATGTATAACTGACCTCAATTGGTTGAAACTTGCTTTTTCAGTGTCTATGTTACATCCCAATATGCTAGAATTAAAGTGGTCTTGGAAAATAGATAGAAAAAAATGGAGAAAGAGTTTGTGAATTAGACAGGTAAATAAAAATATATATTAATGCATAATTGTTGTAACCTAGGAAAAGGTTACTGAATAAGAATAACCAAAATGAAGGTTGGAAATGAAAATGGAAAGATAATATTTATAACAGAAACAACATATAAGATATGCCAGCGCTGTGTCTTAAATAATCAACTGCTAGTGGTGAGCTAGAAGTGAATCAAGGTGATCTCAAGTGAAATACCACAGTGAATCAACATACAGTATATTCCACTGTATTTATAAGGATTGGGACATACCCATTATAGTCCATAGGTACAGTATAACAATAATAATAATCATCAAAGTTAGTCATCTTTGTTCATTTCCACTGCCTATGGGCTTTGTTACAAAGTTCTGTAGAATATGAAGCTATCTGGAGCAACACCATCTTTGATTTTCTTTGTTCAAGGTTTGTCTATAGATATTCCTTAATCACCTATTTTTCTTTTAAGATGATTGGTAGAACAGTCAGTTAAGTACATATTAACTTGAAGGTCAGTCAAAAAGCAATTCTTGTTTTTCTATAATTTAAGCACGTTTAATAATAGAAACATAAAAAGCATATCAAAATGAACACAGAAGTTGTCTTCTTTATGTGCAGTATCCCCTCAGGATGTAGACAATCATGGCTCTCTACAACTTCCTGTCTCTTGTAACTCTTAATAAACTTTGTCTTTCTGTTATTTCTCCTAAGCCCTTTTCTGCTAATCATTTACTCAAGCTCATTAATTATGTTATGCATTGTTTTCCTCTGTCCCTCTTGCCCTCTGTCTCATGAGTATCAGATTTTCCAAGCCCTCCTCCCTCTAGGGATTCCAAATCTAGTCCTCAACATAGTCTCCTTTCTTCTCAATTGTAATATAAGGGTCAGTCAAAAAGTAATGCTTTTGTTCTTTAATTCCAGCAGATTTAATAGTAGAAGCACAGAAAGCATGAGAATATGTTATCTCTTTTTTTCCTTTTTTTTTTAATCATTTCACTCCAAGCAAGGCAATAAAGCTACTAAGAAACAATGGCTTACTGAGTGTGAAAGAATAAGAAAAAGAAAAAAAAATTTAAGGAATGAGAATAATAAAAAGAAGAGGAATCAAGATGACAGTAGATAATGATTGACATTGCATAATTGTAAAAGCATCTTGACTGTCTTCTTAGCCATATGTAAGTTGATACTTTTCATTTCCTCCCTCTTATATCATCCATGGAAATTATCTGAATATTTATGAATAATTTCAGTGGATAAACCCCAGAAAATAATTGCATACTGAAGCTTCAAATTTAATTCCTGTATGAAATGAAGACTTTACATTATTTGCATTTAGATTAATGTCCTAATCTTTGTTGTTATTATTATGACAATAACTCAGTTATTATGCTCTTCAGGCTATTTCAGGTGCCTGTTGACCTGATTAACACTCAAGTAATTTCAAACTGAACCCTTTATTTAAACTATTGAGGGAAATTCTTCTCTTTCCACTGCCTATGTCATAAGTAGATCTCTCATTTTATTTTTTTTAGTACTGTTCAGTTTTTTGTTTGCTTTGCTTCCACTGAGTCTAAGTCTGCATTACCCAGGGATTCAACTTGTAATTAATCTGCCACCAAATTCATGAAATGATATTTTAATCCAATAGGACATTATTCCATGAATAAATTCATATATACACACTTCCTCTAGTTATGAGTTAAATAATAGGGTAGACTGAGCTCTCTAGTCTTGAGTGGCAGTCAGTCTAGGATAGGTCATACACTGAATTCAAAACTGTGGAGAAGGCAATAAAAATCTAATTCAGAATGATTCTTAAAATGTTATAGCAATTCCCAGATAATGAAAAAAAGAAATCTGTAGACATCCATGGTAACCTATTTTGTGAAGGGCTGTTATAAACTGCTGCAAATTAGAGCTCTTTCTGATTCATTTTACATGTTGGCCAGTGAGTGCTAAGAAAGCAAAAACCAAAATAAAAAATGTCATCCTCTGTGCAGGAGCCCCAAGCATCACATCTGGCCCACAAAAATCTAAAATACAATATAAAAGAAGCCAATCATGAATGTTGCTGGCAAAGGAAAAAAGATGAGTTCAGGAGCCACCAGATTTGCTTTTAAAAAAGCTGCTCATAAACGACTGGATCAGAAGTAAGAAGAATGGACCAATTGTCACTGCCATGATTTTGCTCAACTGACCTAACACGCATATCCATTCAAAATCTACCCTCCTCCAACATCATGCCCACATAGATATTCCACTCACATCTTCTGTATCAGCAAAGTCAAATTCACAGTTAACATGAAGCTTCAGTAATTCACTCCAGGCCTCTCTTGACATCACCATGACCATGTTCAACCAACCTGGCAAATGCATCAACTCTAGGCCTTAACAAATCTACCCTTCCTTCAAAGCTTCCTCCGTTGCCTACATTTAGAGACATTCTGTTCTTATACACTGTATTGGCAATACATAAGAATTTTATATTTACAGTTTTTGCCTTCTTTTTCTTTTATCTCATTGGTGGTACTTTGTTTTGTGCTACCATACACATGTTTATAACAGGGAAATGACATTTAAAAAAGAAAATAAATGTGATTGATATGGTAATGGTAATATCAGCTGTTTTCTTATAAGGAAACATTCAGCATTCATTGACTGAGCAGCCAGTACTACTTATGGTTAAAAGATCTAAAATTTTATTATTTAAATAATTTCATAGGAAAATAGGTTTCTCGAGACCACTATTATTGCTCCTTCTTAACCTTTTTTTTTTGAAGTAGTGCTGGATGTCAACATTTTCTCTTCAAGTAACATGTGATATCAATTTTAATTGCTATTGAAAGTCCTCAAGTGATTTGGTTTCTGTTATTTGGTACAGTTCTTTGTTTGCAATTGTGTAGCACCAGTCCATGAGGTTCAAATAAGGATGGTCCTCATTAAAACTTACAGGTTTCATTTGCTGCTCAAAGCCACATTTAATCAATGATCTGAGAAAACATATAGCTGACAGTTTAGATATTTCTGAATGAGTCTGGTGACATGCATAACATCCATATGAAAGTTTTGATCTGACAAGGGTATTTCACAATATGACTTGAATTTTTAGTTTAATATTTTGGTTTTGTAGCAACATGTGGTGTTGTGTGAAACTATACCTAGTGCATCCTATTCTATGTTAAAAAGGAATCACATTATGGAGAGATACTTTCAGATTCAGGCATAAACCTAATCAATATTTGCATATGGCCTCAGGCATAAGTTTGATCACTTATACTTGATATTAAATAATCAAACAAGGGTTGATATATCTTTAAACTAACCTAACATAATGTATTCTATCAGTTATACTTGCCTTAATTTCTGACCACTGACACTTTCTGATTTCCATTGCATCTCTATAATAAATTCATTAGTAATATATTTATATTATGCATATAATAGTCCTATATGTTCAAAGTATCAAAAAATTAGAATGTGGCTCTCCCCTACTTCTAGAAATGGACCCAGCTAGTTGTGACAATGAAAGTCTTGTTGGTGGCAAGAAAGATTGGGCACTGTATTTGAGGGGACAACTGTTAGTTTTATTTGCGTAGCTGAACATAAAAAATAAGTGTTTGATATTTTATAAGTGAGAATGTATTTCCAGAAGAACTTAAATATGATGTCATTTTTGATGACAAGAGTAAAATAATTTGCATATAGAAAATAATGGCCATGAATAAGTACAAATCAGTGTTGTTAATAATATAATTTTATAGTGAAATATTTTTAAAACTAGTTTTAACTATCGAGGAAACATAAGGACTCATGTTTTCATTAAAAATTGAAAAAAAAAAAAACCAAAAATGTTTGCAAAAACAATCACCTCATTAATACGTAGCTCAATCAATAAGTCTGTAGCCTAATAATGAAAAATACATTTTTTATCAACAGATTCTTTTATTATGAATGCATTTACTTCAATGCTGCATATCAGTCACAAACCAGTGTACAACAAATAATTCAGATCAAAATTCAAGTACATATTAAGCTATAGACTTATTGATTCATTCTGAGAGAATTTAGCATGATAATATATTATAGGAATGAAAGTGAAATTATAGAAATGGAAGAGAAATAGGAAGTATAATTGCTGATACTACTTGCAATAGTATCTTAGAAAAAGATAAATAACCAAATGGATTAAATCATTCTGTACCTGTTGAAAATATTGGGTTGGAAACAAAGTCTTTGCATAACTTCTTATATATTTTTATTAAAAGTTGTGTGGGAAATTTATTTCCAACCCAATATTTTATAAAAGAAATGCAGATATCAGGAAGAATAAATCATAAAAATAATATCAGAAAATAATTATTTTAAGAAAAAAAAAAAAAGAAGAAGAAATACTTAATCATTACTGTCTGCAATAATAAGAACAATAATTTAAAATATAAACAAATAAAGAAAGAAGATAAAATAAACAGAGAACAATGCTTGTAAATCACAGAACAAAACCAAAAAAAAAAGCCTTCAAGTTTCTAAAATGAGCAATCCAGCCAAAATCTAACACAGAAGCAGACACATTGATATAAATAAAAGCTAATTAACACACACAAGTTAATGCTCACAGGCAAATGATGAGAAAGTAAAGAAAGAAGTCAAAGAGAGTCATCTTAGCTGAAGCAAAACGTAATAAATAATTTTTTATGGATATTGACAATACTAGAAAGTCCATTTGAAGTCTTAGCATACAATCTGCTTACTAAAATACAAGCAATGGTTGTTTTTGTTTTTTTTAATATTTTTCATGTAATGACTCATTGAATTCGTTTAGATAAAAGTGTTTGAAAAAGGAATATTTTCAGACAAACGTTGCAAAAAAAAAAAAAAAAAAAAAAAAAAAAAAAAAACAACTACACAAAATGACTTTTGGTTTTATGATGAGGTCCTCACTAAGTAGTCACTAAGAATCTTTCTTGTATTTTATTATGAACAGAATAAAGCAGTGATTTTATTTGAAATGATTTAAATGATCTTTTATGAATATCAGCATACAGGGCCGGTGCAAGGGTTGCCCCCCACTATATCTCAATTTTCATGATGTAGTATTTATATAAAATACATATTCTATTGTAACTTAAAATAAAGGATCATATGCAATATAAGTGAATAATTCAACTAGAAAAATTGAAAATAAATACAAATTCATAATAAATTATCCTATCTTAAATCAACCAACAATGTTTTGTGGCAATTTTTAATATCAACCTGAGATTTTTCTTGTTAAAAAGTTGAATAATTTAATACATTTTTGATGGAGTTATTATATGCATGGTTTGAAAGAAGGATAATAATAAAAAAATGGTAAATTTTTTTTTTACCAACAAAAACACTTAAATTTCTAATAGAGACCATAACTATGTGAGAAATGTTCACAAAATAAACTAAGAATTTAAGGAAATCCAAGTATGAGAAAGGAGAATCTGATGTAAAAATTTAATTTGTAACATCTTATATTGCCAAATTATGGCATCATTTGGTAATTGGAATTTTAAATATCTGTAAATGTTCTTGTCACAATTTTGAATGAATTTAACGAACTTGTAGCAGTAATAAATTTTTCATCATAAAACTATGAAGAGTATATTTAATATTAATTTCGAACACAGACTGGCATAACAGGATCTTTCAAGTGAAGCAAGTTTGCCTAGTTAGAAAATCAGCATATGAAACCCAGATTGATGCAACACAGTCTTCCTACACTCACTTCTCTTCATACTATTCTCTACTCAGCTAATCTTAGTAATAATAAATAAAAGAAATTCTTGCTATTGTTCCTCTTTCAACCTTTTCCCACAGTCTCCTGTTGTAACTACTAATTCTTACACTTCTCTAGTGGATAAATCAAACACTGTATTATTATTATTATTAGGTTATTGCTGTTGTGACTTTTCCAGAAATTAGAGATGCAACCACTTACTAGTAACTCATTTTGTTTTCTTTAAAGAAAACAGCAAGAAAAGTTAGAGTAGAAATTCGCTATTATACATCGCTATCAAATAGGAATGAAGAAAACAACAAGCTCTACTCATAACATGCATGTATATATACATCAATGTGGTACTTTTATTCTCAATACTGTCATTTAAAGTTCAAACAAGGCTTTGTTAGCAGAACAAGAGAAGAATTTTTTTTAGACACTGAAAAATGAAAAAGTTATACAAAACATTTACACTATTTACATTGACTGTTGTCCTCATCTTTATTGTCATATTCACAACACTTCGCTGTTGTATACTCCAGCCTTTTTCCAGTGATATACATTGGAATTTTGAACTGAACCCTTTATTTAGTCCACAGGGATAAAATTCATTCACTGGTGTCCCCAAGGACACATGGCATTGGTTGAAGTAATCCAGTGATTTGACCCAAAAGTTGTGAGTTCAATACCTGCAGAGGCAGAGGGAAACAAAAACTTGGTGAGTTGAGTTACTAAAGGGAATTAACTGAAACTGAGATATCTAGAAAAGGCATGGCATGTAGAACTAGAACAGTCTACCTCGGTGAATAAAATCAAGGGTTTGGTTCGAAATTCCAACGTATATTACCTGAAGAAGTTTGGAGCATACAATAGCCGAAGTGTCATGAATATGACAATAAAGATAAGGACAACAGTCTAAACAATGTGAATAGTGTAAATAGTTACATTACCTCATCTCAGAAATATAGACAGACCCTGAAGAAGGCTGGGATGTACAAAAGCCGAAACATTGTGAATATGACATTAAAGATAAGGACAACAGCCCAAACAATGTAAATAGTGTAAATAGTTACAATACCTCATCTCAGAAATATAGGCAGATGTTAAACAAAACATCTCAAGCAGAAACTGTATCAATCTTAAAAGAAGAGTTTAATATAAGTATTAAAAAGACAAAAAATTTTAAACAAAGCTCAACTTTGAAATCCAAGATCAATATCTTTTGCTTGATGAAAACATGCTGGGTAAAAAGAAAAAGGACGAAAATCAAATCAGCAACAGAAACCTTATTATCTGCACATAATAAATCCAAAAAGATGACTTAAGAAATTCCAAATTAATTGTTTTCTTTGTTTTTACAGATTATCAACTATTTGCAGGTTTTTTTTAAAGCCAGAAATTATTTTTAGATTGTAAAAATTTTTTTTTCTGAAGATAATAATTTAGTGGTACAAGTTTCACTAATTAACCCAATGCTGGGAACAGAAGAGGTAGACTCATACTTTTCCCAAGGGCATTTGTGTATTAGTGAATATAACAATATGAACTGGAATTGGAAATCAGAAAGCCGAGTTCTAATTCTGAGCCATTATCCATAGCACCACCTGCACATTCAAGCTTACAGCACCTGGTATTCTCAAGCAGTCACCCATCTAGGTACTGACCAGGCTCAATGTTGTTTAACTGTTGTAATCATATGAGAATCAGTATTTCAATGTGATATGGCTTAAATGAACTGGTTTCATTTTGTGGGATTTTACAGTTAAAAATCTGATAATGAGGCTCTGCTGCATTTGGCTGGGGAGGGAAGGACTTAAAGCACACGCATATATACTGATATATACGCTAAAACTAATCAGGCTCAGTGAATAAATCATAAACAAGACACATTGATGTTTGAGTTAGAGAAAAATTCCTTAAGTCTAATTATTCAGGAATAGACAAAAATATTTTTCTGGGATGAGGAGTTATCATTATTTACACTATTTATATTTGGACTATTGTCCTAATCTTTATTGGTGTCATAACATTTTGACTATTATATCCTCTAAGCTTCTTCGGGTGTATGTTCATCCTGGTAACCTACAGGGAATACAGGGTTCAGTTTGAAATTCCCTGTAGATTACTTAGATAGACATGAAGAAGGCCAGAGACAACAACAAAAGATGAGGACAATAGTTCACCTGTAGACAAAAATATATATTACAATTTGAGATAAATTCTTAATTATGTTTATACAGCTTTTTCATTGCTTATTAAAATATATATTTGCAAAAGAAATTGTTAAAATATTTTTTAAAGTACTCTTAAATTTGAAAAGCTTAATTTAAATATATGTGACTCATTTTTTGTTATTAGCCAGAGACATGAAACTATGATAATGAATATCTATGGTGAGGTAGATGAGAAAGTATTGCCATTTTTGTTAAACTACAAAATAGGCTGGTTGAGGCATATGTGGCAGGATTAATAACAATACACTGCACAAGCAGTGGTCAATATTTTTCTTTACAGCTTATCAACCTTTTGTAGCTTATTTAAAACCAAAAAATATTTTGGGATTGTAAGAATAATTCCTTTTTTTGCCAGTGAATATTGTATTAACAGTTTTTTAAGTGATAATAATGATTTTCAGATAAAAGTTGTACTATTTAACCCATAGCTGGGGGGAGAGGTGACTTCATGTCCTTTAACATAAGTGAATGTGTAACAAACCTGACTGAAATTCAAACTTAGCTCTTTGATTTCTTATTCTGAGCCATTATACATTACACCACCTGCACATTCAAGCTTATAGCACCTGGTATTCTCAAGCAGTTATCCATCTAGGTACTGACTAGATGCAATGTTGCATTGACCAATAGAAGAACAAGAGAGTATGACAAGTGGATGGCAAAGCAGAGAGGAAAATCAAGAAAGATGAAAAAATTAAGGAAAAATATAATGTTGCTTAAATGTAGGGAAAGAATGAAACAATCAGAAATTCCCTTCCAATTCATTACTTACAATCTTCAAAAATTTAAGTCCCGTCCGTTAGAATTGACAAAGCCGTAGGTAAAGAAAAGCATAATCTCTTACTGGACGAAATTCGGGCAGGGGAAGAGGAATTGAGAGTGGCTATGATGATTGGGTTCAAACAACAAGGTTCATGGACAAAGTGGGAGACGATGATACCTCGGAAAGTTGGATGGTCAGATCTATGGCGTAATGAATTGGGCATAAACTTTTTGATCCGATCTGTCTATGACCTCCTACCAAGCCCCGTTAACCTGCAATTATGGACCAGAACAGAATCGCCTTTATGCCCCTTATGCGATCAAATTGGTTCTTTAAAACACATACTTAGCAACTGCAAAACAGCTCTAGCAGATGGTAGGTACAGATGGCGCCATGACCAAATATTAAAAGAAATTGCGGAGGTCGTTAGCACAGCCATCCATACAAACAAACCGAATTCAAACATGAATTTTATAAATTTTATTAAAGCTGGAGCGAAACCGAACCTAAAGAAAATCACCGCACCCAACTGTTTATCATGTGCAACAGACTGGGAACTCAGAGTCGATTTAGGTAAAAGGCTAGTCTTCCCTGAGCACATTTTCAAAACACGATTGCGTCCAGACCTAGTCCTTTTTTCGAATAAACTAAAGAAGGTCATTATGTGGGAACTAACAGTCTGCTATGAGGATAACGCTGAAGAAGCCAATGAAAGAAAAAAACTGAAATATGATGAATTATTGGAAAGTTGTAGAAATAATGGATGGAAGGCATGCTGCAAACCAATGAAGTAGGCACAAGGGGTTTTGTGGCAAGATCATTAGTCAGCGCCTTAACAGACATTGGGATTGTGGGATAAAAAAAAACGAAAAGCCATTCTAACCATCACCGAAACAGCAGAAAGAACTGCCAAATGGCTATGGCTAAAACGGTCAATGTATGGTCAAGCAAACTGGGGAAATCCTAAATTTAATGTAAAAAGAGGGTTGTTTTTTTTTTGTTTTTTATACATCATTGTATAATATATTAAATGTAAATAGTGTAAAATTATGTCATAACTTTTAAAATCGCCGTAACCGGTTTGAGGATACTTATAATCGAAAACAGTCGTTTCTTTTTGGTATTTTTACTTTACTTTAAGTTATTTATTTATTTTATTTATTTATTTATTTTTTTTTTTTTTTACATGGTTTCGTTAAAAGCCACTGTAAATAATACATACGAACCCTCAAAGGAAAAGAAGTCTTCGTCTAATGCTATTTCTCATTATACATATTTTTCTCTTACTTCTTTTATTATTATTTTCACTAAAAAAAAAAAAAAATTTTTTTTTTCTCTTTTTCTTTTTTTTTTTTTTTTTTGAATATTCATTATTCCCCGTTACCCCAGTATCTAGAATAAATGCTTAATTTCGTTACGTTCCCAAGAAATCCAGCTTCGATAGTTTGTTCCACCATTTTCGTCCTTTATTACTGATGAGGAATCCCCTGTGTTTTGACTTTCTATTGACATTATTTTCCGGTTTCCTTTTTCTTCTTCCGATACTATTTGACTGTATGCAAAGCCTGATTGATCACGAATTTCTCACCGATGTTTTTATTATTTTTTTTTTTTTTTTTTACCCCCTTCGCGTTTCGTTTCTAACGTTTTATAATAAATAGTTTAGGGTTTTTTTTTTACTCGTCAACATGGTTCAAACGTTTCATTAAGATTTTTATTAGCATCCTCGGCTTAATTCGTTGTATTTTTATTCCTTTTTAATCGCATAAACGAGATTATAGTTAGTTTTTTTTTCATCCGTTAACGTGTTTTAAACGTTTTATTTTTAAGCCCTCTTGGGTTAACTCGCTCTAATTTATTAATTATTTATTCCTATGCCATCGTTTTTTTTTTGTTTTTTTTTTGTTTTTTAACCTATAAGCACTCTTGGCTTGACTCGCCGTAATCTATTTATTAATTTTAATGGCTATTTTTCTTATTTCTGTATATAGTAATTATTGCTGGTGAAATGAAACGTGAGGGGAAGTGGGTGAGGAAGAGGAAAGAAGAAAAAAAAAAAATTACCTTCTAATTATCCGATGAGGGGGTGTCCACCAAGGAGGGAAGTAAAGAGAAGGGGAAAAAAAAAAAAAAAATTACCCGTGAACAGCTTATAAAGAATTTGCTTCGCTGTGATTGGCTGTTGGTCAATCTCCAATCAAATGTGTGACTACGGGGTATTTATAAAAGTCAGTGTTACCAAGCATTTTTTAGAGGGTGCTTCAGAGCCTGATCAGCTCTGAAGGGGGGTCGATTTGGTGAGGTCAGTATGATGTTTGAAAGACCCGAAACTGCCCAATGATCCTTTTCTAGAACATCACTGACGACGCCCTCTAGCGCTAAAAGAGCGTATATTCAAAGAAATACATTACCAATCATCATCTTCTCTCTTCCTGAACCCTGTTCTTTTATTGTCCTTTTTTTCTCATTCACTCCCAGTTATCCCTTGCATTCTAGTGGCATTATTGCCTTGCTTGGGGTGAAATGATTAAAAATAATAAAAAAAATAATCTAAAAACATTGTTGTTATCACTAATCTGTATATTAATAGGCTTTTACCTATGTGTAGCGTGCTTCACACTTGGTATCACAGATACTGAGGGAAGAAACAGAGAGTGAGAAGGATATAGAGAGTAATGGAGAAAGAAGGAGAGAAATGTAGAGAGACAAAAAGAAACTCCAACACAGAGAAGGGTTGGAGGTGGAGGTCATTTTAGATAAAGGTAGTAGTTTCTAGAGGGATTTAAATCATGTTTTGTCACCTAACGATCTGTTGAGGACGTTTTGGTATTTTTAAGAGAGACTATGTCACTTTTCTTATAATTATCTGCATATAATATCCACTATATAGATGGTTGTATGAACTCCAATGGTACTACATAAAAACCAAAAGCAGAACAATAACTATCCAATCAGAGAGATTAAAAAGAATGAATACTGTCAGAATGAAGTAAAAAAAACAAAAACATCTGGGGAAATCATCAAAACTACAAGCAATAATAGAAAATGAAGGCAGCCACACCAAATATGCACTTAAATAAACTTTTTCACAGAGGTGAATTAATTTCTAGGATGGAAACAGATTCATATTTTTGACAACAGCGTTTCAATGTTGTAATATTCCATTTTTGCTATAGTTGGATTAGAAGAAAATTACTTTCTCTAAAAAAAGTGGGAGGTGATATTATATATATATATATATATATATTTTTTTTTTTTCATTTCAACCTTTGGAAGTAAAGTCTGATGATCCAGAGCCCTGTTAAAGGGGTTGTGGTGAAATAACTTATTACATGGAACCTTAAAGTGGTCTGTTTTTATTTATATATATATATATATAAATAAAGACACAATTTGTAGACACTACAAAGTACTCAATGCAAGGTATATAAAAAATATACAAAAACCGAACAAATATAAAATATATATGGAAAAACGGTACTTAAATTTTACTTCTGTTCATGACTAAAAGTTTCCTGTGGACATAAAGGTCGTTAATGTTACTATCACAATTGTCAAGCAGTAAAAAAAGCAATATTATACTATAATAGAGTATTATATTGTTTTCTTACTGCCTTATTACAGTGCAACAGTAACATTAACTACGGCCACATAAAACTTTTACTCAATGACAGCAGTAAAATTTAAGTACTTTATATATATATATATATATATATATATAATATAATATTGATTCATGGGTGATATATATATTGTTTAAAATATGTTGGATTAAATAATGAAATCCATTAATTATTTAGAAATACTTTGTTTATATTTTATGTTTCAGGGATGAAACTGAGCAGATATACCTTTTGAGAAAATCTGAATAAGTGGGTGTGCTTTCAAGGTGAATAGAGCCTTTCTTGATTGTTAAGCACTTCATAGACAAGTGGTGGTTTCTCCGGCAAAGGAGGACACATGTTCAAATCTTGTCAGAAGGCACATTTTCTTTAATAAGTTTTATTGAGTGTGCATGCCAGTATATGAAATAAATACTGTTTAAAGTAAAATAGAGTTTCTACTCAAATATGAGTATCCACTAAAAATGACATTTGAAGTAATATATATATATATATATATATATATATATATATATATATATATATATTCACAATCAGGCCCAGAATTTACAAATTTGTAATTTGATTGTACATTAAAGGTTCAAAGAAAATTTTGATTATTAATGGTGAGAACAAAAAGGTATATTAGTCAAATTGAGAAAGTGAGAAGAAAGCTCTGGGAAGGCCAAATCTAACAGACATGTTGTGATAAAAAAAAAGTGGCTAATAACTTCAAATCAGCAATAAATCCACTTATTTTGCATTGGAAGAACCATCTAAAATTAAGAGAGAATATTATTTGAAACATTTATCAAACATACCTGTGCCAAACAGGTGTCAAAAGGATGGTTCTTCTCTTGACACCACTACTACCCTATAATCACTTGATTTTTTTTTCTTACTTTTTAAGAAAATTAAATACATAAAACTGAAGTTATACATTTTCTTTTTGAAAATCGACGACAAAAGAATTATAGTGATAGCAACAAATAAATCACTAAACAACCTCTAACCATTACTATTAAACTATGTAGGAGTAAGAAATGAAAATAATTAATGATAAAAGAAAAATTAAAAGTTAATAAAATTACTTTAAAAAATATAGATCAGAAAGATAATTAACAATAAAAAAAGAAAAATTTAGATTATCAAAACAAATAAGTAAATAAATATAGAATTCTCCTTTGAAGCACAGGAACAAGTATTTTGCTGCCAATTGAAACAAAAATAAAATTCTCTTTCTTCATTTTTGGACACCAAAAAGAATAGAGGTCTAAGGACAGCTCTCTGACATGTGGCTACTAACAGATAAGCACAAACTTTTTATTGCTGTATACATATATGTTCTTTAAAATACATTTTTTTTTCTCTGAAATGAATACTAAAGCATTTTATAATTTTTTTATGCTTATTGTGTTGTATCTTGTATAAGATTTGTTTGTAATTTATGTTTTTATTGTGTGTTTATGATGTCTTTTTAACAACTCAAAAAGAAATTATATATATATATATATAAAAAGAAGTACATTCAGAGAAGGCCGACACATCACTAGCACAACCCACAACAGAATTAAATACTATTTATGAGATTGTTCATTTACAAGATTAGAAAAATATCAGAACCAACTACAATTTATTATTTACTATATTATAAAGAAATAACTCTGAAAATTAATTTTTTATTCATAAACTTATAAATAACTAAATGTCTATGAACTATAAAATACAAAAATTTAAATAAACAAGTAACTAATTATAAATTTTGAAAAAAAAAATGCCTTTTCCAAGCATCTCTTTGATTTGCTTATCATATATATTCACTAAAATAGCTACAGAGAATTTATAATTTTATTTTTCACAAGAATTGACTACAAAAATATTAAATATTATTTATTCATTAGATTGTTTATTTACAAGAATAATTTGGCAAAGTTTAACAAATGTACCCACAAAAAGAGAGAGCATATAGTAATAGCAGTGTTAAGAAAAAATACATTTTTTGGCATGCTGTCTTTTTTGCAGATATGTTTGTTAACTTTGCCATGTTATCAACATTTTTAAAAATTTATATGCTAGTAAACAACTCTTTAGATCCTTTCATAAACAATTACAGCCTTTCACTGCCTCTCTTCTTTGAAACAAATTTTGTACGATTGCAACAGGTTAAAATAATCTTACCTTGTGACAAGCTGATTTAATTATCTTTTTTGATATTGGTAGGGTTTACCCAAAGTTGTGCATTGGATGAGAAAATAAACAAACACTGGAAGAACTTGCAAGAAAGTTATACAAAATTGTGCTTATTTCAAATCTCTTATACTCAATAATGACATAAAATGTAAAGAAAAAAGATTTAGTATCAAACCACCATATGGAAATCATGTGAAATAATATGAAATCTGTTCACAATTATTATGCAAGAATATGTGTTTTTACTTAATAATAACATTTAAAAAATGCAAAGGGGAAAAGTATTAGGGTTCTCATGTCAGGAGATTTTTTTCAGTGTTCAAGATATAAAATAAAGATGCAACTATATTTATATTTTCACTGGAAAAAGAATGAGGAATAAATATTTTTTCTTATGAGTGGCCATTATGCAGGTTGAACCAATAGGATTAAATTTATAACTTTTTTTAATGAATTATTCAGATTAGTATTCTTATCCTTGTTATTTTGATTTTTCTGCCCCTCTTCACTTTTCAAGTATATATTGAATATAATAAGCTTTAAAATTTATTTACTGTATTTGATGACATATAAGTTACCGTCTCCTTTACAATATGAGGTGAGGTATGATAGTTATCAGTGCCAAAAATGGAACTTTTCAAATTCTGACCAAAGTTGTGTTCATTTTGCATTAATGTCCTTGGGAAAAGCATGAATTTATCTTTTTTTCCCCAACTACTTAGGAGTAAAATAACAGGATAGACTGGGCTCTCTAGTCTTGATTGACAACTAGCCCGACAATTTGGAAAACAAAACCATGGACAAGACAAAAAAAAAATCCACTATCTTTTCCAAGAATAATCATGGCAATGCACAGTTTTATATATATATATATATATATATATATATATATATATATATAAAGAAAAGGAAGCTATGAAGAGTCATAATTGCCTATATGAAATGACAGGGACCTTAAAAAATATGAAGTTACACTTCATATAAATATTAATGATCTATGCTGTCTGGGTAAAAACAGCCTTCTAGATGCCACAGGTTTGTGCTGTGTCATGCCTGACAATTTTTCTCCCCAGAATCTATCTTACACATTTATAAGTCTACCATTCATCCATGCATTAAATGTTGTTGCCACATGTAGTCTGGTGTTTTTACTATGTATCCAGAGATTCTTAACAGAATCAAGAGAAGAATCAGCAACGTTATTGGTCCTGACCTGGGATCTCAGCTTCAGTCACTTTCTCACTACCATAACATAACTTCACTGTGCTTTTTCTATAAATATATTTCCTCTTTAGTACCTAGACTTTATGAATTTAAGTGTAGTACTAGATTGGCAGACTGAAATGGCTAGATGCAACTGTAAGTTTCTTCTCTCACACTTCTCACATGTTAAACTCTTCAAAAATTTAGATGCAATGTTAATCATTATCTTTTGTTGTCTTAATTTCTGTTCGTTTATTGTTCTCGCTCTTTAATTATGTTTATCTTTTTCTCTTATTGTTACACTCAGTAAGCCCTTGCATCTTAGTGGCTTTATTGCTTTGTTTGGGCTGAAATGATTAAAAAAAATACCACAAAGATATTTTTTTAGCTACTTTCGGTGAGTGGGCAAAAAGTGTGTCTCACATGTCATCGGTCTTATCACTGGTCAATCAGTTATGATGATTTGTCACAATAGATTTGTATTTATATAAATGTTTACTAGTTTAGTCTGTAACAAGGTCATAAGTACTGAGGGGATCAAACTCACTACACAGAAGCAGTGATCTGATAAAACAGCTGACTGAACCATTATGCTATGATGAGTTATTCATCAGTAAAAAGTACAATGTATACTCTGACACAAGAATCAAACTCTCTATACCATATTATTTGCTGGTTGATCACATATCAGTTAGAAATATTTGCTAAGCCTAGCTTAGTCTGGTACAAGGCCACAAGTGTGGAGCACTCGGTGAAGACTGAAGTAATTACACAACAGATTTAATTTATTGGTCTTGAACTGACATCACAGCTTCAGTCACTTTCCCACTGTGATAAAGTTGCTTCCTTGTGCCTTTTCTATAAATACTTTCATTATAATTGTTCTTGTAAGTTTTCATCTTTGGTACCATGACTTCATGAATCATAGTACCAAATTGGCAAAATAGTCTCATCAATTTACATTTGAATTAGTGAGCTGTAACTGTAAGCTCTATGCTAACAGTTTATTTTCTCACATGTCTCACTTGTGGAACTCACTTCTGGCTTCATGCTTTTCGATCATCTATGATCTTGAAAAATTTAAATACACTGTCAATCATTATCTACTGTCTTCTTGATTACTCTTTTGTTCATAATGTTTTTGTTTTCTAACTCTTTCATACCCTGTAACCCCTAGTGTCTTAGTGGCTTTACTGCCTTGCTTGGGATGAATTTGATTAAAAAAAGTTAGTTTGATGAACTTATGAATCATGAGCCAAGAAGACACTCAAGATTTAATTTATATAACATTTTACATATTCACTCATGTAAATAAACTCAGCTGATCATAAAAATGAAGTAATATTTAAGAAATTTTGAAACTTCATAGTATTTACAAAACATTTAGAATTGTTGCACTCTATTTTCTTAGGTGGAATTATACAAGAGACACTGTAACTGGAAATAATATTTTTTTTAAATTCTTTTATTATTATTATTTATCTGGTTGAGCTAGTTTAAGCATTACCGAGTCCATCATGCCAACCATTATGGTCCTGCATCAACTTAAAATTAAATTGTAATTTACAGAGAAAAATAAAATTTAGACAGCATTTAAAACATAGCAATTTATCAATCTAAAAGTTTCAGCTTTTAAGCATGTATAATTATTAAGTTATTAGAAATTTGAAACCCTTCAAGTATTATTCTGTCGAGTTAGCTCAGACATTAATGAGTCCGCACAAACCATTATGGTCCTGCATCAAGCTTGGAAGATTAGAGAGGTATTACGTATCATAACATAACTGGACAATGTAGGTGATTGCTGGGTGACCAACTCATCTTGCTCCATGACTAGGTGTCCAGAACATTAGATTACTCATGAGTTCTTATTTTGCTCACCAGCAGTGTCCCTGTAAAGCACATTCTGTGTTCATGTAAGATTGTAAAAATATCAGGGATGGGACCATAGAGCTATGATTTAGTTGGATGTTGTCTCCAAGAGATATTAAGTATAGCTCTCAACATCTAAGTGTAGATTCCATCAAGCTTAGACTCTACACTTTTAGCTAATATTCAAGCAGTGGCACCGGTACATTAATACTGCCTCTACTGTGGTTCGAAAAAATCTCCACTTGAATTTTTCTGGTAGATCAGATTTTCAGATTGCATTCATTTTTTCTTATTACTATAGATTAAGCAATTCAAATCAGGAGAAAAAAATATTAGATTTTATAAAAGTTGATAATGGCTTCAGTTTATGTCAATTCATTGTAAATTTGTAAGCCTGGTCAGTACCTAGATGGATGATGATTTGGAAATATCAGGTGCGGTAAGCTTGGATGTGCAGGTGGTGTAATGGATAATGACTTGAAATTGTTAATTAGAAAACTGAGTTGCAATTTCAGTTGGGTTTGTTATATTCACTTACATGTAAATACCCTTGGAAAAGGTATGAATTCACCTCTTCTCAGAGTTTGGGAGATAAGTCTTTGAACTTTTCATTCATTTATTTACTATATGTTTAAACATATCTCGCTTTAATTTTTTCATCTATGTTATTACATTAGGTTGATTTTTCTACATCACAAGAGTTGAGAAACTCATATGTTTTTATGTAGTTGATTCCAGAGCCGGTGCAAGACTCTCGTGACTCCACTCCCCACTGGTTCTATGATACCTGCCACTCTACTATATCTCAATTTTCATAAGGTAGTATTCATATAAAATGCAAATTGTATAATAATGTATAATATGCAATATAGGTGAACAATTCAACTAAAAAAATTGAAAATAAATACAATGTATCTAAATACAAATTAGAGATATGTCATAATAGATCATCCCATCTCACATAAATCAACAATGTTTTGCAGCAATTTTTAACAGTTGAATTTAAAAAGTTGAGTAATTTTAACATAGGCATCATTATGGATAAAAAATAGTGAATTTTTCATAATGTTTTTTTGAGACTTAGCATGAGCAAAACAAATTCACAGATTTGGACAAAAAAAAAAAAAAGACCCCAGAATGACATCAAAATCAGCAAAAGATTTTTTCATCCTTTGATAGTAAGCTGTGTCTAGTTTAATTCATAACATATATAAATGTAAATAGAAAAAAGCAAATGTTGATAAAATAGTTAGGGTCACAAAGCACTGTCCAAGGCCCCCAATCAGACCTCCCCTCCCACTCAGTGGGGTTGGATGCTGTATGCACAGGCCCTGGCTGACTCTTCTAAAGAGGGTGTAAAGTGTTAAACACAGACACACAAATTATGTACAGATATCCATTTTGTTTTATAAATGTGCACTGTTGCTTGTCTCATGAGAAAATAGAAATTGAACTTAAGAAATTTAAGGTGACAAAATACAATGTATGAGGTGCTATTCAAAAATTTTGGGAATTTGAATAAGATGATCAACCTGCTTATCTGTCAAAGTTATGTAAGGTTTCTCAGGGTCACACCAGGCCTTTTCACAGACCTTTTGAAATCACTCCACCAGCAAACAGAGAGCCTCACATTTTGCTTTGTGGGAATCAACTTACATCTGAATTCCCCAAATCTTTGGATAACAGCTTATACAAGGGATGTTCCAAAAGATCTGAGCCCAAATATGATTCCTTGATTCCAAATGATCATTTTATTTGATTACCTTATTTCATATATATAAATGTGTGTGTGTGTGTGTATATATATATATATATATATATATATATAATGTGTAATATATTATTATTTATATATTATATGCGCGGTACTTATTAGAAAGCGCTGAATATCAGAGATAGAGCTAACATATTTGGTTTGATTGATATGAGTAACAAACTCACATCAATCCAACCAAAATATATATATATATATATATATATATATATATATATATAATTTCTATTGTATGATTCACAATCCTGCTTGGTCTTTTAAACAGAAGTAGAAGCTTAGCCCTTGTTTCCTGTTTAAGATTAGGTTTCCAGTTCTTTCTAAAGTTTTCTACTCCTCTTTCACTCCCAGTACCCTATGGTGTCTTAGTGACATTATTTCCTTGTTTTGGCTGAATTTATATATATATATATATATATATTGGGTGTGGCAGAAATACCTTCCACATATACCTTCCAGAAATACCCCACACATAATACTAAGACATTAACTAAATTGGTGGTTCCCAAACTTTTTTTTTCTCTTGGCCACATTTTTGGAATTAAAATTTTCTTGTGCCTCACAAAATTTTATGTGATAAAAAGTACATTTCAAAATAAAAATCAGAGAGAAGGCTAAAAGGAGCTAACCATGGATTGGAAGTCTGAACATTATTATTGATAACTCTCTCCTCTAATCTATGGACCCTAGTTACTATATTCTTAATACTTGATATAATTCAAAAATATCCCAGTGATAAAGTTGGTCAGTAATTATTTATAATTTTATACTGGGACTCATTCATGCAATTACAAGTAATCCATAATAATATTTTAAATTTTGAAATGATATTTATTTTTGGTACATGATTTTTTAAAACTGTTTCTAAATCTTTGATTGTCTTTCAATCATTCTGCCTCACCTGCTATCCTCTTCCGCCACACCATTTGGGAACCACTGAACTAGATGAAGACACTAGTGCCACTAATGTCTTACCATCACATAAGAAGTCTTTCTGGAACTTATATGAGGGAAATATTTCTACCGCACCCTGTATATTGCTCATAGGGCTTCATGGCAAAAGCAAGGTTCACTTATCCTTATGAAGGAAATAACATTTTTTGTTCAGACCTTTCAATGCTTATATCTGCTAACTTTACTTTTGTATCTGATAGATAAACAAGGTAATTTCTCGGAAATTAATGTATTTTTAATAAAGGAGTGCTGAAAAGTACTTAACCCATTTGCAAACATTAGTATTTCAGTGACTAATTACCAGAATACTAATTCTTGGAAGATCTTTTCAGCATTCCATCCCCATTTACAAAATGTGAACATTTTCTTGCAATTTATATTTCCAGAAGCAAGCAAAAAATAAAATAAAATAAAAAAGCAATTAACAATGACAAAAAAACAGAAATTGTAATCTTGTGCTGTTATTGAATTTTGAATTCTGGAAGAGATTATGCAATGATTGTATGCAAAATGTTTGCCCTGAAGATGGCCCTTCATATAAACAACTAAACATTGAATTGCTGCGGGTTGGTAAGAGACGAGATCCCTTGAAAGTGAACCACAGTCAGGATGACCTGTGGAAGCAACATTTGTTGAAAAATAAAAATAAAACAAATTTCCATTAAGAATATTGGGCTCAAAACTGTTGGAACATCCCTTGTACACTTGAAGAAGGCTGGAAAGCCTGCCAGCTGAAATTTAGTGATTGAAACAACAAAAGTGAAAGTGCTTGTTTGAATAATTGATCAAATAATGTCAATACTTCATCTCAGAAATTCAGGCAATGCTTAATGTCTTATATATATATATATATATATATATATATATATATATATATCTGAATGCTGACATTTTGCCAAGAGCCAAGTGTGAATGCTTACAAGACTGTAAGAGTGAAAGAATTTTGTTCTTGTTTTTGAAAATATTGGCACAGAAAAATGGTGCATGTGAATATTATCCTATTCCAAAGAATAAGCAAAGCAAAGTATTTCTTCCAAGACTTTCATTCCAAAATCCAGAGTAAGGGTTAAGCACTCACAATCAAAGATAACCAGCATTCAGAATAATTATTTTTAAGAAAAAAAACAAAAAGACAATTAAATTAGGACTCTAAGCATTTTTTTAAAAAAAGAGAGAAAGAGACAAAGCGCACTCAAAAACAGTTAGTAGTGTCTAAAAAAAAAAAAAATCTTATTTTTACTGTCAGCAGTTTTGTCTAAAATGTTCTACCTGATTGTAAAATGGAGGAACGAAAAAAGGTTAAAGTGCCACAGCAAACCATTGGCAGCTGAGGGGTGGGGGCGTCTACTAGCTGTGACAACATGTTCTATCAGTTGACTGGATGAAGCAAACATACTCATCAGCAGCACGTCATCAGCATCTACTCATACTGTACCTTACTTCACCACATCGATGGCGACAGGATGCACAGCAACGAGGAGGAGGAGGAGGAGGAAGAGACGGCACAGTGTCATGCCAACAGGTAACATGAGGAAGAGGTGAGTACTGAATAATGCCGGAAACATTTGGCATGGTCTGTTCCTCAGGCCAGCTGGACAAACGGACACACAGAATGCACAGCTGCATGATGGGAAGGAATGTTTGGTACATGTGCAAAGCCATTCAAAGGCTGAATACATTGAGTTATCCAGTAGAGACAAAATGTAAGATCAACAGAATATCCAGTAGAAAGGTACTAATTCTTAAGTAAATATTACGGAATAGTTCCTGTTAATATTTTTGTTGCAAGATTTAATGCTATAGTAAGACAGTTCAGTTATTATTATTATTATCAAAAGTTTTTCTTTTTTTATGACTCAGATTCTAACTGAATTAAATTTGTTTTGTTATATAAGTTTATGTCAAATTTACTATTTTTGAATTTGATAAAGTGTTACAAAAATCCTTATTTATTATTTTATCACTAGTTTGTCTCTATCTTATCTAGGTTTTTATTACAACAGCCTGGATTGATACTCTTTGACCACCAAAGCAAAACAGACACAAAGAAGTATTACATTTACTGGTAATTAAGACCTGCTTTTTTGTTTGCATATAGGATTATTTATTCTTCCAAACAATGGAATGTTATAAATGTGTAATAAATGCACAAAAAGAAGCTTGTTTCAAATTGAACCAAATATGGAACATGGATGAAGTTCTTTTAATATTTGCATCCCATCCAGCAATTTTTTTCTTAACATTCTTTTATATACATTCAAATTCAGCAGTTCCCAATGAGAATTCAGTTTGTATTATGCACTTTGGGAGCTCACTTTTCTTGGACATTAGCTTAACAACTTCAGTCAGGAAAGACTGGTGATTAAGTGGGACACAAATCTGTAGAGATCAAGGCAATGTCTTGTTGAAATCTTCTATTTCATAATTTTTGATTTTGCCAATTTTAGGGGTCAAACAGCACAACAGGATGTTGTAATAAAAAGCAATGTAAAGATAAGAAAAACTGGTAATAAGACAATAGTAATAATAAAAGTGCGGTAAACATGGATCTTAATGCTCGCAAAAAATGTTGTGTTGAAAGGATGTTTTTTTTCCCCCATGACACTGCAATTGTTATAACTACCTTCACTATTCAGTAATGTTTATGGTTTTAAAAAGAAATGATTAGGATTGTAATAAAACCTAAAAGTATGATGAAAATTAATTTATACATTTTCTTTGTTCTTGAGAATTGAGAGCAAAAATAATAAACACTATTAAATTGATTATTTATACTATTTATTATATTATTTATTAGTATGGTTTATAAAAAATCAGTTAATTGCCAACTGATTCAAATTTTATAAAATGGTAAATAATAAGGATTTCCTTATAGCTGGTTTACTTATTTTAATAATTTAGTAAATTTTTATAAATTTATGAATAAAAAAAATTGATTTCATATTTATTTTTTACACATCCATCAAAGATAAATATTGCATTGCATTAGTTTTAATTTTATTAGTTTTTTGAATGTTGTAAATATAAAATTTTGATACTCCAACATTTTGTGAGCACAAAGATCCAAGTTTGTCAAAAGTACTTTACCAAAAAAATAAAAAATAAACCTTGCAGTTAATTATTTTCTTAAAAAAAAAAACTATAAATAAAATCCTGAAGATTTTTTGATATATTTGCAAGCCTATTTATTTTCAACCATATATGAGAGAGAGTGCTGAAAAATTCTCAGTCTCACCAAAATGGGATTCCCCCCAAAATCTGAAGTTTGTCCATTTCTTCAGATTTTGAAAAGTGAGTTAGGCTAAGAAAATTTCCGCACAAAAATTTGTGAATGTGTGTGCATTTTATATATATATATATATATATATATATATATGCACATATACATATACACACATACCTACACAGTAGGACCTTACCATCTGTGGAATTGTCAACCATGGTTTCATTTATTTGAGCCAATGATTGATTGTGTTTAACAGACCTTCAACCTCTAGTCGGTCATTCTGGGCCAATGAACAAAATCGTTTTGCCCTTAAAACTTTTAGTAAACTAAAATGACTTTGTAAAATATACAAGTAAATAAAATATAAACAATAACAAAAAGATAAAAGTCTTTAATAACAAAAGTATTTTGAAAAAAAAAAGCCATTAAAAATCATCTAGATGACGGCTTAATCAATTTGATCTTTTTCCTTTCCCTAAATTTGTGGGTAGAAAACATGTTCAAATTGATGACAACATATTGCATAAGAAAGCATTAAAATTTTAATTACTTTTTTAAAATGGGGTTTTATTTTCCTGGTCAAAACTCTTGGACATAGCTAGCGTATATAGTTCAATATTATCTGCAGATTTCACTATCTTTGAGAAACCTCTCTACCATGGATAATAAGGTCCTACTGGAGATAAGATTTCTATAATATTAACATTTTTAACTTGCAACTTTCTACCCTTTCAAAGGATTTCTTCCCTTTGTTTCATCTGAGTAGTCATGCTCAACGCTTCAAATAAATAAAACACAATATTAAAAAAAATAACAGGTTTATTAACCTATTTTCAGAAAGCAACTTTATCAATACATTTGACAACCATCATAAATAGAAAAATCAGACTTATACAGTCCAGGTATTGTCACTAATATAAACTGGCAGCCATATTAGAGGTCTTGCCACAGCCTGAGCTACAAAAGATGAGTACAACCCATGTATTTTTAGGCCTGACTACTGTTTGCCAAGTACACACTCTTGGAGGTAGACTTGAATAAGCCTAATTTATTAAAATAGTGATGCAATCTCATTACAATATGTTGACAAGTACACCTCATGATTCATTGAACAATTAGATCACTATAATTAAACTATTGTTACTACTTTATCTTCCATTAATTGTAATTAGGTTATCTTATGTTTCCTTTGGATTCATTCTTTGCCACTATAATTATCAGTACTGTACATGTGTTTATCAATTCCAGCTATTTTATGATGAAAAATATTTTACCATGCTAAGTTGGAAAGAGAATGCGGAAGTTTTGTGTCTGAGCTTTTATAGTCCTGAAAAAGCACCACCTAAAGAGCGTCCTGGCAGACCAAGTGGAGGTAATCCTCACAGGTTGAATATAATTACTTATTGAAGGTGGATATAGCACAGAAATAGGTGAGGTTATCTTATATAGATGATTAGTTGTTATTCTTAGGTTTTCTTTAAATTCACACTTCACCACTGTAATTATCAGCACCATATGTGTTTAATTTCCATTTATTTTATTCAAGTCGTTATCTTCCTCTAGGCTCTTTGCCTGGTAAATGGTAATTGAACCTATTTTTATATTCAAACATTCCTATATTCACAGCTGATTGCAGTTAGAAGGAAAATAATAAGATCCTTATCTTTTTGTGTGTTTAAGAAAATATGAGTTATTATCACTATTAGTGATAACAGTTTTTGGCTTAATAATTTGCCTGGTACAAGTCTTTGTAGTTGCATAAAAAGAAAAGGCTTTCTTTTTAATGACCAGACAAATAAATGCTAAACCAAAAAAATGATAAGGAGAAGAAATAGAATGGATACATCCTTTTGTATGTTCTACAACAAACTACACATTGATAGTTGCTGCTGGATGACATACTATTACAGCATTAAAATCACAAAATTGTATCACGAAACAAATGTCCAATGAATATCTGCCTTATGAGTAGAAGTATTTCATCAAATCAAAATAGTGAATGAAATTCAAAATTTAAAATGAGTTAAAACCTGATGTTATAAAATCTCTAATGGACGGCATTCTAGCTTGAGATCAGAGTGGATTTAAATGCCAACCTGGAATTGATATTTATATTCTAACTGCAAGAAAGAGAGCAACAATGTATTTACTTCACTCTAAGGTAAAAGGGATAAAAAAAGCATTAAAAGAAAAATACTTATACTAACACAAGACTCTACATGTTAGAAGCATGCTGGAACTTGATGATACTGTTTATTAAATAGAAAATGCAGTTGAATTCATTTGTACAAAAATCATTACATGAAAAAAGAAATATTGCCACTGGTAGTGAAATAAGTGAAAGTGTATTATGGAATATCTAGATCATTTTTGAGACATAATTTTAAGGATTCTTGTGGCTTTCCTTTATAAATAATAACAATCTTTTTTATACATGGTGCAGCAGATATACCTCGCACATAATGGTAAGACATTAGCTAGATGAATACATCACTGCCATTAATGTCATACCATTATGTGGGAGGTATATCTGGAAGGTATGTGTGGGAGGTATTTCTGCCACACACTGTATAAGCTTTTAAAAATAAATAAAATTCATACAAAATATAGAAGCTTAAATTCTTAAATTTAGACTACAGAGAATCAAATAAAATTTGATTGATGATTTTTGACAGCACTAAAACCTGTTGGCCATGAAGAAAAAATAAGGAAAATCAAAATTAAAATTAACTGATATAAAATCCTATCTGTTAATTAAAAGAAAAACAATTCATGCGGAATTATGAATTAAAATGAAGGATAATGAAAAGCTTTCTTCTATTTGAAGGATTCTATTTTATTTTTTTACTAGCAGAGGTACCCAGTGTTGCTTGGGGATTAATATAGTATTACAAAAAGACAAACGCTTCATTCTATTTGTATAGATGATTAAAAATGACTAAGGGAAGTAACCATGCATTGATTTAATGCTAAAAGTTCATTTACTTCCCTTACCACTATATTAACAATGATAATAATATATAGGAATAAATATCTAACTTCCTTGTCAAATAGCTTTGAACTTATTTCTCTTCTTTCATGACCTTCAGAGCTGACCTAATCTAACTTTACATAAGCTATAACATTTTCTATCAGCATGCCAAGTTTGATTGAAATTCATCCAATAGTTTCTGGTAAACTCTCCGCTATGGTACCTAGACTTTATGAATTTAAGTGCAGTACTAAATTAGCAACAAGGTCTCACCAATTTACAATTGAATTAGCTAGATGTAAGCGTACGTTCTATGCTAACTAGAACAATCTTCCAGCTCCATGATTTCCAGTTAACTTTGATCATCAAAATATTAAATGCAATGTCAATTGCTATCTACTCTCTCCCTGATTATTCTTCTATTGTTTCTTTAATAATGTTTCTCTTTTTTCTTATTCTTTCACACTCAGTAACCCTCTTATATCTTAGTGGCTTTAAAAATAATTAAAAAAAAAAGAAGAGTATTATACAATCAGACTGCACATGGCAATAAAGATACCTTAAGAAAGATTTCTATTTGGTTTTAACAAAAATCTTATGCACCAAAAGTTGTGCAGGAATCATTTAATGGCTTATGCAGCTAATGAATAATGATAAAAGATGGCACTTATATATAAATAAACTAGAAACTGACTGTCAGTATAGATCTCACTTTCAATAATAAGATTTATTTCTTAATGTTTTTTTTTTTTAATAGCTATATTAACACAGAGAAGTTTTGGTAAAAATTGTCTGACAAGGTCTGTCTATTTTTTATTTTATTTTTCCACTTTCTGAATCTGATGTTTTACATTGAGACTGTAATTGTGAATACAATATGAAATTAAATAGATCTTTTTGGTCAAATTTGCCAAAACTGGCTTAGATGAATTCTTGCTGCCTAAATATAACTTATTTATACAGACATGAATATGTGAGCTGTATAATAATTATTAACACGGATAGTGGAATCAAAATGCTAATTTAAAATTCCAACCAAGTCTGTTTTGTTCACTTAGCACTAATACCCTTGGAGAAGGCATTAATCCATCTTGCTCCAACTATAGGTTAAATAACAAAACTGAACTCCTTAACCTTAGTAGGGCAATCAGTCTCAGAGAAGGAAAAACTCTGAATTTGATACTTTATCTTGACCTAGACACACCTACAATTGTAGCATGGCTATGACGTTAATATTTTATGGGAGTCATAATTGTGATCCAGATGCATATAAATAAACAAATTAATAAGACTTCATTGTCCTTCTCCAGTGCACAAGTTTTAAAGAATCCAGAGAAGAATTGTTAAAAACAAAAAATGATTCAAGAATTAGGAAAGATAGAAAAATAGTAAAACTTTATCATTGCAGAAAAAGTTAATTTTTTTTTTTTTTATACTATTGTCCACTCAATACAAGGCCCAAGAGCCACTCAAGGTAGAAGGTTACTGAATGAGGTCACTGTAAGGGTATAAAAAGAGGAAGTAAGAAGTATATACTATGAGGATATGTAGGATATATAATGATTGACCTTAGACCTGAAAAAGTTAAGATCATAGTGATTGGGGAAAGATTCTCTTGGAAATCTGTTCTACAAAGTAACAGTTCTGGGAAAGAAGCTGTCTGAGTGGAACTTCCTCCTTACCAATGGAATATGAAGAGAGTGAAGATGAATTGCCTCTGTGGACATGTCTGAATAAGTGAAACTAAAGAATGGAGCACATGTGAACATTTGCAATGGAAATTGTGAGATAGAGTAGTGATAGGCTAACAAAGTTTTTAAGCTAAAATGTATATGATTTTCAGGATGTAACTATACGTCTTTATGAAACTCACATTGCTTACTGTCAACATCTATATGAATTTTCAAAATGTAGATACATCTTTACCAAATTTCCCTTACTTACTGTCAACATATAATTGCATTTTCGAGATGTAACTCTGTCTTAACAAAACCTTGCTTGGTGTCAACATATATAAGCATTTTTAAGATGTATTTATATGCTTATGAAACTTACATTGCTTACTGTCAACATATATATATATGTTTTTGAGATGTAATTATACATCTTTACAAAACTTACACTGCTTGGTGTCAGCATTATATATATCTCACTTTAAACATTATTGTTAGTGGATACTCATATTTGATTAGATGCTCTGTTTATATATTAAACAATATATTTATTTATTTTGAAATTTTGAGAAATCTCTTTAAAGAAAAATTTGCACTCTTTGGTAAGAAGATTTTTCTTTAATAAGATTTCTTGAAATTTCAGGCTGGCAGGTGAATATAAATAAATATATTGTTTTAATATATAAACAAGGTGTCTACTCAAATACAAGTACCCACTAATAATAATGTTTAAAGTGATACAAATCTGTTGGATTAATAAACCCATTCTAATATATATATATTATAAATTAATAGACTTAAAATATGTTTTTTCGCTACACAGTTCCAACCATGTTTCAAAAATGGAAGCTAAAAGCCCCGAATTTAGATTAGTTCCATTTCATCCTCAAGCGAATTCGCTTGAGGATGAAATGGAACTAATGTCTTTAATTTAATTACAAAATTAAATTTGGGGCTTTTAGCTTCTATTTTTGAAACATGGTTGGAACTGTGTAGCGAAAAAAACATATTTTAAGTCTATTAATTTATAATATTAATGCTCTGTAAATTTACATTGAGCACTATTTTGTAAAAATAAAAATATTTATAAGAACACCGGATTATATATCTTACTGTTCTTTCTTTTTATTAATATATATATATATATATATATATATATATATATATATATATATACATATATATATATATATATATATATATATATATATATGTATGTATGTATGTATGTATAAAGACTTAATACTGATCTCTTGTACATGAACACCATGAAATGTCAGTTCCTAATGCTCATGTTATAAACCAACTAGTGCTTAGTGCTATTTCTAAACAAATGTAGAAATATAGTAGCATACAACAACACATGATTTGTGATGTATTTTATTATTATTATTCATTAGGGTTACTCTTTAGTTAGTCTGCAGAGTATCCAAATGAAACCAAAATGGTGGTGCTCATGAGAAATTGACATCAACATCTTTACACTATTTACATTCTTCAGACTGTTTTCCTTATTTTTTTGCCATATACACATATATGAATATGGCAAAAAAGATGAGGACAATGTAAATAGGGTAAATAATTACAATACCTCATCTCAGAAATATAGACAGGTATCAACATCTTTATAGTCATTTATTTCCAGTAAATGGCAATTTGCTATATTTTTTCAAAACGGGCCAGTACAGCTAGGCAACAATACTATAATAATGCAGCAGTGAAAGTGTTAAATAACTCAACAAGTGTTGGCATGTCATAAAAATCAATCAACCAACATTTTATGATAACATTAGGGTTGATCCATTCTTCAGGCACACAATCTATAAGGTAAAAGAAAAAGTAACTTTTTGGGTTTTCTTTTTTTACCCATAATATTTCAACCAGTACATTCTTCAGATGTTTAATCCATAAGCAAGCGGTCTCTTGAGCTGTCAAATTTTTTTTTTTTTAAATGCCATGTCCCTTCAGGACATAGGCAATCACATCTACAGATTCTTTTCTTTTTTTTTTTTTATTTATACCATGCTTTCTTGGGAATTGATTGATTGATTTGTTTGTTTTTATGATTTATCAACCCTTTGTGGGTTATTTAAAGCTGAGAGATATTTTTGAATTGTATAAGAATAATTCTTTTTTTTTTGTTAAGTGAATATTCTATTAACAATTTTGGGCATAAATATAAATTATATAACAATGATTTTTTCCAGACGTGACTTACATTTTTTTTTTTTTATAAGCATTTCACCCCAAGCAAGGCTGGAAGCCACTAGCACGCAAGGGGTTACATAGGATTTGGAGCGAGAGCAGATAGGAGTGATAGAGGAAAGGATGAAGAGAATGATAGTGGATAGATCAAGGCAACTGGAGATGTCTATTGACATTACATTTAAATAGTTGGAGATTATAGCTCTCAGGAAAACAGGAAAAGGGAAGGGAGTTCCACAGGCGAGATGTGCGAGATATGAAGCTATTGGAGTAGAAGAGATGGCTACATTAAACAGTTTTACAGTGAAAGGGTGAGAGCAGGATGCCAGCCTCATAGAACGCTTGAATTCATGAAGCCTGGGAACCAGTGAAAGCAGTTCATCGGAGCAATTAACATGAAAGTATTTGTAAAAAAGACAGAGAGAAGCAACAGCACCTCTGTGAGAGAGTGACTGCAGACAAGATGCCAGATCAGGGCCAATTGCATTGCATATCCATCTCTGGATCTTATTAAGAACCCCAGGGCAAACAGAAGGCGCTCCAGACCATATATGGCAGCAATACTCTATGCAGGGGCAAATGGTTGATTTGTAGATTTGAAGGATCAATTCCAGGGAGAAAAATTTCCTAGCGTGGCACAGGAAGCCAACTTTCCTTGCGGTGGATGAAGCAATCGACTCAATGTATTTGTTCCATCTTAGGTCAGCAGACAATGTGAGACCGAGCAGCCACAGTGAGGGGCAGGGAAGGATCTCTGTGGTGATTAATAGATTGTAGGACATTTCCTAATCATATAGATTGTAGGACCCTAACTGTACAGAAATAGATTGTAAATTCTATAATAGCAGCCAATCTTCTTTTATAGACTGCAAAATCTCATTTGACTCGTTAATTTCAAACAGTTTCTTTAGGTTATCTACTCTGTTGTACGTCACTTGTGTTTTCTGGATTTTTTACAGATTATCAACACATGATCAATTGTATCTGCTTTCTGACATGGTAAGCACAATGGTTGTTCTTCCTTCATGGGAAATAAAGTTGTTTCCCTTTGCTTTCTCCATAGTTTGTATTCAGTTTTACTTCTCTTGGACTGGTTGCCATCCAAAGTTAGAGAGCACAGTCTATTCTACTGTTTAACCCACAAAGACAGATTCATGCTTCTGTCAAGAGCATGAGTCCAAAAGACAAACCCAATAGACTCATCTGGGATTTGAACTTAATTTGTCAATTCCATATTTCACATCAATACTTGTTATGTTATCATACACCCATGTAAATATTATAAAATATCTGTAAAATAAAGACCCTTTCTTTCCTTCTGAATTGTGCACCTGAAGATGGCTGTATAATGGACCAGTAAAAATATTATAGTAACAACACTACACTAGATCCTCCATTGGGAAGCCATATAGCTTCTTCTATTTGGCAGTCTACCATGATGGTCTTTAGCTCCTGTGTTGTCTCCATTCTTGAGTTCTCTAGCAGTGTGTTTACGAATTCTTCTTCCTTTGCTTGACTGCCAGAGTACTAATTTGATGGCAACTTCATCATGATATAATAGCCTGCTAGATGCATCTTTCTTTGCTGCACATTTATGTTATCTTTGGGAGATCATTTGATGGGTGACTTCTCCAGGACTCATGGGTCATCCTGACCATTCTTGTATAACACCCATCTAGCTGTTTCTTCAAAGATTTGGACATGTCTCTGCTCTGTAGAGCAAGACAGATTTCACTGTTACAACAATCAGATTTGTGATTTTCTGGGTAGTTGGGAGCTTCATACCTTTTTCAATTTGTGACATGCAGTCCAGGCAAGAGGCTTTCTTACAGTAACAACAAAAGCAACACAAAAAAATAAGATCAGTAATCCAAATAACTATGAACGAAAAACAGTTAATAGTTTATTTGTAAAAAATATTGTTTAAGACAGCCATCTTAACCAAATCAGATTGATGTCACAATTTTGAATTTTGTGTTGGGGATATTTTCAGAAATATATAAGGGGATGGAGAAAGAAAAAAAATATTTTTGAATTAAAATTTGCTTTCAACTTTTCTATAAAGCAAGATAAAAAACAAACAAACTTGAAATTATAGCTTTAAATTAAAAAAAAAACAACAAAAAACTAAGAATATGAAATAAAAGTTTTTTCATTTTATATAAAAGAAATGTGCAAAGAGACAGAAGAAAGGCTAAATGCAAATGAAGAAAAGACTATAGTTAACCAGCAATTACAGCCAACAAAAGAGAGAAATAAGCAGAAAGCTATTAGAATTTAACCAATGTCCATTGTTCCTAAAGCATATCAACTATTATACACAAATAAACTACTACTGAAGAAGAATAAGACAGAGTGACAGAGAAATTATAGATAACGCCAGGAGAGGTAACACATCTTGGCACACACTAAACAACCAACACACAAAAGATGATTTTTTTTTAGTAAAAATCTTTATAATTCAAATCTTTATAAATTAGATATTTAAAAAACATTTTTTTTAATATATCAAGGTGAATAAATAAAGGAAAGGTATTTTATCCATGTGAACAGAATACTCAATATATATCATGAAATGATGTTAATTATACGAAAGTGAAATCCTGTCTAAGTGCAACAACATTGTGAACATTGACACTGAACTAACACAAAAGTGAAATTATTAATAATATTGCAGGGTAGTGAATTGCAAAGCAGGGCAGAGAAGTCATTATGCACATTATGTTGCTTGTAGATTTTTTTTAAAGAAATTGAGGCCCATACTAAAGCTTCTTAATAAAAACTGAGATTTACTCTATAGCTTTTTTTTACAGGAATTGACGGTGATTCTGTGACTACTTTATAGGAACTGAAGCAAACTGTGGCTACTTTATAGGAACTGTGGCTGACTCTTTGAAGAAACTGTGATTGACTACAGATTTTTTTGTAGAAACTGAGGTCTACTCTATAGTTTCTTAATAGAAACAGGTTTACTCTGTAACTTCTTTACAGGAACAGTAGTCTACACTGTGGCTTCTTTATAGGAACTGAGGTATACTCTGTTGCTTTTGTACAGAAACTGAGGTTGTCTATTCGTCACTTACTTTACAAAGAACAAGGAGTCTGAACATTTTACAATTACAGAATCCCCTAAAATATTAGATTGTTTATAAATTAATTTAAAATTTTTTAGACATTACACAAAACCCCATTCAAATATGACATACGATGAATTTTTTGGTCAACAACTTAAGCATCATTATTAACAATGACAAAAGATCAGTATGAAACAAATTCTTTTATTCTTTGTTGAAAGAATCTGGGACTCTAGACAAAAGTATTCTTTTATTGCTGAACTGTTCCCAATTTGGGAAAGTTGACCACAAAGAAAATGTTCCAGTTGTTTGATTAAATGTAAATCTTAAGGTGTCTGTAGCATAAAGTGAATTATTCCAAACAATTTGATTTTCTAAATTTATTTTACTGAGTGTAGGTTTGTATTAATTGTTATTCTTTTGAATTTAACTTTCTGTTGAACAAACCTGGATATTTTTTGGTAAATTATTTACCTTCATTCATTTTTGGCAATAATGATCTTGCTATAGTCAGATAAATCAAAGAGTATCAAAACTTCAGAAAGCAACTTCTATGGTTACAGAGCTGAGAGAAAGGGTTATAGATTAAAAAACATGTTATGAAACTGAAGATGTAACCAGTCTTATATTCCCACTGGAATAACAAGGTAAAAAACAATGTAGAGAAAAATGTTCCTTGTTAATTCTCTGTGTCAACTGAGAGAAATCTTCAGTTTTATGACATAAACTGATACTGGAGTGAAAAGTAAGAATATGCATGGGTTATACTCTTAGCCCCATGTAAATATGACTATCTGTCCTCTTTGGGCTGGTCAGTTCAGGTTTTCTTTGCCTTCTTGTGTCACTCTTAAATTTAGCCTCCTATTGATCAGAAGCCACATATCTTATTCTAAGGACATGTAAGATATAAAACATACTGTTGTAAAATAGTGTATGATAGTTGTCAATACTCAAGTAGTCACACAAACTGAATATGGACAATCTCCTATTCTTGTTCAGTGGGGGGGGACTATTTATAATCTCCACTCTTCACATATTTAAATTAGACGACCACTATACATTGGTTTTATTTATTAAGAATATTTATTCAGACTAATGTCCTCAACATGTTATTATCAAAATGCTTTGGCCATTGTGCCCTACAATCTTTTGATTGCCAGACACATGAAAAAGGCTGGATTGTATGTATTCTACTGAATGTTCCCAAATCCTTGACCCATAATTCTATATTCTTTCAACAAAGAGTAACAGAATTAATCACAGCCATATCACTTTAAAATACCTATTTGTATATAATCACTGAAGTTAAGCAATGCTGAGCTAGATCAATAACTAGACAGATGACTCCATGGTCAGTACCATGTGCTGTAAACGTGGATGTGTGGTTGGGGCAGTGGATAACTGCTTGGAATTGGAAATTGAAGAACTAAATTACAATTCTAGTGGGATTTTGTCATTGCTGATAATAAAGGCATTATTAATAAATAAATTTAATGCTTGCTACAATTAAACAGGGTTTTTATTCTGTATGCAACATTTCTGTACACCAAAATGTTTTTATACATGTAGAAAATATCTTTAACTTAAATGAACAGAAATCTATACTGAAAGAAATTCTACAATCTATGTGTAAATCTTAATCAATTTAAGTAAAATTTAAACATAAAGACCTGACTCGTCCCCCATCTATGAGTTTGATGTAATGGAATAACCTGCCACCCCCATGAGTGACTACCTATAAGTATCTGTAAGGCAATGGACTACAGGATACTTTCTGGGAGCTGTTGAGTATGACTCAGACTTACGCGAGAACTACTCACCTTCCAATAGTAGCACTCAGTACTGGATTGACTTGCAATGATCTTGTGCATAACTGTTACCTTTCTCCTTATTGTACTGGTTTTTACAATAAACCTTTACTTATTTTATCCACCTTGTTTTTCAAGTATATATTCCTATTAGCATGGAATATAACAGTGTTAAATAGCAGAGTAGATTGGGTTCTTTAGCCTTGGGTGGCAACAGGAAACCACTCCATTATCTTTCCCAAAATGTCATAGCAATTTACAAATAATAAAGAAAAGCAATTTCTGTCTGAATTTCTGAGATAAGGAGCTATCATTATTTACATTAGGACTAATGTCCTCATCTTTGTATCATAACATTTTGGCTGTTGTAAACTTCAGGCATCTTCAGGTGTCTGTTGATTTGAAGAAGAACAGTGGGCATAATGGCTGAAATATTGTAGTACAAAGATGAGGACATTAGTTTGAATGTAAGTAATGTATGAAAAGAAAAGTAATCTGTGAAAAACCATGATCATCTATATCCTGAAAGAACAGGGTATAAAAAAGTTTCAAAGACAAAATATGCTTTCTGTAAAAAAGTTTACTATGTAATAGCATGAAATTGGTATAAGGACCTCCCACCCTCTAACCATTTACACTGTACTATGACTTTAGGTAGGACAAATCAAGAAGGATTTTTCCAGAAAGTAGAATGACACTATCTCAAGTATTTTGTTTACAGAATTTATTATAATTTTTGTTTCACTAGACTTCTTATATTAATATTTTGGTTTGGTTTGGTTGTTTTTGTTTAATGGTATAACACCATCTCTATGGGTTATTTAATGCTGAAATTTAAATATTGTGTACACATTTTTTTAGTTTTAGTGATACAAGTCTCACTAATTATCCATAGCTAGAGTTAGAACAGGTTGATTCATACCTTTCCCAAGAGTATTTGTGGATATAACGAACTCAACTGGAATTGGAACTTGGCTCCCCAATTAACATTTCCAAGCCATTTTCCATTACACCACCTGCACATTTTGGTTATGGGAACTATTAATATTTTGAGATGAAGAATTATTACTATTATTATTATAGAAATTATTCAGATGAGCATCCCCTTCTTTGTTGTGTTGATACTTATATATTAGCTGACATCTCTCCAGCTTTTTAAAACTTCTGATTAAAAAAATAATATATGAAAAATAGAACTCCAGATTATAAATTTCAAGTCTTTTGTTTTGGTTCATGTATAGCAGTTAATTTGTTATACTTAAAACAGGTTTCAGACTGTTCTTGACTGATAAAATAGGAGACAGGATTTTTCTATCGTTATTAAATAAAAAGAATTGATGATAGATTAAATGAAAATATTGCATTAGTTTAAATTAAAATATATCTTCTTTG